>JAUIMM010000178.1:14040000-14457500 GCA_031769625.1 Taudactylus pleione
ATGCCAAATTGTACTGTTCCCATCTCTCTGCAATATGCCACACTAGTTCCCCATATGACAGCATTATGCCACACTGTAACGCCCCATATCACAACATTATACCACACTGTATTGTCCCAATATCATGACATTATGCCACACTATAACGACCCCATATAACAACATTATGCCACACAACAGCACCCCAGTTTGATATAGGAACACTACAGAGTGGCATATTGTCGTCCAAGTATTATGCCATGTTACAGTCCCCTATAGCACAACGTTATGCCACACTGTAGCACTCCCATATCACATCATTATACCAAACTTTAGTGTACCCATTACGCAACTTAATGCCATGCTGTAGCGCCCCATATTTCAACGTTATGCCACACTGTAGCTCCCCCATATCACATCATTATGCCAAAATGTAGTGCACCCTTATTACAATGTTATGCCACACCATAGCGCCCCCATATCACAATGTTATGCCACGCTGTACCAAACTACATTACCCTCATATCACATAATGCACATCCTGGAATCCTCTCTGCGTTCTGTCTGTGATGTGGCAGGCTAGGAGGAAGGTACATTCTCCAAACTGCTTTCCATGATACATTGTATTGACTACACAAGTATTTTGGCTTGTAGTTTGTAGACTGTCCTTTCTATTATTCAATTCACTGTGTAGTGTATTGAATGCAGTGATAATCTACCCTCCAGCAACCACTGGTTTATCACGATTGGCGATTTGGACATTCCTGTTTTAGGGTAAGAATCCCTGACTTTCTCCCTAGGTTGTGAGAGACTGGCTGCAGCCTGGTAATTAATTGGCTTAAAGACCTGAACTGTCCCAATGGAATGTTACCTGTCTTATCTCCACCATTCACTTTAGGGTTCCTTAAACTCCTCGTGCTTGAACTATACATATTTTACAGTCCACACAATCTCACACATCGTCTTTCTCTCACATCCTCATGACATTTGGTCGACATTCCTGTGTGACTGGATCATGCAGCCAACCAAGAAACTGTGCATTCTGGCTGGACCAAAATGCAATATATAGCACCTATCCTTGTGTATCAATTCCTATTTCCCTATAGATTGTAAGCTTGCGAGCAGGGCCTTCCTACCTATATATTTGTCTGTTATTACCCAGTTTTGTTCTATTAATGCTTACAATTGTAAAGCGCAATGGAATATGCTGCGCTATATAAGAAACTGTTAAATACATATTGAAAAGTTTTCTTCTTTGGAATTCCCTGGAGTTTAAAAAGAAACAAACAAGCAAACAAAATTTAATCAAAAGGCATTATGCACACAATGCATCATTTCTCTTTCATCCACTAGGGGACACTGGAGGTTGCTTATGCTGGGTATAGAGGCGTGGATAACTGGAGCTGGCACTTTAAATAATTTAGAATTGTGAAGCTCCTCCCCCTCTATGCCCCATCAGCCCTCCAGTTTAGAAAATGTGCCTCATGGAGCTGGTCACAGTTTTCTGTGCTCCAGCAGTACATTGAATTTTATTTTTATTTAGGTTTATTTTTTTTCTACATCTTTTACACTATATTAGGTACCCTTCGCCACCTCTCTAAAGGTGGGGTCTGGGTACCTGGCGCCCTGTTTATTAGAAAAACAGGAAGGAGTGCACAGTGCTTATGCTAAAAGCACTGACAGCTCCTTATCGCCACAGCACAACTCCAACAAGAAGAAGTGTGCTGCATGCTGTGAGAGCCTCCGGGGAGCGCAGTGAGTATGCTGCGCATTCCCCGCTCTCCCCCCCGCGACACCCGGCTCGCGGCTAATGGAGAGGGACAGAGGCATAGTGGGGCTGTCAGTAGGCTCCTCCGTTAGATGGGGCAGCCATTCCCCACCCCCCCACGCGACGCCCGGCCTCCCGGCGTGTACATAGCGCTGCTGCGGCGCTGCTTCATCTGTTCCTCAGTCCCTGCTCGCGGCTAATTGAGAGGGACAGAGGCATAGTGGGGCTGTCAGTAGGTTCCTCCGTTAGATGGGGGCAGCCATTTTCTATAGCAGGCTTGATGAAGGGGGGCGGAGCCAAAACAGCGTGGGCTCTCTCACTCCACACTTGCGGCACAGAACTGTTACAAACAGCGTGTCTGCCATTTGTTGTTTTAACTGCCGGTATTCTCTCATGAGGCAGAGTGCAGCTGCTAGACTACAAAACCTTTGCAAAGTGCTGTAGTGTGTAGCACATACAAGAAGCATAGCCCAATAGCTCAATGGGCTAATGCTCAGTGTACATGTCCTGGGTTCAGATCCCAGTGAAGTATCTTATAACCGATTCTCCTGACTACATCCCTGGTATAGAAATCACTGGGGTTTAAGTGCAGGGAATCAAATCTGTGGGAAGGGAGTGGAGTGTACCTCCTCCTGTGTTTTGCCATATTGCAAGACCACTATCAGTTTCGGGCACTGCCATTCAGGCGACTCCCCGTTTTTCCACCAAACTCGTGTTAGTCATGATTGCTCGCCTTCGGTCATCTGGAAGTGAACATAATCACTTATTTAGATGACCTGTTACTCAAGGCTCATCTGTACCCCTTCTCTCAAGTCATTCCTTACTGTCATATCAAACTCTAATCCAACACGGTTGGAGAATTAACCTCAAGAAACATCCTGTTTCGGAGCATGCTCCTTGACACGGCATCACAGAAGGTTTTTTCTTTCGATAGACAAAGTCCGGGTTATACAGTTGTTAGTTCAGCTGGTCCTCAGATCAAACAAGGTGTTCCTACTTCTTTGTCTGCGCCTCTTGGGGAAGATGGTAGCTGCTTGCAAGGCACTACAGTTCGGATCAGCAACCTGCAATCGCAGGGGTCAGGGTCTCATCTGTTTCTACATTGTCAGATCCGTCTGAACCCAGTTTCCAAAGTGGCCCTCCTCTGGTCCACAATCCAACAATCAGTTAGCGGGCCAAAGTTTCGGAGTGCGGGACTGGATCATTGTAACAACGGATGCCAGCCTTCGAGGATGGGGAGCAGTAGTCCTCGATTATGACTTTCAGAGTCGATGGTCCCCTCTAGAACAGAAGTGGCCCATAAATGTGTTGGAACTCAGAGCGATTTACAGTGCTCTGATAGAAGCAACAGAGTTTCTAAAGTCTTGTCCGGTAAGAGTTCAGTCCGACAACGCGACGGCCCATCACTTACATCAACCGCCAAGGCGGGACTCGAAGTTGCATGGCCATGCGAGAAGTAACTCCCATTCTCTGGTGGGCCGAGAACCACTCGGTAATCCTATCGCCAGTATTCATCCCGGGTGTGGACAACTCGGTAGCAGATTACCTAAATCGCCAGGATATCCATCCTGGGGAATAGCAGCTTCATCCAGAAGTGTTAAACGCGCTGATATGTCGATGGGGTGTCCTCAGGTGGACTGCATGGCGTCACGATTGAATCATCAGTTCCCAGTACACGTGTCAAGCACTCGGAATCTGCAGACAAAGGCAGTAGACACACTGACATTTCCGTGGATCTACGACTTCGTTTACCTTTTTCCTCCGATTCCACTTCTTCCTCGTCTTCTAAAAAGGATAAAACACGAGTTGGCCTCTGTCATTCTCGTGGCTGGAGCCGACACTTTAAATAATTTAGAAGTGTGAAGCTCCTCCCCCTCTATTCCCCACAATCCCTCAGTTTAGAAAATGTGCCCTTTGGAGCTGGTCACAATCTGCTGTGCTCCAGCAATACATTGAAATTTATTTTATTTAGTTTAATTTTTTTTAAAGCATCTTTTTACACTTATTGGGTACCATTCGCCACCTCTCTAAAGGTGGGGTCCGGGTACCTGGCAACCTGAATCGTTAGGATCAGGAAGGAGTGCACAGCGCTTATCCTAAAAGCACTGACAGCTCCTTATAGCCACAGCACATCTCTAACACACAGAAGAGTGTGCTGAAGCCGACAGGCTGCACTGCTGAGAGAGACTTCAAAGGGACACACAGTGAGTACTTAGCTGCGCATCCCCCGGCTCCCACCCGCTGTCCAGCGCTAACACATGGCTGCACTGGCTAACTAGTAGTGCAGAGCGCTACAGCGCAACTTCCTCCTCCTTCTCTCCGCTGATACACGTGGTGTAGCGGGGAGGGGGAGGTAATGGCCACAGACGCAGCCATCTTTTCAGCCCTTGAAGGGGGCAGAGCCTAGGCAGCGCGGGCTCTCCTCTACGCGGCAAGCGGCTGTGTAAAACAGTGGGGCTGCCGTTTTTTATTGATAATACAAGCCTGCATCTCTCCTTTGTGCGGGAAGAGTGCAGCATACTTACAGAAGGCTGAATTCTTCTGCTCCCATCCCTATACTGCAGAATCCTTGGCAAAGGGGGCTGTGAGACAACTAGGGTGTATATACAGTGAGCAGGGAATTTTCATTTGTGGGGAAAGTGTGGTGGTATTGTCCTCCTCTGTTCCCAACATCAGCCTTCTGGTTTTTTTTCTGTTTTCTCTGTATACTATCAATATCTGTATATGTATGCTGTCTCCTTTTCTGCATAAAGTTGTCTGTGTGGCTGGATTGTATAAATGACAAGCAAAGGCTTCTCTAAAGATGTTTGTTACAAGTGTAGCAACAAACAAACTTGGCCACATGCAACTGGCTCCACGTTATGGGATGCTTGTTTACATAATTCTATTACTGCATCACCCACCCCGCCAGGGGCCGTTGACATAGGGATTATAGCAGACTTGGACATGTAAGTCTCAACCCCCCTGGGTGGCAGGGCTGAGTCTCTAGACGGCCTGGTATAGGTTATGGGGCTACTGCTATTCACTGCTTCCTATCAAAGCCTTCTCATAAGCGGCCTCTCATGACATTCCTCCAGTCAGAGGAGTCAGACGAGGAGCTCCTCGCACATGAGGATACTGAGGAAGGGGAATTGAAGGAGGTTTTCGATAATGCGCACCAAGATTTGGAATCCACCACAGGGAAGGAGTCCATAATTGTGGCAGTCAGGAAGATTCTTAATCTACCTGAGGACATAGTTCCTGCAATCTTATTGAATGAATTAATTGCCAGCCATAAAAGGGTAGGCTGTTTTTCCTTTCTCAAAACAGCTGTCAGTGACCGGGAAACAACCGGATAAGAGATTCCCCTTCGTTTCCCATCCTTATCCATTGCCGTCATCCATGATGGAAAAGTAGAAAACACCACCTCCTGTTGATGCGTCTGTTTCTCGTCTGTCTAAGAATACAACGCTTCCTATGCTGGGTGCAATGTTGCTTAAGGACCCTGCTGATCTTAAATTAGAGACAACACTGCAATCTATTTATTCTGCAGCGGGAGCTCAACTTAGACCTACACTTGTTAGCACTTGGGTTACCAAAGCTGTTACTTGCTAGGCAGTCCAGTTGATTACGCACAGAGAGATTAGACCATGTGGTGGTTGAGTGCATACTACAAAATTACTCATTCATGTTCACGGTAATATGAACCATTTATACACATTCAGTTCTTATGAACTCCATCAATGGCAAAATGTCTGTTCTCCAGACGGTATAAGTTGAGGCTTGGACTCTGGCTTCCAGAGCGGAATTACGTCCTCTAGCAGAACACATCCGTGAGTCAGCAGTTTACCTGGGCGAGGCTTTCAGGGATATCAGTCACATCAGTGCTCGCATATCCGCTTCTGCCATTTCTGGCCGCAGAGTTCTCTGGTATGTTCGTGGCAGGCGGACGCAGTATTCACAAGTGCTGTTGAGGGTTTACTGTTCACTGGTGATATGCTTTTTGGCCTAGAATTGGACAAAGGAATATCCCAGGCCATTGGGGGTAAGTCTTCTTTCCTCCTTTTCTACTGCTCCGGCTCCCACAAGTACTTACACGGGTTCCTATTTCCTTTTAGTTCGTACACCACAGCCCTTTTGTGGTAGGCCCAGAGGTAGGGTCGCTCTCATACAGCTGCAAGATAAGGTGGCATGCCAATCTTCCATCCCACCTGGGATCTTCTGCGGTGGGAGCTCACTTACAGACTGTTCAACAAGTTTGGAACCAAATTGGTTCTTCACCACGAGCCTGCCAATACGTACACACAGGGCCAGGATTCTGCTGGAAGCTATCCAGTCTTTGCAAGAATCGGCAGTGCTAGTTCCGGTTCCAGTGCATCTTTGAGGTATGGGGTTTTATTCAAACCTCTCTGTGGTGCCCTATCTGGATGGATCAGACATGTCCATCTTAAACCTGTATCTGAAGATATATCGTTTCAATATGGAGTCAATTCGCTCTGTCATTGCGAACTTGGAACCAGAGGAGTTCCTAATTTACCTGGATATAAAAGATGCCTATCTCCATGTCCCCATTTGGGAACCGCATCAGACCTTCCTGCATTTTGCAATCTTGCAAAATCGCTATCAGTTTCGGGCATTGCCGTTCGGGTTATCTTCAGCTCCCCGCATTTTCATAAGGATTATGTCCTGATTGCACACCTTCAGTTGTCAGGAGTGAACATAATTCCTTACTTGGATGACCTGTTAACCTCTCTGACATATTAGACTTTAATACTGACGGTTGGAAAATCAATTTCAAGAAATCTAATATCAGTCCGGCCCAGAGACTCCAGTTTCTGGGGATGATTCTGGATATAGCAATACAGAGGATTTGCCTTCCGGAGGACAAGGCCGGGATATCCGGTTGCTGGCTCAGCTAGTCCTCAAACTGA
Organism: Taudactylus pleione; assembly: GCA_031769625.1. Classification (NCBI taxonomy): domain Eukaryota; kingdom Metazoa; phylum Chordata; class Amphibia; order Anura; family Myobatrachidae; genus Taudactylus; species Taudactylus pleione. The sequence goes on from JAUIMM010000178.1 coordinate 14,046,658, forward strand.
AGAGGGTGTCCTTGCCTCATTGTCTGCATCTCTTGGGGAAGATGGTGGCTGCTTTCGAGGCACTGCAATTCAGACGATTACACTTGCGAGGTTTCCAGCTAGACCTGCTATCACAGGGGATAGCTCCGACCACCAGGGTAGCTATCCTCTGGTGGGAACAATCCCATTTGGAGTGTGGAATTGGTTAATAGTGACAATGGACGCCAGTCTCCGAGTATGGGGAGCAGTGGTCCTCAACTTTAATTTTCAGGGTCATTGGTCCCCACAGGAGAGACGGTGGGTCATAAATATGTTAGTACTCAGAGTATTTTACAATGCTCTGTTAGAAGCAGCACAGTGGCTAAGGTCTCTTCCGGGAAGATTTTAGTCAGACAACGCGACGACTGTCACTTACATCAACCGCCAGGGAGGAACTCGAGTCGCATGGCCATGTGGGCAGTATCTCAGATTCTCCGGCGGGCCAAGAGTCAGTAATTCTGTTGACAGTACTCATCTCGGGAGTGGAAGCAGATTTCCTAGGGTGCCAGAATATCCATCCTGGAGCAGGGAAGCTTCATCCAGACGTGTGCCACGCATTAGTACATCAATGAGATCGTTTTCAGGTGGACTTGATGGCGCCTCGATTGAATCAGCAACTCCTAGCATACGTGTCAAGAACCCAGGACCCACAGTCTGAGGCTGTCAACGCACTCTCAGTTCAGTGGAACTACGACCTGGTTCACCTGTTTCCTCCGATTCCTTTAATTCCTCGTCTTCTAGAATACATCACAAGTCGGTCTTGTCTTCTCGTGGCTCCAAACTGGCCTTGGTGAAGTTGGTTCTCTGACCTTCGGTCCCTCCTAACAGACTTTCCGGGCCTCTTCCTCTTCGCCCGGGCATTCTGCTTCAGGATCTTTTCATACATCCTAACTTAGCGCAGCTGTGTTAACGGGGTGGCTCTTGTGCAATATCTTAAGACGCAGAGGCTTCTCATACTTGGTTATCCTCTCTATGCTTCGCGCCAGGAACCTGGTTTCGGCTGCGCATTATCATTGCCTCTGGCGTTCTTAATACTTGGTGTATAGGTCGGGGACTTCTGTCTACGACTTTCCGGTTTTCCTGTTTTTTGTTTTTTCTCCTAACCGGATAAGAGTCGGGCCTGCGCTTGGGATTTTCTGCTCTTCCCAATTTCATTCAGTGCAAGTTGGCCCTCATACCTGAAGTGCAGACGGTTCTTCAGGAGGTTTTGACTGTGCAGCCACCTTTTTGTACCACCTACGGAAAACTCCCTGTGACTTAAAATTGGTAATTTTATTTCTTCAGTCTTTCATGTTTGAACCTCTTGAGGAGGTTGGTATTGAGTTAATTACCTTGGAAAACAGTCCTCCTTCTGACTTTGGCTTCGGCTAGCAGAGTTTCGGAATGGGGGGCTCTGTCCTATAAGCTGCCTTACCTTGTGTTTCATGATGATGGGGTGAAACTCAGTACGGTAGCCGCTTTCCTTCCTAAGGTGGTGTCTGTTTTCCACATAAACCAACCTATTGTGGTGCCTTATTGGTAGAGGCCTCGGGTGTTTCTCCTACTCTTGATGTGGTTCAAGCTCTCCGCATTTGTTACTCGGACGGCGTCCTTCCACAAGTCTGAGTTGTTTTTTGTCATCTATGCTGCTGTTCGGAAGGGTTGAACAGAATCCATGCAGCCGTTGGCTTATTGGATTACACTGACTATCCGTCAGGCTTATTTCAACGATGACAGTCAGCCTCCTTTATCCTTTGACTCATTCCATGCATTCTGTGGGTGCGTCATGGGCGCCTAGGAGGCGTGCCTCCTCTTACAATTGTGCTGTATGGCCAATTGGAAAACTTTGGGATGTCCCCAGCGTAGGCACCCCCAGTGTCCCCTAGTGGATGAAAGACAAAATGGGATTTTGGTACTTACCAGTAAATCCTTTTCTCTGATTCCACAGGGGACACTGGACGCCCACCTCAGCACTCTTCGCCTGCCTGTTCAGTTTGTTCCATATGTTGTATGGTTTTGTTGTTGTGTGATCTTCTCTCCTTTTCACTCTTGCTGTTCTCCCATCTCCTCTTGGTCTTCATTTTCTAGACTGAGGGATTGTGGGGAATAGAGGGGGAGGAGCTTCACACTTCTAAATTATTTAAAGTGCCGGCTCCAGCTATCCACGCCTCTATACCCCAGCGTAAGCACCTCCAGTGTCCCCTGTGGAATCAGAGAAAAGGATTTACCGGTAAGTACCAAAATCCCATTTTTCCAAGTGCATCTTATATACGTATTTGTGTAAAGATATAGGTGCAGATTCAATTAGCCGTGTTAAGCTAAGATTTTACCACAGAGATACTATGCATTTTGCACAGTGGCAAACGCAGGATTTCTAGAGGGGGGTTTCCAAATGCTTGATTTTAGAGTGAGCATGACCAGTCCATGAAGAGGGTACATTTAGCACTTAACCAGCTTTAATATGCGTCATACAAAGTATATTGTGTCATAATTCCAGCATATAGAGGACCAGCGATCACAGTAAGCCATTAGATGCGGCAGTAAGGCCATCCTGCCTGAGCTGACTGTTTTTATTTTATATGTCGGCACCATTCCAGAGTATTAGAGCAAGTCCGGGAGTCTGGGGAGCAGCAGAATAACCTAGCACTGCCCTGGACATATATGTACATATTGGGCTCTATAGCAGCACATCCCTAACAGTGAATGTTTTCCAGATCTCCTAGTTGGTGCACAGTTGTATTTATTACTGACTGATACATGTTAAAAGTTGCACAGGTGGTACTAATTATTTCATTTATGATAATGGTAAGAAAATGCAGCACTAGTAAAATTATATTACATTACTATTTCTATTGTGGTCATGGTGTGGGCTGGGGAGGGGGGTTTCCAGGCAGACGGAACCCCCCCCTGCGTTTGCCGATGTTGCAGGATATATATAGCATGCGCGCACCCATGATCCACATTTTTTAATTAGAAAGTGCTTCTTGCGGTAACTCTACAGTGTGCAAACCTGGTGGGAAGTGCATGAAAAAGTGGTAAAAGCATCCTGAACCCCAGAGAACTGGCAAATAACAGTATAGAAAGCTACAGATGTGTCCTTACTAAGCTTTGCTAAAATGATGCAAAAGAGTCTTCTGTCTCACGCCACGGTGTTGAATAGAGTGATACGCCATGTTATAGACTGTTTGTAATGTGCAACTTCTCTCAAAAAATGCCTGTTCATCTATGTGAAATATGCAAGAAAAATAGTATTTCAATTGCGTAAAAATTTGCACAAGTATTTGCATAAAAGTAGGATAATAGTGAAAAAGTAGCGAAGAGCGTGAAGAATCAACACTGCTGTCGACCTAGAAGACGGACAATGCTAAAAGTGGAAAATCATGTTGTATGTCATAAATCACTATATTATATTGTATGTATGACAATCTTTTTCTACGTTTAGCCAGTTTAGGCTCGATTCAATTCAATGCGAATTGAATAGCGCCGGGAAGGAGCCCCCGGAGCTTTTAAATTCTGCGCGTTGTTAGGTTGGGGAATGCCTGTTCTCCCGCCCCTCGCGCCTTAAACAGGGTGTTTAGTCTCGAACGGGCATTCTCCGACCAAACTTCCCGGCGTGATGCTGTTTCCATCACGCTAAGCGCAGAAAACAGCATTGCGCCTGTACTTTTGTCGGATTTCTGCTCGCGTGCCTGGAGGGATGCGAGTAGAAATACTTAGTCGGGTTTAGCAGCGCGCTGAATTGAATAGCTCTGGTAGCTCGTTCCCGGCTCTATTCAGTTCGCGTTGAATTGAATCGAGCCTGTTGTCAGTCTTCTGTATAGACAGCAATGTTGATTTGTCTTTGCTACTTTTTTACTAATAGGATGCGACTTTTTCCCTAATATTTGCTACTTTTATTGCTAATATGCTACGTTTACATAAAAAAATATTTGTGCATATTTTTTACGCAATTGAAAGTGCTATTTTAGAATAGTACAGTAGTGACATCAATGCAAAAATACTGTGTACACTGGTAAAACATTAGCGTGAGATTTGGTGCCACGCCAGTGAATCTGTCGCACTGAGAGTAAAGCTGCGTAAGCACACATGTGTAAGTGGCCATAAGCATAGTATATTGAGGTTCTTTAAAGTTGTTGAATAGCTGATTTTTACCTTTTGTTTATTAACAGTGGAAAAATTATAGTAAGCAAGTGTTTTTCACCAAATGAAAGCTTCTAGATTATTTTGGGGTACAGAAAAACATCTGTAATGTGATTTTTAACTGTGTTTAAGTAGTTTAAAAAAAATATTAGAAAAAACACTTGTGACTCTCATCTACAAGTTCATAAAGTTTGAACTTTTTTACAGAAAATCAACTGAGAAAACGTAATTATTGACCAAATTATGCAATTTGAATGCCTCCAAGTGCATGATTATTCATTGGTAGGGGTGTACTAGAGGTTCTTCACTGAAGGCCTGATTCAGAGGTGGATGGGTCATTTCATGCACCAGGGGTCCCCAACTGACAGTCTTTAATTTTGATAAAACTTTACATGAAGGTTGGCCTATCTGTTAGACTAATGGCACACATCCACTAGACGATAAATTTGAACGATAACGTAATCGTTTGCTCATTGTTAAAAAAAATATCTAAAATGACCAGCGATGCGTGCTTCCGCTGATCGTTTAGACATCGATCATTGGGCAAATACTGTATGTTGTACAACCGGATGATTGCTGTGCCTACTCTGAATAACTGCTCATTCAGTGTAGGAACATCACAGACTGACAAACGACTGCACGATTACAATGTCGTAATCGTGCAGTCGTTTTCATGTCTTTCAGTGGATGTGTGCCTTAAGTTTGGGAAAATGTTAGTTCACAATATGCAATAGTAGCAAAACTATGGCCCTCAAAGTAGGGGTGGGTGCAACTGTCACCAACTCCGCACTGCACAATCAGCAGGTGGGGCTGATCTTCAATATTGGCCCACTTGACACGTTATGACCCAGAAGCTAATGCATGCTCCGATGCGAATGTTTGCGGAGGACGCATTAGAATGTTTGCGGTAATATGCAAATGATCATATCAGCTTTCCTCTTCGACAGACTGTGCAAGATCTAAAATACCTAATTTCAATGCTCGTGGACAGTGCAACTCTGCAGGCGGTTGTAAACACTCCATTGCACACCATCGTTTGCACCATGGACACTTACGACGCACTAATGCTGGCGCAGTGTCTCCTTCTGAAAATACTCTAAACATGTCCTTTATGGTTGTGGATGTGCGTTTCAGCATGCAGCAGCATTCAGTGACTCGCTTGTGACACTCCATAACACGCCCATGAGATGGGTTTTTTTCTGTTCACTTCAAGCCACTGCCCAGGAATGTCCATGGCTTTTCACCGTCAGCTCATATGGTAGCGATTCCATACGCAAGAGCGGTCTCTGTGTACACTCAGTGCTACGCATGCGCCTTAGGGGTTTCCAGGACTTTTAGCGCATGTGAAGTAGCAAATAATTGCTCTACTGCGCAAACATTGACACTGTGTCCACCTCTGAATTGGGCCCTGAGTCCTGACATTTTTACCTTGAATAAAATATTTTTCTTTACTTTCCACCTACTCAGGAGCTGTGAATTAAAAGCCACGTTAACTCTGAGACCCCAGCTAACTTATCGTGGATTTTCTAATTGCATAGCAAAAAGCTGTGGAGGTAACCTGCCCTACTTGAACCACAGCTAATTGAATTTGTGTCATAAAGGCAGAAATAATGTTTATATGAATACAAATATATGTATGTATGACTGATTCTTATTGTTGGTGTACCTTTTAGTTATTATGATCTAAAATACTTAATTTTCTAAATATTCAAGTACTGTCAAACGCACTGAGTAGCTTTGAGTAAACCTACATGTGCCGTGATGATTTAATGAAGCTTTCTACATTTAACAGGTGTGCATAGAATGCTGCTATTAAATATTTGATGAGCTCCTGTTGATTTACTATCTGTAGTGGTTTTTTACCTGTGTTCTACTTTGAAAAAAAAATCTGCAAAAATATTGTTTATTGATGAAATTATGCTGAAGAGCTATTTTATTGCTGCTTCTCTATATAGTGAATATACCCTGGAACATCTCGTATAAATGTAAGGCATCCAGAAATCCACACAGCATAGACTTTGTAACTTTTCTATCCATTATAATTCCCATTTACATGTTTTCTGTATTTGCAATTAGTTAAAGCTTGACTAATTGTTGGAGATTACAGGAGATTGGCCGCTGACCTTTCTGATATGCATGATTAATCGATATGTAACACTAGGAGAGAGGACAAAAGCAGCATATGCTTCTCAAATGTGACCACTTCAGATTCTGTGATGAGAGTAATTCAATGCACAAGCAGATTTTTTGCTTTTTCATGTTTTCACTATATAGACCAGCTTTGTATGAAATGACCTTTCATTTTTTTTAATTAATTTGTTGGAAGAGGCATATTTTGTGTTTGTGGGTTTGAAACTGTAAAACAAGTCAAAATTATAATGTTCTTAGTGTATCTCACAGTACAGGGAAAATATATTTGTACTTAGATTGGTAATTTTGGTTTCTGACCTGACCTAGGAACTTCAATACGCATCCCCTATTTTGCGCACTATAACATATGGCTGACTGGTTGTTTTGCTTCATTGATTAATTGACTATCTGCTGTTTAGTCTGTGAATAATAAATCTATAGAAGAATAGAATAGGCCAAGTGGTTTAAAACAACAAACATACCTCATCTGAGATTTATTGGTCGTCTTTCTACTTTTGTTTTTAGTATGGGGCAGAGTTCAGAAGGTTCTCCTTAAATCGTTACAAACCTGGAACTTTTGAGGATTTCTACAACCTTCTGGTTCAAGTCCACAAGCTCTCCAATGTAGATGTAATGCTTGGCTATGCTGATGTGCACGGTGACCTTCTTCCTATCAACAATGACGGCAATTTCTGCAAAGCCGTATCAAGTGCCAATCCATTGCTTAGGATATTTATACAAAATCAAGGTAAGATGTCTGTTTTCATTATTCATGCTATGGAAGTACAGTAATCTTAGTTCTCACACAGGAAGAAGAATAAGATTGAAAAAGGATGTCTGCTTGTGGTATCCTAAGTATACAATGATTTCTATTTCAAGTAGACCGATAACATGTTATACGTATTTTTATAAAAAAAATGGTTGTGGATATAAAAGACTGGATTGGACCAATAAAAGAGAGAAAACGTTAACCATGATTTTAGATTCTAGATTTTATTACATAATAAGATTACATAAATGGTTATATGCCGTATAATCTGCCAAAATATTTTAAAAATGTTATGTATTATTGCCTCTAAACCGGTCGGTTGCTACAGGTTGTCTAGTGTGGTGTAAGTTGATTTATGTGTGTTAGGGTGGTGTCACTTGGGATTCTTTAAATGCTTTTGGGTTTTTTTCAGCCAGAAAAGTACAGTGCCCTACTGGCCCTATGGTGACAGGCTGACATGAAGAGGGGAATGTTCCTCTTTGGTGTCAGATGAGAATGCAAAATACATTGCATGCAGCTTTCCAGAGCTTAATCTCTGCCATGTGATAAGTGCTTACCCCGTCATGTCACCATGGGTGTGATCAAGTGCTATATTTACAGCTTGCTTCTGAAATCAGTGTTACTTGGTAGGTTTAAGGTTATCGATCTCCTTTTTTATTTTTGTTTTGTCAGGGTTTTTTTTTCTATGGGAACAGTTTGTGAGGATAATCATCATTGCATTCAATGGCAGATCGACAAAGAGCAGCTGTGACTTTGCAGCTCTGTTGCTCATTTTATGGCATCTATAGCTTACACAAGGCTTCAGTGAATTTTTTTTAAGTGTTTTTACAAGCCTCTGCGGTCAGATTGCAGCTTGGGTGACAGCTCCTAGAGGTCATTAAAAGTTTGAACATGGCCTTTATTAGCATATTTAGGAGGAATGCATGTAACACAATTAACCAATAACATACAGTTAAAGCCATGAAATGGATCTGGACTTTACAAGAAACTGCATAATTGGAAGTCTATTAATGAATGGCGCTGGCTACAAATATGATATATATGATCAGCTAAAAAAAGGTACATATCTTTTCACTTGGGAGTTTTTCTTCTCTTGGCCCCAGTTTATTTTTGTGGCTGTTAGGATACTTTATGGTGCCTAGTAAAGATTAGAACTTCAACCAGACAGGTCCCTTACACATTAAGCAGAGGTATAACAAAAACACTAAACCCAGGTGATCAGGAGAGAATGCATCCTACTTTTAATAGTAACCTCTCTCATTAGTGAACAATATGAATGTGACTAATGTCCCTCATAACCTGTAGCAGTTCACATTATTTTGTAAATAGTAAAGAATACATTTCTTTAAATTACACAGTATGAAGAATTAACTATTGTAAATATGCCTTTTACAATGGACTTTTTGATTGGCTCTGGGTGATCACTGTACAAATGTAGTTTAAAATAATCAGTTGATTGCGGTTAGAGCAGTCTTCTCTATGCCAACTGCTGTAGATCATATGATTCTTTCTTTAATTAGGTGAGAGATACTTCAAAGAATCCACTGATTATTGCATCAAATGTTACATACTACAAAAAAAAAAACTGCAGCTGATTATAAGGGTTTACCAGTCTGTAGACCATTAGAATATCTTATGCATGATTTAAACCATAATCATTAAATGTTAGGGTAATTCTGCACCACTTTTTGTTTGGTTTTCTCTTACACAGACACACATTTAATGACCGCATTGTTTCTGGTTCTGAAACTCCATTTACTGTGTATTAGCAAGTGCTGTACTCAAGCACCCATGTAATTATAACCTAATCCTTATTTATAGCAATTTATTTAACTATTTGATGTTGTTACCTTTATTAGGTTGAATATTTACCTAATTAAAACTAGTATTTTACTTAAAGGTGTCTCCTTTTGGTATTATACTGCATTCTTGAGCATTTAGCTTCTGAGTCTTGCTTTCTGAATTCTAGTTCTGTAAACTGTTAGCTACTAACACTTTCTGTAATTTGTAAATAGATGCTGTATTATTCTCTTGGGAGCTGCTGCACTGATGCCTAGATAATTACTATTAAATCACACTGAGCAGAAGCACACACTTTACCATTATTTGTATTGTTTTGTTAAATATTTTGGTACATAGAAAAGTTGAAAAAAAGACACCAGTCCATAGAGTTCCACTATCTTAAAAATAATCTATCATGTGTATTTGTTGTTGTTTTTAGTTTTGCTGTGGAATTGTTGTACTGACATATAAATGATAACCGTTCACTGTACACAATATTTTCCTAAAACTAATGCTTCAGAACAGCATAAACCCCCCCCCCTCCCACACACGCTATTTATAAGGCTACTCTCCCTTCCTCCAGCTGTATTTCTGCTGTCATTCTTTAGTACAAGTAGGTATTTTTTTTCTTTGGATCAGCTATGCCAGGAGGAGGTGGGAGGCTCCTGTGGCACCATACAACTATACTAATTGAGGTAGGCACGGACCTGAGAAGGAACAAATGCTTTCTTTGGGAGAAGCACCTTTATGCATTTGGGCCACAGAAATGGTAGCCTGCTGTGGTTGCTGAGCAAATTCATACATACCCAACATCAAGGAAAGCATGCCTATACATTGGCTGCACATGCCGGGATATGCTGGAACCTGGCTTTGATATTCTCTCCATGGAGAGATTTAGAGGTTTTGTGGAAACATGCAGGAAAAACGGCCCTGATCACACAACTCTGGATTAGCTCCAGGAAGATGGTTTTAATGGTTTCTGGTTCTACAATTCTACCAAGAAACAAAGGGTCCTGGTTTGCACAGCCTGTGATAAGCACCTTCCGGAATGATATTCTTCAAAATTATATATAAATTGTGGGCGAAGAGAGGAAGAGTAGCCACCTCCCTAGCTAGAAGAGTTACTCAAATGGATGATAGTTGCATTAGCGGATACCTTTTTGTCATGAAAGAGGATCTTTAACATAACTTAAAATATCCCTGTATCAGAAGAGCCTTGATATAGAAGATGGTTCAGAAGGTGACATATTGCAACAATCTGGCTGTGACATTTCTGAAACAGATATGTCCTCATACATTTAGCCTCAATACGACACACAGCGCAACTTGCCTGGTGTGAGTGAGACGCCAGGTCCCGTGAGACGCTGCTAATTAATTTGATACACTTGTATATCTGTCTGCACCTGAGTCTGTACATGTAGCACAACGGAACTTGGAATGAAAAAAAGCTGTGGATGCTACATTGTAGCTCTTCATATACAGATTCAGAGACTAAATCGCACTGAGATATACAAGTGTCTCATACCAAATTAATCAACACAATGTCATAGTGCATCTTAGTCACATCACATTGCGACTTAGATGCATTTTCTGCAAAAAAAGACGCACAACGCTAGCGTAGTCTCAAAGGTCTAGCACGTCGAGGTGCTTTTTAGCATGACTGCAACAAAGATGTATAAGGACACATCTGTATATTTGCTGCAGAGTTGGGGACAATTTCAGAAAAGCACAATTGCCATTCAGTCCTTGTAGACAGCTTTATCACCTACATCCCTAAAGCAATAGCATGTAAAGTAGTAGTTAAAAAAACAGACAATCCAAAATATTATTTTTCTGGGAACGAGGAAATATAACCAAACATTAACACTACAGAAGGCAGGTAAGGACATCATCATTATTAGTGAACGTGACCGCTCAGACATATGAGATTACACTACATTCTTAGTTGATTGTACCCTTTTCCCCTTGGTGAAATTAAGTTCTGGGACATGTATCCTAAGGTTGATGTACCTGTAATCAGAGTCTGCAGAAAAGTCACATTTCCCTGAGATTGCCAATTCTGAGAGGCAATGCGGACAGGAAAATTGATAGTATTGGATCTGAAGCAAGTATTAGATGTCCTTAGGAAAGCTCTATTTGAACTTGGGATGCAATCACAGTAGGCTGCGGTGGTACTTTGTACAAAGCCTTTTTAGCCCATATAAATCAGGAAATTATGCTCCCTCCATATGCCCAAAGCCCAAGTGTCAAAATGAAGGCAATTGTTGCAGCCTGGACTGTTAAGGCAATAGATCTTTATCAGTAATAATTTGTTACCTTCCATATTTGGGGAATTGTATGACCTTTTGTCACTGACCATTATTATTATTATTATTATCATTTATTTATATGGCGCCACAAGTGTTCCGCAGCGCCTTACAAAGTACATAGACAAAAAAGTAACCATTGACTTACAATACAGGACATGGATAAACATTGCTATATTAGCAACCTTAACGCCCGTATAAGCAGCCAAGTGTTAGTTGCCCTAGTGGGGAGTAAGAGATAAATTAAATTACAGTAGGGAGAAGCACAAGAGGGTAGAGGGCCCTGCTCGAAAGAGCTTACATTCTTTAAAGCAGAGAGAGAATGACATGTCTGTGTGTTTAAATCTGTTTTGTATAGTTCACACATATTATTATTATTACCATTTATTTATATAGCGCACACATATTCCGCATTCGGCCATTCACATCCGTCCCTGCCCCAGTGGAGCTTACACTCTATATTCCCTACCACTTGCGCACACACATACAAACTAGGGGTAATTTTGTTAGGAGCCAATTAACCTACCAGTATATTTTTGGAGTGTGGGAGGAAACCGGAGCACCCGGAGGAAACCCACGCAAGCACAGGGAGGATATACAAACTCCACACAGTTAGGGCCGTAGTGGGTATCGAACCAACGACCTCAGTGCTGTGAGGCAGTAATGCTACCATTACACCATCTGTGCTGCCCATTTTACACACCACTGTACAGTCAGTCACGTCAATCCCTGACCCAATGGAGCTTACAATCTATATTCTATATTGCATGGACACACATACACATTAGGTTTAATATTTTTGTCAGAAGCGTTTGAGGAACCCCTTGCAAACATGGGTGGTGCATACAAAATCTACACAGATAGTACCTTGGTCATGAATTGAACTCAAGACATCAGTGCTGTGAGACAGTAATGCTAGCCACTTTGCCAACCATACGGCCCAATTTTCTAATTTATTTATTTTTTTGTTCTGCCGTGACCATTTTATTTTCAATTTCTTAGAATGTATCTTTCTTTTGTGTTACTCAATACAACCTTTACTATCACTTGTATTTGTATTGAAAATCACTTTTAATTGAAGTGATCTATTGTTTATCTGAGCATTTCTGAATAGTGCATAAGGCCCCGTTTCTCTGTCATGTAAGCACTTTAGAGCAATACAAGTGATGGCCGAAAGCTATTCCCCTTTCCGTAGCTGCCTGCTGTGCCCATTAATAGGCTTAAACCAGGGGTGTTTTAAGAGAGGAAGGGGGGGCCTGTGTGCAGACTCAGTACGGGCCCCCTCCTCTCTCCGGCAGTCCCACAGTGCACTGTATATTCTGGCTTAGTGCCAGAATCTACTGCCCATGCGCGGGTCTCAGGGAAAATGGCGCATGCGCAGATCACTGGGAAAATGGCCGCCGCCATTGACTCGCCATGACTCGGCGCTGCAAAGCAGCACTACGGAGAGGTAAGTATAAAACTGTGGGTGCAGGGTGTGCGGTGCGGGGCACACGGGCCCCTAGGTTGTGTGCCCCGCACAACCTGCACCCATTATAGATACGTCCCTGGCTTAAACACAGTTATGTATCTCTGTGTAAACCCCCAATCAGAACTACATCAAATACAGTATATTTAGTTCTAAAAGTGTAGCATATTTATATTTGTAGTGTTTATGCGATTAGCTGACCTTTATTTCTGCACTTGCGTATATGAAGAATTTGTTAGAGAGGGAAGGGACCGGAGGCTAGTAATTGTCTCCTACACAATCTGCAGCATTACCTATGTTTTTTCCCCTTATAAAATATTCACATTGCATGTTAATCTGTTGCCGTGTGTTCTAACTACACATAAGAAGAGACAAGTACGTCAGCCAGCTCCACTTGTCTTAACAAAAACACAAGCTAGATTCTGCACAGTATCCTGCTGTAATTCTTTAACATCTACATAAACCAAATAGAAGAAAATTAATTGCCACTAACCATTTCTTTTTTGCCATATACAGCGTTGCCCTAGGCTTCTACCATTCTAAACCTTACATGGTAGGACAAGTACATAGTCTCTGTTTACAAATTTGTGCCTGAGACACTTTTCAGTTTTCTATTCTGTTTATTCAACAACAACAACAACAAAACAATTACTTTCAGATATTTAGAAATAAAAAAGCAAGTCATCCATTCTGCGGGAATTATAGCTTTTTTTTTTTTTTTTTAACATCTGTCCAACAGTCCCCAGTTGAAAGACATTCTTTCATCTTTCTCTCCCTTTTCTTTTATGAACAGTTTAATATTTTTCTCTTTATTCCCCTTATACCTCCCTGTAAGTGGTTTTAGCACAAGCTAGAGCTGTTCTTTATAAAAAGAAGCCGTTATAAACATGCTGTACATATGCACTTAGTAAGAATATTGGTGTATAGTGGCTGATCCAGAGCTGGGAACAAAGCAAAAAAAAAAGAGAGAGTAACTTTACACCTTGGTTAAACCACATTGAACTGCAGGAGGAGCAGATCTAAAATGTGCCGAGAGATTTAGAGTTGGGACTGTCAACCCCTGCGGAGACTGGTTCTGCTGGTGGATAGCATCTGTAGAACCAGGGGGTGTCTTGTACATCCCTCTGAGTTGTGGCCTGTCCACTGGTTCAGAGCCTTGGAGCTACTCCTGGCCGGGGACCGGAGGCGCTGTTGTTCTGCTGCTATAGACTGCCAGACAGTGCCCATCTGCTACCTGCTGACTTCAGCAGCTGCCTTCCAAATGGTGCCAATTCTCTCTGCTGGAGGAGACGCCACAGGCTGGAACGCTCTGCAGCTGTGCCTTTTGACAGGATACTTATGTGCTGGTCACTACAGGGTCTGCTTGGACGAGGTGAAAATTTTGTCCCACTCTCCCTCCCATAACTGCATTCCCAAGGGGGTTTTGTGCTTTTTTCATTGGGGTCTGCATAATAAAAGCCTCAATTTTTTTCTGCCAGGAAGCTATGCTGCCATTTTGTAACACTCTCCCTATGTGACCAACTCTGCTTGTTTTTTTCCCAAAAGTACCTGGCTGCTGCTCTCTAACCTCGGCCAAAATGTTTCTGCCTACTTTTTCTTTTTTTTCTGTGGCTCTATGCCCTGAGTACAGCTGCCATGCTTTATCTACCTGATATGTGACACCACCTCTATGCTATGCCTATTTTCATTCCACTTGTCTTATATTTGGGACTTCAATGATGGCCTAGGGAGAAGGAGCACTGCTAAGAAATCCGTTGCTCATCGCTAAATCCTCCCCAAAGACAGGTTATTATACTCTGTCTGGAGTCTTGTCCTCCTCAGCTCCAACTCTGTCTGGCTCTAAATCACCACCCATGGCTTCAGGAAGCTCTAAAGGCCATTTTACCCCTGAACCCTGCTTGCCCCCTCTTTCTCAAGCACTACAGGTTGCCGGGTCTTATATGAGTGAAATCATGCACCATCTATGGTCCCTTTCGACTAGATAGGATAATCAACAGGACTTACAACTGTTAGATAAGAGAATTCAGGAAACTATTCTGAACCATGTTGTCCATCTTTAATCTGACTTTACACAGGTTGCTGACACTGTGTAACTGGAAGATCATAGGGAGCCAGTGAACACTAAATGTAATGATTTTCAAACCATCCCTTACCTACAATTGCGTCTGATGATCGAGATGCAACAGAGGCTGGTGGATACTGACAATCTGGGACACAGGAATAATCTGAGAGTACAGGGTGTTCTGGAGGATGTCCTGAAGCATGGCATTGAGGACACACTCACTACATCTTTAATGAACTTCTGGATGGTGACAGAGACTTCCAGATACAATTTGACCGGGCCCATAGAGCCTTGCATTCCAGGGGCATTGCATCGGAGAGACCCCACAAAATCATTTGCCATCTACACTACTTCACCATCAAGGAGGAGATCCTTAAACCTGACAGGCTGCGGCTATTGATTTTAATGATCCAGATCTACTAGAACTTCTTGTGGAATACCCTATAGCAGAGATGTATTCGTATTCTTCACCCCCTCACTAATGAACTCGAAGCTGAACATTCAGGCCCTCATTCAGAGCCGGACGCTCTGAGCAGAGCGCACGCTCTGAATGAGGGCCGTCCTCCATAATTATGGAGCGTCCTCCTGGACGCTCGTATAGCTGTGGGTCACCACCCACAGCCTATATGAGCGTGCAGGTTGATGGCCGCGATGGTCTTGACCATCGCGATCATCGCCACTGCGAGCCGGAGCCTGCGGTTGAGTTTCTCAACCGCAAGGCCCGGAGTGATTTTGGCTCTATTAGAGCCAAAATCACTCCCACTGACATCACTAGTGATGTCAGTGGGCCGGCTTCTGACATTAGGCGTTCCCTTGGGAACGCACCCGTCTGGGAGGCACGCCCACCAAAGGGGGCGTGCTGTCAATCAACATCGACAGCACGCCCCCTTTGATCAAACACAACGAGCGAAGGAAAGTCCTTCGCTCGTCGCGTCTGGCGCATGCGCACGACGGAGCTCCCGCCGTCGTGCGCATGCGCAGTGCACACCATCGACCCACTTGCGAGCGGACAGCCGCTTGCGAGTGGGTCTGAATCAGGCCCTAAGTTTTTGTGGGATTTTCCTGTCCGTATCCAAGCTAGACACAGGGAAGCTAGGGAAGTTCTACACGTTTTAGGACTTTGAGGAAGTCCTACAGTTCTGTGTCTCCCTTGGTTTGTTCTGTGTCTGTCCCTAATTGGTTAGACCCATTGGACTCTCCTGCCCCACCATTGCCCTACAGTTCTGGCAACAAGCCCACAAATCCATACACAGACCTTGGGGGGGCTGCCTGACTGACGACACAGCGGTCACTTGATGTGGGACATCTCCATATATGTATGCATCTTGGACTCACGCCCTTTCTTATCACATGGTTATTCTTTCTAATTAGATATCCTGTCTTTCATTAGATGGGTTTACTGTGTTTCTGGATACTATGTGACTTTCTCAGGTGGAACTCCCTTTCTTCTTGTTCAGTTGCCTCCTGTTTGATCTGCTCCCAGTATACAGCCTCCACATAGTCTCTTGTCTGTGCGTAGATTAATTTTTGTTCTTTTTTTTCTTACATGGCTCTGTAAGGTTATAATATTCAGACAGTTACCATTCGTTATTGTTATTGTTTAGAAGTTTATATTCCTTGGTACCCTCGTTCTTCCCCTACTACGTTGTATACATGTCATCCATGGACCCATTAGGGGTTTCCATGGCTTTTCTTATAGAGTTATGTTGTTCTGGTTCTCTCTCGGATAAGCTACTGATAATATCTGTGCAACTATTTTTGGTTTTCTTCATATCTGTTTTTTCTTTTTCTTTGCTTTGTTCTCTCTTCCTTTTCTATTTCTCCTCCCACCGCTCTGCCTCTCCCCTTGCCTCCCAATGTAGGTGTTTACTAAAGCTATCCAGATATGTTTTAGAGACTTCGGCTGGAGGCACTGCTGTTTTGAGTGTTTATTTGATTATTCATATCTAAACTTTTCATATTTTCTAACAATGTTAAGGTCCTAAATGTGCCGGGAAATTGGTCTCGTTATGTCTCAATCACAGTATAGGAAAATGCATCATCCGTGGTAAATGCATTCACCTTGGTACATTCCTTAAGAAACAGAAAATTGAATTCAGAGACACATTATTGGCTAAAATAAAGACACTACAGCTAATGGCACCCTTGCGCCTGATACTCTTGTAGAACTTCAGAAAGCCAGAACTGATTTGAATAATCTGAACAATGGGGTTAAGATGGCGTTCCGGGACTGTTGTCATAAGTATTATCAGTGGGGTTATAGACTTAGTAAAATTCTAGCTAGAGCACTTAGGACCCAAATATCCTTGTGTTATATGCAGCGAATTAAGGAGTCTACTGGTAACATTTGCTTTACAGACATAGTTGAAAACTTCCAGGCCTTCTACTCTCAGCTTTCCAACTTGGCCCCGACCCGTTGGGCTTCAGACTTAGCAGAGCGTGACTTAGAGATGAGGAGGTTCCTGGAGGCTATAGATTTCCATGTACTCCCCGAGGCAATGACACAGGCCTTAGACTCTCCTTTCACGGAATTAGAATTTTGTGACACCCTTAAGGCCTCACCTTCCTGTAAAAGCCCATACCCCGATGATTTTACAATTTCCTACTAAATAAGACTTTTCAGGAGAAGCTTCTCCCTCTGCTACTGTGGACTTGCAATACAGTATCTGCAAGGGACCCCTTTCAGACCTATCGTTTGAAGCACATACTAAGGTTATACCAAAAGAGGATAAAGATCTGTCCTAGTGTACGAGTTATCAATCTATATCTTTACCTATTGTGGATGTGAAGTTATGCGCAAAGCTCATTATCGATCGCCTCAAGCCTCTTCTCCCGGATATCATCCACTCTGATCACTTGGGTTTTGTTACTGGCCAAGGGGCTAAAGATGACACCGCCACCAAGGTCATTGAATTGATACTCCATGCTGTTCACATCAACACTCCCATAAAACTTTTTATTGATGCCAAGAAGGCATTGACTGTGTGGATTGGAATTTCATGGCAATGGCACTGAGACGTTGACTTTCCAGTAGGTCCTGGGGTCCCACTCATACATTGAGGCCTCATTCAGTGTGTTGATGTCACACAGTTGAATGGAAAGTATGTGGCATGGTGATTTATTAGGATTGGCAATTGGTTTTTGTATGAGCCATGGCCTGGGTCTCTAATGGTGATCTGGGCTTGTCAATGTTTATGATAAGACTGTAACTACTTTGGTATTAGACTGTGTTTAATTGACACATTTTTAAATGAATATCAATGTACAATTAAGTTGTGACCTTATTCAAACTCACCTCTCAAAGAAAGGGGGGGACCAGGCATCACAATTTGTCAGTGACTTGTTCTGGTCCTATCTATTTAGTCAATTCTGATCACATGTTCTAGGCTTTCGAGGTGCCCATGCGCTGTGGCTTTTATTGACCAACAGACCTATGGGCACACAGTCAATATAGATGACATAGTGCCAAGGAGGAAGTAGAATAGTGATAGGCAACGGTAAGCCTCCATGTTTGCAATATTTCACCCCAGTCATAGTTTGGGTGACTCCCCATTGCGTCATGATTTGTGCCATCATGGACCTGTCCACTTTACTACATAGTAAGGTGGGAGGGTTTTCTACTATCCTTGGAGAGGTCCTGTTGCCCATCACTCACAATCTGTCAACTACATCAGCCCTTATAAATCTCATTTGGAGGTGCTTGTGTTGCACTCTTTTGATTCCAATATATACTTAATATGTTCACTCCCCCCAAGCTAATATAACTTGTGTATGTGACAGTATGTCTGTTTTATTATGCCAAAACAGTTCACAGCTTAATATATTTTTACATCACTTGGATAAATTCCTCCTGTTTCCCTAGCTATAACACCAGTTATAAGGGAGCATTGTAGTATGAATGTGTAGAAAAAGCAAACTCCCTACACAGTGCACACAATGTGTTGTCTCTGCTTTACTGCTCATCTATGAGAAAATGTTGTATATGTCCTCTTTACCAAACTTGCTTGGACGGGTAACATAAATAAAGCTGGCCGTACACTGTGCGATATGCACCGTGCTACGCGACGGGGGATCCGACGTCCGACATATCGGGCGTCCCCCTCACACGGTGTGATCGGGTGGCCGTCCGCCCGATATGCTGGCTCCCCTCTCCCCCACCCGCAGAGCGCTGCATGGGATCGCACATCGCATCCACAGTTCGACTGACCCTGCAGTAAGATTTGTTGGTGCGCGCACTGGCCGATATCATGCCCATACACTGTACGATATAGCAACCAAAATGTACCAATCCATCGGATCTGCTGCTTTATCGCACCATGTATGGGCACCTTAACTCTGTAATAATATCCCCACTTCTAGTGTAAAGATGCTTTTTATTTCATATTGAAATTGTTTGCAATAGGTCTTCTAGGTGGAAGCCTATTTGCAGCCTGAGTCATTTTGGGGAATTTTCTCGGCAACACAATTACCTTTTCAGTTGTTCGTAACTTTTTTTTTTTTTTTTTTAGTTAAAACAATAAACTTGTGAATTAGTATTATCTGTGCAGACACCTCTCAATACAAATGTTGGGGCTTTCCAGACACATGCTATTGTCCGATTCCAGACTCCCTGAAACAGACATAAAATGAATTGTAATCAGTTTAGCTAGAATGCGTGTGCTGTGGTCGTGGTGGTATTATTTTATATTTTTGTTTGTTTTGGGGGTGTGTGCTGACTGATTTGATTTATTTTGTTACTGATATAAATAACCATTGCTTCTGCACAGTGCTGTAACTGCTGCCTGACCACACCTAGACTGCAAAATACAATTTACTGGTGGTGGTTGTCTAGTGCTAATGCCATACTTCAGTACAATTATTTTAATACATCTTTAGGTGTTAGTGGAAAAGTAAATGGAGGTTAGTTTATAGCGATGTACTTAATTAGGCTGCTGGGTTTATTATCGTACCAGCCGTGCAGTACTGCGGCACTGTACACAGTGGCGCAATAGGGATCACAAATGCACACAAGCCGATGGTGATGTCATATTGCCGGTGCGTCACTACAAAGGAGGAGACAGCACAGGAGCACATTCATCTCTAACATTATGTATTTGGGATCTGCATAACACAGCTTCATATATTCTATCTAATTGTTTTCTATTATTTTGAATTAATTTCACAATGTTATCTTCTTTGTCTTAGTCTGCTACATTATTTGGACAGAAGCAGATTAATGTACTATATAAAAATGTAAATGTGTGATTTTGAAAGACATGCTATATATATATATATATATATATATATATATATATAGCATGTCTTTCAAAATACAAAATATATATAGCATGTGTGTGTGTGTCTGCTTAAAATAACAAGGGACCTAATGCTAGGTAAGTCTGTTCCATTCTGAGAACATTATAGAGAGCAACCATTGGGATTGTAATGAGGATCTTAATAAGCACTGCTTTTCAGGTGTCTCCAGCTTCTTACAAATGTGCAGTAATAGTACTTACATTACTCAGAGACGCAAATTTGCACTAAAACATTCTTGTGCTAAGTAGATCAGTAACAGCTATTGCTGATTGCTTGGTTGTATGGTTTATTGTAGATGTATACATTTCAGCATTGTCGCTAACTAGCTCCCATTGTGTATTAATGGACAACTCATGTCAAGCCATAAACAGGGCTGAGCTTTAGAATGTTGTTTTTTTCCGTTTTATTCATAGTTGTGTATTTCCTACCACCTACTAGTAATAATGAATGGTGTTTTCTGCCTGCTGTGCTGTTCTTCATACTGCTGAGTGTTTCATGTTCTTTACATAGACAAGGTGCTGCAATGGAATATGGAGAGTAGAGGTGATGGCCCCTGGTGAAGCTTAGGAATGAGTGGGAGCCTGACACATTCTCTGGTGGAGAAAGACACTGCTTTTTTTTCCATTTACTTTTTTTTTCTATCATCTGTTACAAAATGATCATAGGTCAAGAAACAGCTTTATTTTTTCCTTCCTCACGTAGAATTTTTTTTTTTTTTTTTTAGAGATGTGTAGATATTTACTGTGTTTGCATTGAATAATATGTTGTTTCGGGACAACCTGCTAACCCCTATACCAACATTGCTGTGTAATGGTTCATATAGCCCCTCTAAGCCGTTATTCCCATGATAAGCTGGCTGGACCAGTATGCAATCTGCAATGCAGAACATCATGCTGAATAAACTCCTATTTTTTCATCAACTATTTCATTGTACAGTGGCGGTTCGCGACTACCAACATTGCCAATTTTCCCTTGCACCCTATAGAGCAAGGGTTCCCAACCACGATCTTCAAGGCACACTAGCAGTCCAGGTTTTAAGGATAGCCATACTTGACCACAGGTGACTTAATTAGTATGTCAGTTATTTTGATTCAACAATCTGTGCTGAAACATGGGTATCACTAAAACCAGGACTGTTGGTGTGCCTTGAGGACTGAGATTGGGATCACTGCTATAGAGGTTTGGAAAAGAATAATTGGCAGTAGTGTTGGGGTGCCGTTTTCTACCACGATGTGCATAGTTGAACATTGTAGATAATTGAAGACTGACCTTTATTTGTAAGCCGTGCCCCATTACATCTGGCTGTTAGGCTGCACCCAGTTTTTTATTACTGAGTTTGTTCACAATTGTAAAGCACTGGGACCATGCTGTGGCTATACTAATACATTAAATAATTCAATAGCACTTTGCACCATATTGACAACTGTTAAACAAGAGTGTTGATTTTAAAAATGTTTGCACAATGGTTTTGTGGTCTAGTTTAATATGTATATATTTGTGTAGTGTCATTGTATACAAGGCACTTTGTAAGAGACAATGTAGGTAAATATAGTATAGTACAATTCAGTAAGTGCAACAAAAAAGATGGACGGGTTAGTGCAGAAGATTGTTGTGCTTGGTCACAGCAGATAAAATGAAAGCATCATAAACTTACTAACCATTTTCTAATGGCTCACCCTCATACTTTGTACAACAAAATATTTTACAAATGCAATTTATTTGGTTATATTTTTGTACATGGATGGACTTTGTTTTTCTTTTTTTTCTTTGTGTACCATAAAATATTTCCCCACCAGTCTGTTACATATCTGTTATTTTACTCTAGAAAATGCTAGTATCAGATAAGACGCAGGGCAGCACAGACGGTGTAATGGTTAGCGTTACTGCCTCACAGCACTGAGGTCAATGGTTCGATTCCCACCACAGTCCTACCTGTGTGGAGTTTGTATATTCTCCCTGTGCTTGCATGGGTTTTCCCTGGGTACTCCGGTTTCCTCCCACACGCCAAAAATATACTGGTAGGTTAATTATCTCCCAACACATTAACCCTAGTGTGTATGTGTGTGCGCATGTGATAGGGAATATAGATTGTAAGCTCCACTGGGGCAGGGACTGATGTGAAATGAAAAATATTGTCTGTAAAGCGCTGCAGAATATGTGTGCGCTATATAAATAACTGGTAATAAATAATAAATATTGTGTGTATGTACATGTGTTGTATTTTAATAGTATATATTCTGCTTATTATAGAGTGTAAGCTCCACTGGAGCAGGGACTGTTGTGAATGGACAGATATTCTCTGTAAAGCGCTGCAGAATATGTGTGCTCTATATAAATAACTGGTAATAAATAAATAAGATCAGGTTACATTATTGATTTGACACAGTATCCTATCCCATGTGATTACACAGCTGTTTAGTTGTTTGACAGTTACAGTATAATGCACTTCTGATTGTTGGAGAACAGACGGACACATGTGTATAAGTCAGATATGATGTCATGGTCACACAGAATGTGATCTTTGTACAGAACAAATGCAGCCCTGGGTTCCTAGTATTTTGTGCATCTGGTTATGACCGATTATATTTGTCTCAATCTGTTAGTACATTTTCCTCATTGTCTTAATGCTTTCTTTAACTTTTTATCATTATTTTTATTATTTATTTATTACCAGTTATTTCTATAGTGCACACATATTCTGCAGCGCTTACCAGAGAATATTTTGGCCACTCACGTGTACACACACAATAGGGTTATTTTTTGTTGGGAGCCAATTAGCCTACCAGTATACTTTTGGAGTGTGGGAGGAAACCAGAGTACCCGGGGGAAACCCACACAAGCACAGGGAGAATATACAAGCTCTACACAGGGCCATAGTGGGTATTGAACCCACAACCTCAGTGCTGTGAGGCAGTAATGCTAACCATTACACCGTCTGTGCTGCCCATGTTTCCGAACTAACTAACTTTTAATGTAGACAAAATAACTTTAATATCATTTCAGCATGTCGCCATATCCCAATACTATAAATAATGTTACAAATCCTTAAATTAAGATATTCATACATATTATCTGGGTATACCAATAAATACTATGGCACTAATATTGAATAAAATAAGATCGCCGCCTTTATGAAACAAACAATAAAAAAAGAAACTAGTTAAGTGAGGACGGGGAACTTGTCTGATAAATATAGCAACTCCCTGACCACCGATACCTTGAGCCGGGTCTTTGTCTTCGATGGTTGAGTCCATTAACTTGCTGAGGGATCAGAGTCAAGCAAAAGCCTTCAGGCCTGACCTAGGAGGTCAGAGTACCTAGATGTCTTACAGGATTGACCATTCGAGCTTATCGCGTTACCATTTATTAGCAGGACTGAGTGTTCTGAAACAAAAAGCAAACAATTAATGACAGTATAAATATGAGGAAGAAATACAAAATGGGTCGGTGTTGAAAAGAGCTGACACAGTTCTTGTAAAGAGCTTTGTATGGCCACTGCTATCTCACCAATCCATAGCACTGTCATGCCCATCCAGCGAGTCAGGAGTCGCTCAAATACACTAACAGCATATTCCATGGACACTCCAGGGGCTGCTTGAGTTGATGAGCTGTTTGCCAGTTATTGCTTGTTTGACCTCATATTCGTTTAGTGTTGAGAGTTCAACAGACCTTGCAGGAAAGCAGAGGTTATCCTGCTGACATTTAATAATCCTGTGGAAGGCCCCTTGCTGATAATAGGTCACTGGTGTGTATGTCTGTTCTAATTAATAAAATGGCAGCTTCCAGACTCTGCCACAGTTTATGGGGGTAAAAACCTTCTGAATTCCTTTAAGGAGAAGTCTGAGGTCTCTAGCTTTTATTATTAAATAAAATACTCTTTAGTGTGTTGCTAACATTATCAACTACATTAATACAGGTGGTACTCAATAGGTCTCGGCCCAGAATAGATTATGTAGGGGTCCCTTTTAGTTAATAGGAACACAGATCCATATTTAAAGGGTTGTTGTGTCAGTGCTACACGTGTATGTGTTAAAGATACAATGTATAGGTGGGAAACCCCAATTCTCAAATGAATGGATATCCATCACATTTGACCAATAAACAGTTTTCCCTCTTATACATTGTCTTTATCTTTAACACACGCGGCAATGTGACACCCCCAGAGCGCAGATCCCAATCCCCACATCAGGAACACAGATCCAGCAGACACTTTCATGTCTGAGTAATGAATATATTTATTTACTTTGCAGTTTGTCATCAAGTGGAATAAGTCAATGCAATGATTCTGAAATCAGGCAAAATTTATAGTCAAATATTAAGGAGTCTATTTACTAAGCAGTGTTAGGAGACAGGGTGAAAAGTGATAAGGTGCCAGCCAATCTGCTCCTAACTGCTATCTCACAGGCTGTGTTTGAAAAATTACATTTAGGAGCTGATTGGCTGGCACCTTATCACTTTATCACTTTTCACCCTGTCTCCTAACACACCTCCAGCAGCAGTACACGCACGTCGATCTAAGTTGAAATGCCCCCTAGATTTGGTACAGTAGCTTTTTTGGTACAGTAGCTCTTTACATTTAATGCAGTTGTTGCGATGTGCCTCGAGAATGGCCATGATTCTTGGCTGCACACACATCAGCCAGGTAAGGTACCCGTTACAGCACAAGTTTTCCTGCACGTATCTATGGGGTGCCAGGGAAAACTTGCAGTGTTGGTGACCGTAAAGTGCCATTGCAGAGAACTGAATTGTTTCAACAGAATATCCTATTCTTCCAAACCTTTTTCATGTACAAATACAATCCACTGATTGTTATGTTCTTCTCTAGGCATTGTGTTCTTCTCCAGGCCTGATTGACATATGCATAAGAATCGAGATATATCTACATCTATATCTAACTCCCTCCCTATGGCATTTTGTTTGTACATTTCCTTGGGTGCATTCAAACTTTGTGTGTGCAGTAATGTTCCTTCTGTGAAGTTGCATAGCTTTTGAGTATTTGGCTTGCGAGGCAACTCTGCTCTCTTGGACTCTGTTAACGTCTGTACTATTATTATTTGTTAACATTTACTTATGTAGCATCAGAATATTCTGTTGCATTGTACAATTGGTAACTAAACAGTAATAGAATAGTAATAACAGGCAGACAGGCAAAGCGGTAAGAGGGCCCTGCTTGCTACCTCTATTTCCACCATGTTACTGAGAGGTGGGTTCATGCGCTCCTAAGATGGTCAGGCGGATGATGATGTTTGTGGGAGGCTCCTGGACATGAAGTGGCATTTGTTGTGTGTGGAAAGATGGGAACATTGAATAAATTCTGTATATAAGTCTTAGCAGTATGTAGTATCAGGAAATGTGTATCTGCCTTGGTAATGGAGTGAGTCCTCGATGGCCTGCATTTAGCATGTGGCTGCTACTGTGCGTCTATGGTGAAAAATTGCCCTACTTGTTTGAGAAGTCGAGCCTGGTGGTAAAACTGCCTGAGGGATTAGACACTTCTGGCATGAGGGTCTCTACCCCAGTTTAGGTGTTCTGCAAAAGGATGTTCTGGCTCCATACCACTCCGTGCTGAGGGAGTGCTGGACAGTAGTGTGTGAGTAGATTCAAGTATGCTGAGAGACCGTGTCCTGATCAGATTTAATAATGGCCAAACAGCTAAAAATGAGTTTGCACTTCCATCCTGTCCCTGTTGATGAATTGGTAAATCCATTTGTATTTCTGCAAGCAAGTCTGCTAAGTTATACAGAGAATGGAAGTTACTCAGAATCAATTTATTGGCTCGTCACAGGTGCATGTAATGGAGGCTTGACATGACTGGTGGTTTATCATATGTTTGCACATATGTGTAACCGAGTTGTCTGCGGTATCCTGCAGGTCTCTTTTGCTGGCCCATTGCAGAATTTGTGTCTTGCTTTTTACATCTGTTAAGTTGTCTGTCACTGTCTGCCTGTTCAGTTAGAGAAACTCAATCTTGCAAAAACACTGATTTACTTCTTGGGGGGGAAACAATAATACATTTCTATGCTGTTGTTTGGCTACTAGAAAGCTGACTACTCCTTTCTTCTTCCCTGAAGATGTTGTTTCAATGCTTAATTCATTAGTTGTCATTATGACTGCGTAAATAGATGAATTTTGAATATTTTCCAATGGAGGAGGTTTAGAGAGCAGAGATTTCTACAGGGCTGAGTAAAAGTGCTGCCACTGCAAATATGTCCTAAGGAAAAACAATTTCCTGTCCAAGATCAACTTCTGCTTTTTTCTATTTTGCTACCAGAACAGAACCATTTACTATTTTGAGTTTGTTCTTTCTGATGATATTTCTTAATATATGTAAAACAAATGATTTCCAATTAAAATTATGCCATTTGTTTGTTAATCTGCTCAATTGTAATTGTGCTTTTATTTGTTATGTTTTAAAAAGGGGATGGGGGGGACTAAAACTCGCTCCCTTGTTTTTTAGTCCTCCACTTCTCCTTCTCCAGGTTACAGTAGCTCAGAGTAGTGGGCTAGTTTAGGGTTGCACTGGGGCAGAAATGAACTTTAGTAATTTCACAGAGTTGAATAGTTCATAGAGAAGTTTAGTGGTGCTTTATTTCATTTAAAGCATTTATTTAATAGTAGCTGTTTGAGTGTAGTTCCGGTGTTGCTGATTACTACGAGTTGTTCAGTTATCTTAAATCACTTGGAATGTTTCTATATATTACAGGGTTTGGTTGCCATAAATGGTTTGTCTCACTGTTGTAAAATAAGAGCGATTTCCTGTGTCTTAGTAAATATTATTAGATGTTGCCCCATCAAACACCAGTTGTCATTGTAGTAATCACTCGTGTTGCAGTGTTGTACTTTTTGTGTAAGACTCAGTTAAATGCACACCTAAAGTAAATGTTTACTGGACCATAATTCAATCGCGAGAGCAGATCGTAGTCTCCCAAACATTTTGGATTCATAAGCTATTATTTGGTTAATTTGGCTTTCCTTCCAATTCAACCTAACCTTTGTTCATGGACTAAAAACATCCATATTGAAATGCATAGTGCAGGAAGTGACTAGCATGGTCTGATGTAACATTATATACTGTATATACTCGAGTATAAGCCGAGGTACCTACTTTTACCCCAAAAAACTGGGAAAACTTATTGACTCGAGTATAAGCCTAGTGTGGGAAATGGCAGCAGCTGGTAGTGTCCCCAGTAGTAATTCCCCCTGGTAGTGCCCCCAGTAGTAATTCCCCTTGGTAGTTCCCCCAGTGGTAATCCCCCCTTTTAGTAGCCCCTGTAGTAATCGCCCCCTGTAGTAATCGCCCCCTGTAGCCCCCCCCCCAGTAGAGATGTGATAAGAATTTTTAAAAAAATCACTTACCTGAAACTCCCGCTCCTGGTCCCGCCGCTGTCCTCTCCTCCGGCCGCTTTGCATCGGAGAGACATCGTCATGACGACGTGTCTCCCATTACCCACTGCGGGAGCCATAAGATGGCTCCCGCAGTGGGAGCAGCGGCAGCCGCTGAGAGTCTGACAGACTCTCAGCGGCTGCTGATTACAGCAAACACACAGCTGCCGGCTCCGGCGGCTGTGTGTTTGTGCTGTGTAGCGCTGACCGAACTCCGTCCGGTCAGCGCTACACTTCACTCGAGTATAAGCCGAGGGGGTACTTTTTCAGCTCAAAAAATGTGCTGAAAAACTCTGCTTATACTTGAGTATATACGGTACTTTCGAGCTGATAGGGCTGTTAAGTTGGGTACACACTTTTACGTTTGCAGGCTGATCGGGTAAAACTGTCTCAACCAGCCGTGCAGTCTGTACCCAGTGTGACCCCCTGTCAACCGCGTGCACACTATGCAGACATAGCACAGTGTGTACGGGCTTCTATGGGATCGGGAGGTCGACCCGATTAATATTAAACAGTACATAAGATGCGACTCCCGAGCCCAACCGTTGCAGGAGCATTAAAAGACGTTTATCGGCTAACGCTCCTACATCAGGACAGGGTACACACCTATACAATCCAACGGTCGTTCTCTCGATATTGGATGAACGGCCCGATGATTGTATAGGTGTGTACCCAGCTTTAACCGCTAACATTTTACCTTTTGCAGACCTACTGGCTGTCCCTTGTTACTCCAATACCACAATGGCAGGAGTAACTTGTGCAGTTTGCTATGCATAATAAATTAACAGTGCTGAAGTTTTCAACCCCTATGTGGCTTAATTGGCAATACATTTTTTCAGATTGTGCTTCTGTACCTCGGACGGTTGGTGCTCAGGAAATAACAGAAAACGATTCATGCTTAGAGACCTGTCCGTTCTCCTATATGTATCGATGCTTTCCTTGTCCTTCTAGCAGAGCAGATGACATGTAGCGGACAGCGCAGCAGAACAGCTGGAGTGCACATTCCTGAATGCATATTACATTTGTGTGACATTCCTTTAGCCATGGTGTGACTGAGACCCACATTTACAATCAAAGGACAACATACATTAACCGGACAAATTATTCTATGATGTTGCTGGTTGGTGATCAAAGCATAAAATGGAAGAAAGTATATGTACATGTGTTTATAATTGGAGTCATTAAAACCTCTTGGCACAAAAAGCTGTAGTTACAGTGATGTGTATGTTTTGTATTGCAGTTTTTATGTCTTAGCAGTGAGTTTGGGGCTGTTTGAATGATGGTGCTGATTTTGGTTGATATTTGTGCTGACATGGTCCTCACCTCCTGAGAAACAATTTTCCCACTGATGTTTGTGTTGTTTCTCCTTTTTTTTGCACAGTGTTCAAAAATTGTACAAAACTAAATCTAAGGCTGTGCATCCACTATACAATTTTCTGTCAGATCTCTGTACAATCTGGCTGGTTGGATTGATAACCTGGTAATGTATGGGAGCAAATGACAGTCGATCATATGGCTTTAAACACTGAAAAAAGGACAAAAAAAATGTTCAAATTGGTTAAATATGTGTGTTTTAGCCAATTTGTCTGAACAACCATTTTTGGCTATTTTCCAGTGTTTGTGAGTAATTGGACGATTGTCATTTCATCGCATACATTACCAGGTTATCAATCCAACCAGCCAGATTGGACAGATATCTGACAGAAAATTGTATAGTGGATGCCCAGCTTTAGACCGTACCCTAAGAAGTAAGATTAGTAGGACTTAAGCCAGGTACACACTATGCAATCCATTGAACAATCTATCGTTCTGACACGAATTGGACAGCTAGATCATGTGGATCACATAGTGTATGGATTATCTGCACGCTTCCGTGGTCGCATGTGATATCGTCCGGTTGGCCGTGCATGCAGCGCTGTTGCAGGTAATGAAGGACAGAACAAGGTATCGCCGTCGTTCATTACATCGCTCAATGTGTACCCACGGTATGATATACATATTGTCTGGGTACACATTGGCAACTGTGTCCCCAGAATTATATCTTTATTTACCATTTGGGTTCTCCTTCTCCAAAATATAGGAAAGTAACAGAGAAAGGTTACATAGATAACTGATCTGGTCAGATGAGCACTACGGGGAATAATTAGCAAAGCTTGTAGAGAGAGAAAATTGTGAGAGATAATGAACCAACAAATCCAGCTCCTGTTATTTTTCAAACACAGCCTGCAACATGTTAGAAGCTGAGTGGTTGGTACTTTATCTCTCACAATTCTCTCTCTCTGTGCTTTGAGTAATATTCTCCCAGGTATACAGATGTTAGGATAAAACGTTATCTATTTTTATAATTTTTAGGTTGAATATCTATCGGAGCTCATGCGTTGTGGGCTCATATGTTGACAATATTTATGAGTATGGAGTTGTATACACTCTGCTCCACCTTCCCACAGTTTTGCCACTTTTCACAGGTTCCTGACCATGAGATTAGCTGAACAACCTATAAAACAACGGAGGCGTTCATTGGAACGCCTCCGTCTGGGCAAAATCCCCCCCTGGTCGCTCAGCGCTGGCGACCAGGTCTGAATCAGGCCCTAAGAACGCTATATTGTGAGGCGTTGTATTCTTTTTATCTTTTTAAGGTATGGGCAAAGGTACTCACAAAAAAAAAAAGTTCAGAAAACCGTGTCCTTAACATAGGTTAGTGTTCCTGCTGAATAAAATATTTAGGACACATCGTTAAACAGCAGGTGGGGAAACGCATCTACCAGACTTCTGTGGTAGTTTCATTTTTCTCCATGTTTCCAGTTGAGAAGGTGTTATTTTAGCTGTGAGATGTTCTGTTTTGTTTTTGTCCAGGACTATGGTATATTTCCTTTCTCTGAGGTCAAATAAGTAAAGTCTAATGTGTGTGGGAGGAATGCTCACCAGCTGCCTGGTTGAGTGAAAGCACTGAGCAGCTTGTTGAAGGCTTGTAATGTTTTGAGAATGTTCAAGGTTGTCTCTGTTCAGGTTACCGCAAACGTCTTTGTATTTGTTTCATCTCTTTATTTTGTTCTGCTTCAGATTGAGATGCTTTGTTTTGTAAGGATAATCTATCTTCTGACTTTGTACTTAACCTGCAGTAATAAGTCACCTTAACTTTGACAATACCATGTTTTAAACATAAGTTTGGTGAGTGTCTATTTCCCGTCCAATCTGCACACACTGTGGGAAATGCTTTAACCTTATTGCTTGCACATAGGCATCTTGTGAACAAAATATTAATAGGTAAAAAAAATGTGCATTAAAGCTCATAGTGTAACTTTGGGCTTTACAGAGCTGTGTGCAAAAGGAAATTGGTTATAATGGGCTGGGTATGAAATACCAGTGGCTCAGTAGCTGCCGGTTCAAATCCCAGCAGTGGCAGCCCGAACAGTCAGAATCCCGACGGCAGCTGTAAGTATTCTATCCCTACTCCTCTCCCCCTAACTCTCCCTTAGTGGTGCCTAACCCTAACCCCCTTCCCGCAAACTAAACCTAACACTCCCATGGGGGGATGCCTAACTCTAACCTCTCCCGATAATGTCTAACCACCCCTCCCCGCAGCCTGATCATAACCCTCCTGGGGACTGGGGGAAGCCTAACCCTGGCCCCCCAGGGGTTGCTAAACCTAGCCCCCCCCCCCTCCCACGGCTAAAACCTGGCTCCACCGTCTTACGTTCGGCATGCCGGCTGACAGGATTCCGACGTCCGTATCCAGATCACTAAGGGGATTGCGGCAGGATTGCCGACACCCGGCATCCTGTCCGCCGGCAATATAGCTACATCCCGTTTATAATACCAAGGCAGTGCACCTTATATTTCCTACTCAATTCAAGGTTCTCCCTTACAAAGCTCTCATCCATTCCTCTCCCATTTACATCTCTGACATCGTCTCCCTTCACTCTCCTGTCTGCCCAGTTGTTCAACAAATGCATGCCGCCTCTCATTCCAGTTGATTACTTCCTCCCACTCCCGCCTCCAAGATTTTGCCCACGCTGCTCCCCACCTTTGGAAAACTCTCCCTCTTCCCATCAGACTCTACACCTCTCTACAATCCTTCAAACGGGCTCTCAAGACCCACTACTTCATCGCCATCCAGTTCTTTCCCTAACTTGCTGCTACATTCTCCTTCCTCCCTGTCTACCCCATCAGTGTCACACCTGTTTTTTTCTGCCCCTCCCCTTTAGACTGTAAGCTCTTACGAACAGGGCCCTCTAACCTCTTGTGCTTTTTCTTACTTTACTTTCATCCACTTATTACTCCCCACTAGGGTACCTAACACTTGATTGCTTATGCTCTGTTGCTTATCTTGTGTTATGGTCGCCAGTGTAGCAATGTATATTATCCTTGTCCTCATCCTGTATTGTATTGTACTGTAAGTCACTGGTCAACCTACTTGTTTATGTACTTTGTAAGGCGCTGCTGAACACTTGTGGCGCCATATAAATAAATTATAATAATAATACTCTACTCAAACCTTCCTGGTACTTGCCAACTCTCCCACATCCCATCCACTTCTTCCCTGATTTGCTCTTTCTGTAATTACTGTGTACGTCTTCCTCCAGGATATCCCGGTGTGTAGTCCTAAATCACCAACTATGGAGCACCTTGTATACATGGATGTAGAATGTACCAAAGCATTCCTGATATCGGATGACCATAGCATGTTTTGGGTGGTTCTGTGCCCACAACATCCTTTTGACTGACTGCTGGGCCAAGTAGCGTGAGTCTTTTTGTATGAAGGAGGTCTATCAGGGGAAGTTATCCCAATGTTAACTATACCGGTGTATACATGCTTTTGTTAAGGAATTGTAAAATAGTATAAGCAGATAAAAAAAAATCTCCACTTCAGACACCCAGGGGGGGATTCAATTCAGCGCGATGCTGAATAGCCTTGGGAGGGAGCTCCCGGAGCTATTCAATTCAGTGTGCTGTTCACTTTGTCGGGAAGCTGTTAAGTCGGAGAATGTTCTTGCGACTTATGCCCATATTCAATTTGAGGCGAAAAGCCATTTTTGTGTGTTTTTAGCGGAAACTTTTCGGCGATAACGTCATTTCGACAGGTGGAAAAATATCGCCTTATTCAATTTTAAAAACTTTCCGCCTAATGCAATGTAATAGGCGGTAAAGTATCGCCTATGAATAACAGGTGGAAAAAAGTGCAGAATTGGGGTTTTGGGGTGCAACATTGCGGGAACCCCAAAACCCTGCAGCCTTCAGGCAGTCCCCCAAAGGTAAACTGTCAAAAAATTTAAAAAAACACCTACCCCTAAAAATCACTTTGAATTTGGGGGCAGAAAAAAAAAATGTTGGGGGACAAAGTTAAAAACTAACGAACTTGACTCGGGGGGAGGTCCCCAAGTATGCCCCAGGTGTTTTTTTCATTACAGGGGCTTGCGACAGGTGGATTTTTTCACGTTTTTTAAATTTAACTTTAGCAACTTTAAAATATGCTGGCCCCCATTTTCAAGTACCCCAAATTTGCTGGGATAAGTTATATTCTGCAAAAAAAACCTCCTGAATACTATTCTGCACCACTTATACAAAAACGCTTCTTTTGGGGGGTGTCAGGCTGATTTCCCCAAATCTGACAGTACTTTCCGCTTGTTTAAGTTTTGCCGGGTCCTGTTTTCGCCTACTTTCAAATTCAATACGCGGGCACGTGCGCGATACATTTCCACCTGCAAGACAGGCAAAGTAGGCGAAAAGTCCAGAAGGCAAAAAAGTATTGCGTGTCCGCTCAAGTTGAATACGGCTCTTAACCTGGGTGTTTAGTCAGAGAATTTTGGTTCTCGTGACTAAAGTGCAGTCCGCAAGGCTGTTAGCGCAGCGTGGCCTGCACATTAGTCGGATTTCTCCTCGCACCCTCAGGAAGAATTGAGAATACATTTTTTAGATGGACCAAACTGCGCGCTGAATTGAATAGCTCTGGGAGCTCCCTCCTGGCGCTAAATTGAATCCCCACCCAGTGTCTTCAGGCATTTAGAACACACACTTATACCACCAAACAGTATGTAATATTGCTTTGTTGAAAGTTTTCGGTTTGTAGAGGAGTTTAGTTGAGTACAATCTGGGTAGAATTGAACTGCAAATGAGCAGAAAGTCCTGCTTCACTAACGTTGTTTAATTCAGTGTTGATAGCTACTTCACATCCAAATAAGTAGTTAGGAAATGGCCAGAGTAACCAGTGCTACAGCAGCACACATCACCTGAAGCAAATGGTTCCAAGTACTGGTGAAGGACCCTAGTGGTGGCTACAATGACTCTCCTATAAGAGTAGTGTGCAGTTGCCGCTTATGTGACCGTGACAAGCAGCACCAGCCGGATGGCGTCAGCAATGGCAGATTATTGATGGTGTTCGAAAACCCAAAACCAATCTGTGACCCTAGGGTGGCCAAATAAGCTGTTCCGTCACAATATATTTAGCAGTATCGTGTGTGTGTGTGTGTGTGTGTGTGTGTATGATATTTTTCTTTTCATTTATCCTTTTTTTTTTAAAAAATATATTTTTTGCTTTTTATACTCTCGCAGTCCCTATGGCCAATTTGGCAAAACAATGTGCCTGTTTGTAATTCTAACCAGATTACAGTGGGCAGGTTTAAATGACTGACTATAGTAATTGCTTTTGCTACTTGATCACAAATGTAAATAGGTGAAACTGTTTTGACCAGACAGTTGAGTTTATATGAGATGGAAAACAAAATCTGTTCATGGTTTATCATCATGTCTGAGCACTTACTGTTTTTCCTTTGCTGGTTTATTTTTGGATAATTGAAGTCTTACATAAACAGACCATTTTCCTGTTAGAATACACTGTGGCTACTACAGTACATCTTGTGTGTAAATCTCCACATTCTTCTGCAGACTAGGGGCCTCATGTCACATTCTTGTTGAGATATTTGCTCTTTTTTTATTACTTTTCATCTTGATGGAGAATAAATAGAAATTGGAATATATATTATTCAGAGCTTTACTCTGATCCCTTCCAGTATCCAGCATTCCAATTGTGTCCAGTTCTCTTCTGCTGGGTCTTTTCAAGTAGAAAAGGGTGACCAGGTGAATAAATCCTACATAGCTTACTGATAAATATTTTACTTATACCACTTTCAGACATACGACCTGGGAATTTCCCTGCTCAGACCCGGGTTTTTCACCTCCGCAAAGACCCCCTTTCACACTATACCTGGTACTCTGGAAATTCCCAGGTTGACCCCATTCATACATAAGCCAGGTCCGCCCTGTCATTCTAACAGCCAGGGCTGCCAGGCTGCTCTCATGTCACACATGTCATACACAAACACATATGTCACACTCATACACGCTCACGCAATCACACACCCCTTCTCCAGCCTCCAGACCTCACAACAATGGGCAGTGTCTCTGTAGCTAGTGTCGGCTGCTTCTACAGACTGCAACACGGACAGGACACCTCTTTCCAATCCATCTTGTACTTGGTCTTCACCCCTTGTTATAATGGCTGTGAAACCACTGGTTCTCTACCCAGTTTTCTTCCTGTTGTAGGAGTATGACCCGCCCCCACCAGGCAGCCCCAAACGGTCAATCAGAGCCCTCTAGGTGTGATCAGGGAGTAAAATCCCGGGTCGCAGCATTCAGACTTAACCCAGGTCATCTACCCGGGACTCACGTCCCGGGAAAAACCATGGTCGGTAGCAGGGGCCCGGTTTGGTGCCTTTCAGACATAAGCGAGACACGTGTAGTTTGGCCGAGCCCCGGGAATCTCACTATGTCTGAAAGGGGTTTTAGTATGAGAGTTCTGATCTTATGATCAGTAAATTACCTCCTAGAAGCAGATTAATTTCAATACTATTTGTAAACTATTCATGCCGTTGGGGAGGATGCTGAGTAGGAGTACCCTAGGATCCATTTAACCATAAAGTTTGTTTATTACTTTTGTGTTGCCCAATCCCAAGATCTGCGTTTGAAGAGGCTTTGCCCAATTTTTTTTTTTTTTTTTTTTTTTCAAATTCCTTTTTGTTTGGTCATTCATAGCAGGACAGTTCTCTCCCCCCCCCCCCCCCCCCCTGCATTTTTGTTCATAGAATCAGACATCAGGTCACATCTGCTCGTTTATTTTTCCTTCAGATACACAGGCTGGTCTAGTTTGAGCTGATATTGTGTTATCATGCTTATCACAGAGCACTGGCTTTCTTATCTAGAGAGGAGATGAGTTCCAGCTTCATCAATCTGACTGGAGGAATGTGCTCATCCTGTTGTTGTTGCTGCCCTGCTTATAGTCACTCCCTTTTATCAGACCTTTACATGTTTAAAGTCTGATGGTCTTTAGGGCTATGTTCAAGATTTGATTTATAGTGGCCCTATCTAGCCATATACATGTATGAGTGACTTTGTAAAATGTGACTCTCTTTAAAGTTTTTTTTTCTACTGCGATTTCTGGACAATTCCATTGACTTTGGAAATAAGTTTATTTATTTATTACAGTTATTTATACAGCGCACACAGTATTTTGTCAATTCACAATCTATATTCCCTAAAATGTAATTACTGGGTGCCCATCTATTATTAGCTGATCTTAGGCTGGCAGCCCTCCTAGGGTTCCTCCCGTACCCTAAACTTAGATTAAGTAAATATATTCGAAGATGGGGGGTGCCTAGAGCCTCTATCGGACACACAGAACACAATCAATACACTATTATAATAAATATTTAATGTATAAAAATAGGTTTGTAGATTAAACCTTACTGATAAAATTATCACTTTATATATCAAATATAAAATACAATGTTTACTTTATACAGATGATGATCATATATAACAAATCCACATCTCTCAGACTTTCTGATTGCTAAGAGGAATATCTAACTACACCTGTTGGTGAAATGTTCACTCCATTAACTGCTTTTATAGATACACACCATACATTGATTCTCTGATAAGCTGATGTTTCAAATGATCTTCATTAGTTACTTAATAGCATAAGTATCAATTTGTGGCTCTTTGAGCAAATAGTATCCACACGTTGCCAGTCCTTAAGATAGACTCCAATAAATATTATTTAAATGGCATGCTTAATGTTATGGTCGCTACTGTAGCAATGTATATTATCCATGTTCTGCTCCTGTATTGTATTGTTCTGTAAGTCACTGGTCAACAATTTGTTTATGTACTTTGTAAGGCGCTGCGGAACACTTGTGGCGCCATATAAATGATAATAATAATGCTGCTGCTCGGTAAGAAAAGTTTCAGCATGTATTACACGCGGCTGTTACATATGTCTCTGTTGTCTACACGTTCCAGTCAATCAGGATAACCTGCTATTTAAATGCAGCGGCTGTCCGCAGATAATGATGGTATTAAATGTATATAACGGCAATGGCAAGTAAAGCCGCTCACCTGATATCACCGCCAGCGACAGGAGCCTTGCTCAGTGAGAGACCCAGCACATAGTCCAATGTGGTCCACAGTAATGAAGATCCAACTGATGCAATGAACACCGCTCATCTCGTATGGCTGTTAGTGGCAGGAGCCTTGCTATAGGGCGACCTGGCGCAGAGTCCAGTGCACGTCGTCAGATGGTTCAAATCCCGGAAACAGCAGCAGTGATTCGCATGTAGATTAGGAGCCTGCAGTGTCCGGACACTGTTCCAGATATCGGGGTTGCAAATTAATGAATAATATTGAACTGACAACGATCTTTTCTCCTGCAGTGTTTGGAGAACAAGTGTGTAGATTAATCCGGGGACACCCTTAACGCCTGTCTTTCTCTGTGAGAATTTCTTCAGAAGGATGTCTGTTTAGCAGGAAGAAGTCATGTTTAAGGGAGTTTCTCCCAATCAGATCAATTCATTAGTATAGACCTCACCTGCAATCTGTTAAGTCCCCATCTTGTCTGGTTTCCACTGCACTTTATGCAATCAAGATATATGTGGCTAGTAATTAAATCTTTACATATAATCCAAAGTGTGTATTCATAAAATAGGGGAAATTCATTTAAATATTTAAACACTCTCATTCAGCATTACTCAATAGGAGTTAAATAGCTCTAATATATACTTATTCACTCTCATTTTATTAAAATGTATCTTCTCTCGAATCATTTAATTCTGCTTTGAATGTATTTTTGTTATTTTGAACAAATAAAATTATAACAACCCCAAAACTGAGCCATGAAAACTTTTAAGGAATCTACATGGATCCATACAAATGTGTTTATAAGGATCTTATATAGAAAAAAGGGGGGAACCAGATGCATACTCTAAGTACTAAGAATAATAAATATCAAACAAATATATATTAAAATTTCAATTAAAAGGATCTTATATAGGAAATTCTTAGATAACAGAAATCATACAAATATATAAACACTAACAGATGTTATTCTCTAATATCACGTCATTCACCTACAATAATTACTATTAATAGCAAAAGGAACCTATTAGAGGAGTCTCTTATATATCAATGAGATAATGGGTAGACTCATAAATAATCATAACTTATGTATAACCTACAGTAAATCACATAAATATATAGGTAAACACTCACAGATGTTCATTATTTTATGATAAAACAAACCATCGACCTACCCTAATTACTAATGGTGACAAACACCTGTTTCTTGGGGATGTAGCCACCGATCGTTTTATACCCAAGTTCTATATCCCTATAGGAGAAACACTATATTACGCTGGCCATTCATGAGATTATGGAAGAAATTATAGGAACTCTAGATCCACAGTCTCATTAAGCCCCTCTGGACGAAGGTTGCTTAAGACGTGGATACAGTGGGCCTCCCTCATACATAAGCTCTTGTGTCTATCTCCTAATCCTAAAGTTTTAGGTATGTGTTCCAATCCCCATAGTTTTTAAACCAGCTAAGGACCCACAGTGTTTCTCAGAATAATGTCTGGGCACACTGCGAGTCATGACCTTGTTTATAATATTCCTTCGATGTTCTAAAAAACACTGTTTTAGTGGACGAGTGGGGCGTCCCACATATTGAAGTCCACACTCGCATTGAAGTAAATAAATCACATACAAAGTTTTAAGTGATAAGCTGCATACACACACAACGATTTTTTGAACGATTATCGTTAAACAATATCGTTTAATGATAATCGTTTGTAAAAATCGTTCACTCTCTGAGTCAAACGATGAACGATTATCGTTCATGCGCGTTCACGTTTGTAGTTTGTAGTTTGTAGTTCAGTCAGACTTGTCAACTGAACGATTTTCAGTAAGTTAATATGCAAAAATCGTTTGTAGTTCTAAAAAATCGTTCATTACATTTAGTAAATGAACAACTTTAGTAAACGATTTTAGTAAATTTTTTCAAGGGAAAAAATCGTTTACTAAAATCGTTCATTAACTAAATCGTTGTGTGTGTATGCAGCTATAGATGTTGTTTAGGTCGAGCTCCCCCATAGTTGGTTCCTTCCACATGTGTGTGACTATGAGGAGAGGGATCCCTTCTAACTGTTCCAAATGTCTTCCTAGGAGCGTGGTGTAACAACACCCATTCCTCTGCCTCTTCTATCATTAATGGAGTTCTTCCAACCTCTCCGGACTTTAGTCCAAATGGTGGAGTTCAGACATCTAGAGGGATCAGCTCTAGTACGTAGACTAGAATCTTTTATTATACGTTCTTATTTTATTTTCACTATAATCCAGATTATCAGATTATCTCTATAAAACTTCTTATTTTTGTTTTGAATTAATTCCTTTTCAAATTGTTCTACTCTTTTATTGAGGAGAGTTTCTCTTTCTGTTTACTCCAAAAATGTATTAGAGCTTTCCAATAGTTTTTTTCAAGGTATCAATTTCTTTCTATATATCGTTAATTTTTGATTCTCTATATTCAATCAAAAACTTAATCCGTGCAAGAGAATAATCATATATGGTCTTTTTCCACTTATCCTGTAATGTCTCATCATCTTTAAAGGCTAAGGCTTTAAAGATTCTTAAACCCCTAGGTATCCGTTTGTATTCAATATATTTCTATAGGGTAGTTTTATCCCACCAATGTCTTGCTTCCATTTTTAATAGATCTTCTAATTTATTGAACATATGTAAAATTTCTTTGTGATCCTCTACTTCTACAGGCATTTCACCCCTACAATAATTTTCTAACAAAGTCTGCCTTCTCAAATCTCTCTCATTATAGAAAGGCAGATTCATGGCTCAGTAAATATGCAATAACCAAAATATTGTTCAAAAATAGAAATTGATGATGTCGATATGGTTAAACTGCTACTTTGAACATTTTAGTCGTATTGGCATTAAAACTTTTATCACTTGCTGGGCGTGGTCCCATCGTTTGTGACTACACCAAGCAAACAATGCGACCAGTCAGAAACTAACACGGGGCGGCTACCAGAAGAAAATCTTCCAGCAGCCGCCAATGGCAGATTGACCTCCCAGCCCCTCTGCATCCCTACACTCTCCCCCAGTGTCTGCCGTGCTGCCGATCACTGCTGATCAGGTAGCACGGCACGACCTCCCCACGCAGCAGCTGCAGAAAGGAGCAACTGCTGGGGAAATGCAAATACGCAGCCTCAGCCCCCGATGTATACCAGGCCGCTGCAGAGAGGAGCAGCGCTGGGGAAATGTAAATAAGCAGCCTCAGCCCCCGATGTATACCAGGCCGCTGCAGAGAGGAGCAGCGCTGGGGAAATGTAAATAAGCAGCCTCAGCCCCCGATGTATACCAGGCCGCTGCAGAGAGGAGCAGCGCTGGGGAAATGTAAATAAGCAGCCTCAGCCCCCAGGGTATACCAGGCCTCTGCAGAGAGGCGCAGCTGCTGGGGAAATGGAAATAAGTAGCCTCAGCCCCCTGTGTATACCAGGCCGCTGCAGACAGGAGTAGCCTCAGCCCCCAGTGTATACCAGGCCACTGCAGAGAGGAGCAGCCACTGGGGAAATGTAAGTAAGCAGCCTCAGCCCCCAATGTATACCAGGCTGCCGCAGAGAGGAGCAGCGCTGGGGAAATGTAAATAAGTAGCCTCAGTCCCCTGTGTATACCAGGCCGCTGCAGAGAGGAGCAACCTCAGCCCCCAGTGTATACCAGGCCGCTTCAGAGAGGAGCAGCGTCAGCCCCCAGTGTATACCAGGCCGCTTCAGAGAGGCGCAGCTGCTGGGGAAATGTAAATAAGCAGCCTCAGCCCCCAGTGTATACCAGGCCGCTGCAGAGAGGAGCAGCTGCTGGGGAAATGTAAATAAGTAGCCTCAGTCCCCTGTGTATACCAGGCCGCTGCAGAGAGGAGCAGCCTCAGCCCCCAGTGTATACCAGGCCTCTGCAGAGAGGAGCAGCCTCAGCCCCCAGTGTATACCAGGCCTCTGCAGAGAGGAGCAGCCTCAGCCCCCAGTGTATACCAGGCCTCTGCAGAGAGGAGCAGCCTCAGCCCCCAGTGTATACCAGGCCTCTGCAGAGAGGAGCAGCCGCTGGGGAAATGTAAATAAGTAGCCTTATATATATGAACATCACCAGCAATTCAATTCCCCCCCACACGTAGGTTACTTGGCTAAGGAGGGAATTCAGTTAGCCGCTGTAATTTGCGTGCTAATTGATGCCCCGGGGCTATTCAGTTAGCCCCGGAAGCAGTCTGCAGGCTGCACTAAACAGATTTTATTTTCACCCTAAAAGAAATCCCCGATAAGTAGCATGTTAACGGGTGAAGAGACTCTGTTAACGCATAGGTCTTTGAATTTATCATGGATTATGTGTGTTAGCGCCTGTTAACACATTAATTTAACGGGTGTTAAAAGGGGTCACGGGTGAAAAAGGGTCTGGAATTAAATAGTTTTTCTCCCTCTTCTGTACTCTCCTGCAGATGTTACTTTTTTCTTTTTTTATGCTACGTAAGCACACCTTGCCAAGCTCAGTACATATGTGCAGCTTTACAACTGTATTGCTAAGTGTGTTACATTAATAACTAAAATAAAATAAGTGGATTGCTCAGACAGAGGCTTTAGTATATATTATATAAGGCAGACGTGGAAGCTATGTACAAAGTGAAGTAGGGTCTCTGCATGAGCTCACTTAAGGGAATCTGTGGCAGTGAGAGAAGAGGCTGACCTATACTATTACCACTCCTTCACTCATCCCTTATCTCAGATTTCTTCCTGTTCATCCTGTTCCCCTTGTTCTTAAAACATTAAACTCTTATTTTCTATTGTGAAATAACTGTTAATAAAAACAAATAATACCCGGAGTAACTTGATCAATGTATGATTGCTGTAAACTTGAGCCCCGATGAACAAGACCATTTTAGTATTAACCCGCTAGTGTTTCCTACCCCCAAAGTCATTAAATAAATTGTTGTAACATCTGCACTAGTGTTCATCCTTGGATAGTCCCCTCAGGCATATTTTATTATTCACACTCCTTCCCCCTCACCTGCCCAAAGAATGCTGAGAGCTTAATGATGTCTGTTTTTATTGAAAAAGAAACATAAGCACTGCAGAAAAATATTTTTGTTAATTTACATATGTGTTTCAGGCAGCACCTGTCTTTATTTAGCTGGTGTGTGGGATTGTGTAGTCTCGCACCCATGAGGAAGTCCTAGTTATAATCCTTAATTAATTACTCGTAGCTTGTAAATCAGAGTGGTCTTTAGATTTGTTTTTATTGAAACGCTTCTCTCCCTAAGGACTAGAAGCCAAGGAAATCTGAAGAGCAGACACTTCCCGCCACAAATGACCTTTTCCAGGTTTAGTTGCTATCTTGCTGTGGAGTGTTTATATTAAATGTTTCCTAATTTTTTGAGTACCCAGAACCAGGTACACCTTAAATAGATTGAAGTATTTTCATGTTCATATTCCCCTTGCCCTTTGCTAACAGTGTTAATTTTGTCTACGAAAATTTTGACTTAAAGTAATTGTCAACAGCATTTTTTTTGAGGACTACATAGTAACGATAATATAAATGCTTTAATAATGAAGGTTACGACGAAGCGTGTGTTCAATTTTAAATAAGCAATTCAGACTAAAACTAGTACCAGCATGCGGGGCATTACGGGGTCACTAGTACCTGTAGTTCCACTGCAAAAGAAATATGAAAATAATCACAGTAGACACACACCATGAAAGTACAAGTTTATTAGAACATACATATGCACACACACATTCACACTCTCACTCACTCATACTCACTTAGTATCCCTGAAGCCAATCACGTCCACTTCACCAAGTAGATAATCCACGGTTACCTGTAGAAAAAATTCCATTCTCCCCTCCTCCTATGCGTGGATCACGTTCTCTTATTTCCATGTAGGCATCCACAGGGGTTGGGTATGAATAGCCGGCAGCTGAATTGCCGCTGGTTCAAATCCTGACGCCGGAAGCCCAAGGGTGCAGAATCCCGACAGGGGAGGTATGTACCCTAACCCTCCCATCTCCCCTCCAACCCCAACCATCCCTTAGTGGTGCCTTAACCTAACCTCCCCCTGGTGGTGCCTAACCCACAGCCTAACCCTTATCTGCCCCTGGGGGTCCCTAAACCTAACACCCCCATCCCTGGGCTAAGTGTAATACTTACCCGTATACTTACCTTCATGATGGTGGGGGTCGGGATGCCGATGTCGGTATCCTGATGTCTTCAGGATAGCGGCGTAGGCATTATGCCCGGCAGCGGGATTCCGGCGTCCGTATATATCGACGCCCGGAATCTTGTCCGCCGGCATATTAGACATATCCCATCCACAGGTTTGGCAAAACAAAAAAACCCGGACCAGCGGACATTAGTACCGTCCTCTAAAGCCGGTACTACCCGAATGATGGCTCAGCGGCGTGATTTCACTATAGAAATCCTGGTGCTGCGCGCTCATTGGCTGAGAGAGGTGTGTCTTCCTTCTCTCAGCCAATGAACGGTTCCCACCACTGACTTCAATGGTGAGAATTGCTAAGGTAACGTAAGGTTACTTTCGGCTCGCCTCTCTCAGCCAATGAGCGTTCAGCATCAGGATTTCTATAGTGAATTCCCGCTGCTGAGCCATCATTCAGGAAGTACAATCCTTAGAGGACGGTACTAATGTCCGCTGGTCCAGGTTTTTTTTGTTCGTTTTGCTAAGCCTGTGGTTACTGACATGGAAAGAAGAGGACGTGATCCACACATAGGAGGAGATGAGTATTTTTATACAGATAACTGTCGATTATCTACTTGGAGAAGTGGATGTGATTGTCTTCAGGGATACTAGGTGAGTATGAGTGAATGTGGGTGTGCATGTATGTTTTAATAAACTTGTACTTTTACGGTGTGTGTGTGTGTACTGTGTTTATTTTAATATTTCTTTTACAGTGGAACTACAGGTACCAGCGGGCCAGTAATGCCCTGCATGCTGGTACTTGTGGTTTTCCAAGTACCAGCATGC
Source organism: Taudactylus pleione (assembly GCA_031769625.1). Lineage (NCBI taxonomy): Eukaryota > Metazoa > Chordata > Amphibia > Anura > Myobatrachidae > Taudactylus > Taudactylus pleione. The sequence goes on from JAUIMM010000178.1 coordinate 14,090,350, forward strand.
GGGGAAATTTGCTGGGACCAGTAGTTCTACTGGAAAAGACAATATTTTTAACTCTTTCAATTGCACCACACTATACACTATCAACTTTGCACCCACCACTCCAGGGGTGCCGGGGGTAACCCTGGGGTATCGGCCTAGGCCTTGGGTGCCCTGGAGAGGGAGACCCCTTTATGGGGGTGTCCCCAACTCCCCAGGAATCCCCGGGCCTGGGCTGACTAGCGGTCAGGGGTAATTCTTTGTCCAGGGGGCCTGGTGAAAGGGTTCCCCTGGGTATGGTTATTACTCACCCGCTAGATAAAGTTCGGTGCTGGTTATGGATAGTACAGGGGACTCCTACGCTTTTTGTCCCCAGTATTTCCAAAACCAGGACTCGCTCTTAGCCCAGTGCTGTTTATGCTAAATACAGGGGACCCCTATGTCTTTTGTCCCCTGTATTTTGACAACCAGGGCTGGCTCTGAAAAGATGCTTGTATCACGGATCTCCCTGATCTGTGCAAGCATCTGTCTACTATCGTGCACAATCTAATGATATGCAAATCATTAGATCATGCATGATAGATCTTGTCACATCGTGCAGCTTTTGCTGCACATAGTTTCCTGGAGTTCTGGGGAGCTTCCGTGGAAAATTGCTCACGATATTGCATTGTTGAGTACAACGTTCCGTATGTGGGGGCCTTAAGTCAGTATGTAACACATTCTCACTCAGCCTACTAAGCCTAGATTACTAAACACATAGGTAAAAGTATGCTGACTTCAAGTTCTCAAGGAAATTTAGAGCAAAGTTCAGTAAAATCCATAAGAGTATCATTAAAGTGTTTGCACAAATTATGACTAAAACATTGACTAAAATTAGACTAAAACTAAAGTCCATTGCCTAAATCTTTACTAAAACCAAGAGAAAAAAAAAGACTAAAATGTGACTTTAAACCACCTACAATTTTAATTAAGTGACTAAGACTAAAACAAAATTTAAAATCCTTGTCAAAATTAACACTATTTCCTACACACATCCACAGTTTGAAAACCTTATTACAGCATTACAAGAAGGGCAACAAAAATTAATTGTCAAAATGGAGGAAACTGGAAAAATTAGTTTGATCCTTCATATTTCCCCATTTCCCCTTAAAGTAATGGGCAAGATCTGTGGCAGCGAGGTCAGCGAGGTCAGTGATGGGTGCCTGTACTTTTAGGGCTAAGGAGAGATGACTATATAGCTGTTGTAAATATGTTTTGCTATAGTTTGCTTTTTTATTGTGCAAATGTTTTATGGGCTTGGCAAGTTTAATGTCATATGGTGGCTGTAAAGTGTTTCACTGAATCAATGCTTACCACTATGGAGATTTATTTTTTGGGGAAGTTTGCAAGTAAACCACTACTGTTTGAGAATCAACTTCTGGGGAAATCAGGGCCTGATTCAGAGCTGCTCGTAAGCGGCCGCTCGTTCGCTCCGAGCTAAGTTTGCCCAACTGCGCATGCATACGGATCGTTATACGCATGCACGCACCAGTCAGTGCGGCCGAAATTCGTTTGTTCGCTAAACAGCGAATGCCTGCTATTTTGAGTGACAGGAGGAGGCGTATGTGGGTGGTAACAGGGGACGGTGCTTGAAAACGGGGAGTGGAGATCCGAACGCAGGCGTGCTTAAAGGTCAAAACGGGCATTTTAAGGGTGTGCATAATTAATACAAGAGCGTCATTGACCACGTCACTGGGTTATTTTATAGCCAGAACTGCTCGCAAGATTGTGGTAGCAAAAACCAACCACAAGAATAGCGAGCAGTTCATACGCTGGTTGATGTACTCGATTAATCTAATAAATAGAGGACATGACGTAGGATGCAAGCGGCCAGGGGGCATATTTTTCCAAAAAACGACCGCAAGTTTTGTTCGCTCGTTCAGACCTAGAGGCGTGAACAGACCGCAAAGAGCGAACGGTTCATTTGAATAGCCACCCCTATTTTCTGGACGAGCGAGCGCTAATTGCGTCCGGCTCTGAATCAGGCCCTCAGTTCACACAGATGCCACCTGTATTATTTGCTAAGAACTATGTTGCTGAGCATCATTTAAATGAGCTAGTATAGGGACACATACACACACACACACACACACATGGAAGTAGCACTGGGTTTGTTGCCTGGTCCAGTAACAATGCATTATAGAACAAAAATCAAGTGACGTGGGTGAAGGCGGAAGTGCAGTTCCTGCTCATGACAGCCAGCTAAAGAAGTACTTTGTCCCCACTTAAAGATGTTTGTTGTCCGCTCGCCACGCTTCGGGCACGGTGGCTCGCTACGCTCGCCACATGGTTATATTCCCCCTCTATGCCCACTTGAATGGCAGGGAATGACGCTAGACACTGGCTGATGACGTCAGGGTCCTCTCCGTGAAGAGGATTTAGACATTACCATTTTATAGGCATACATGAAATCTAGTCTCTGATCAAAAGCACAGCCATATTTTTAGTTTATGCAAAATAATTGTGTCCTTTAATAGACGCTGAATTATTTTATAGTTATTCTGTTTTAAGAATCTTGTGCACAGACGTTGCAGAAATGTAGCTGTCCGTGTAATAACCTTGTAAAGAACTGATACTGTAGCAATCACATTGGGATACTCCACATGGAGAAATTATTAAGAACTGAGAATAGAACAAAACCGTTTCAAGAACAATAAATGAAAGGACTGAGGTCAGCCTCAAGAAATACAGGCCACATATCCATCTTTCAGTATTCTGATACCAATCCCACTTTCACATTCTTACCTCTATTGGCTACTCTGAGTGTTCCAAGTCACTTTACTTATACCCCTTTTCCAACCCTGCAAAAATCATCTTGGTTATTGCCATGTCAACCCGGGTCACGGCTCAGTGGCAAAGGCTCCTAGGAAAAAATTCTGGGTCGTCTGATCCGGTATTTGTTCCTGGGTCTCAAGCAGGGTTTTACGCAGGTAAGGCTCAGTGGAAACGAGTATATCAGGTCATCCAACCCGGGTCCCGTTCACAGCATAGGGAGAGCAGCAGAAGTAAGCCAGGGCAATATCCCGGGTCCAGCCTGCGGTGGAAATAGGGTTCAAGTCGCTGTGACACGGCTTGAAACCCGTGTTCAGTGTCCCGGGCTGGACCCGGGATTTTGGTGGAAAAGTGGAATAAACCTGTGAGCCTTTGTTATTAATTTGTTTACTGTTCCATTCATACTACATAACTAATTTAAATTTGTTTGTTAAATCCCACAATAAAATACCAGTTTAGTACATTGTTTTACAAATGAATCAATGAATGGGGAGCTGATGCAGAAACTTTACATCGTGTGGTTTTTTGCTTGCCCAGTTTCTCTAAGGATTTCAGTCCTGACATATCTAGTTTCACATTTTGATGAGGTAAACCCAATCCTGAGGTCATGTCTTTTATAGTGTGGACAACCGAGCCAGGCATAACCTGGTGCTGGGTGCCACTTGTGTAGGGCGATCCCTAGGCTCGTTGTCCATCTACCTTACTGGTAACCATCCAAAGCTGTAGTACTGGTGCAGACATGATAACTGCACTTTATTTCTTTACTGTTTTTATTTTTTGTTATTATTGTATGGAACTACCTTTACAGCAACTCTATGAAACTCCCAAACGATGTATCCTTCTGTAAGGTATATCCAATGGATGTGCTACACTTATGTGTACAGACCCCTACTATACTGATATTATGCACAGTGCAGCACAGCAGATTTTTGTGCCCTCAGTAGGATTTACATCCATCAGGCTTTTATTATGTATATATACTGTATCTCTTGTTGTATTATACGCAGTCATCAGAAATCCTGCATCTTACAGGGGAGGCAGTCCCTCTAATTGCTTTATGAATGTGGGTTTTTGGTTAAGAAAGAAAGTGCTGATCTAACAAGCATCATATTCATTCTGTAAGGCGGAAGTCCAGTGTGTCTGTTGCCAGTACATTTTTTGGCAGAAACGTGAGCCAAGTAAGCATTACCACGTGTTTCGTGAAGGATGGAGCATGTGGCTTGTATCAGATGCAGACTGTATTACTTACTAGATACTGGCAAAGTTCTGAAGTCATAAAAAAAAACCTTGTCAGAATTTCTGAATATGGTTTGTATCATATACTGGATCTTTGTTATATGAGAAGAAACTTTATAAGTACTGTACACAATGTCGTATTACACAATTTACTGTTACCTTACATGCGTGTTATTGATTAATTGTTCCTTTGTCTCTTACTTTTTGTGCATATGATCACACTTTCGAACTCTTTCCATATGTAACTTTTATATTATGTAAACAAATGCCTCCATTTATACCCTTTTCAGACATACGACACGGGAAATTTCCTGCTCAGACCCGGGATTTTCTCCTGTGCAAAATCCTGGGTATTTGGTAGAGACCCCCCTTTCACACTACAGCTTTTTCCGGGTAGACCCCTTTCGGACATAAGCCGGGTTTTCAAGTTTTTAAGATTTTTTACACAGCACCTGCCTCTCCTCTGCCCTCTGCCACTCGTCGCCTGTCTCCTCTCTTCACCTATTCAACCTTATATCGCGGGTATGTCCGGAGTCTCTGCTGTCCCCCATCTGGCTGCCGCTGATGATGTCATCATCAGGCAGCTGGCCAATCACAATAGAGCCCCCAGTACCTATTTGCCCTGGTGGTCCAGATGGAGTGCGGACAGCCCGGCCACCTGCTGTATCAGAGACCAGCCAGCGGTCTCCAGTGCCGGTGGTGGTGGAGCAGCAACACGGAGCGTCCTATAGGATGCTCTGTGCTGCCCACTCAATGTAAAAGCTGCTTGGTGCAGCCCGGGAGTAAAATCCCGGGTAGCACCATTCAGACATAACCCGGGTAGTCTTCCTGGGACTTCAATCCCGGGAAATTCCCTGGGCAGTTGCAGGGTCGGGTACCTTTCAGACATACGCGAGATCCTGGGAATTTGGCCGAGGCAGGCCAAAATCCCGGGAATCTCAGTATGTCTGAAAGGGGTAGTGTCATTCGGCCTACAACATTCAATAAGTGCTGGGGTTTTTGTAGTTTTTTTTTTTGTTATGCTTTCTATATGAAATTATCAGTTCTTAATTAGTAGTAGGTTTTCATTTTTAAAGAAAAAATTTAATGGTTACACATTTTTTAATGTACCCCTGATCTAGGCTAGTAATTTTTTTATTTTATTATTTAACTAATGAGATGACCAATACTAGAAAAATAAACCCTAAAATATGAAGCGCTGAAGCTTTATTAGAAAATAAAATTCAATTGAGTGTTTAATAGATCATTTATCACAGCAACTTTAAACACGCCTGCAGATGCTGTGCATCTACCCCTAGAGGGTGCCCAGAACCAAGGTAGTGCAGTACTAAACAGCCAGGGATGATATGCAGCCAGCCAAGTACACAAGGTGGAAGACCGGTATGTAGTTAGCAGACCGGCGGACGGCATGCCGCCGGTCTGAATCCCGACTGTGGAAGCCCGACACAGGACTTTAGATAGGTGTCGAAATGCCGACGCCAGAATACAGACAGACGCCATCCTGAACGAGGTAAATTGGGGGTGCCTTAGCTGTTAGCCGCGGGGGTTAGGTTTAGGTAGCATAGCGGGCTTAGCGTTGTTTTTTGGGGGTTTAGGGTTAGGCACCCCCCGAAGGAGGGGAGGAGTTAGGGTTAGGCAGCATTGGAGGAGTCAGGGTTAGGCATTAAGGGGAAGGGATAGGCACAAAGGGGGGAGACTTAGGTTTAGGCACTAACGGGGAGGGTTGGGGTGCGGGTTGGGGAGGGTTAGGCTACAAGAAGGGAGGGTTAGGGGGAGAAGGGGAGAGGGTAAGTATTTTTACCTGACCCCTGTCAGGATACCGACCATTGGGATGCTGCTTCCTCCCAGAGTTTATAAGTAGGTTCTGAACACTAATTTGTGAAATCTGTCTACCAAAGGCCGTTATTTTAAGCCAGGAGCTAAATCACGTGTATTATACGCCGTCCATATCTGTATATGCCTCTCACTTAGTCCACCTGTGAGGAAAGCCACAATAGGTTTTACGTTGGAGAGGGTTCGGGTTTTTTTCCAAAGAGTGTACAAATGGAATATGACATATAATGAATAACTCAAATACTAATGCTTATTGTAATATTAGCAATGTATGAATCCTGCAAACTGCGGATTGAACAAGGCATTTGTTTGAGATTGCAAGCCAAACACGAATTATGGCTTTATGCTACTTTGTCATGCCACATAGAGAAACAACACCTGCCTAAATAATGTTAGTTTTTAATTCGGAATAAATGGGTTAGTTCTCAGTACATTTTGATAAAGCAATGACATTGCAAGGTTTTATACTTCCACACAATAGCAAAATGAATAAACTGAGCCAATAAAGTGAACACTTGGTACTGATACTTGGTCAACTGTGCATGGCACTTCCCATCATATGTCAGACAACTATACAATTGGCATGTGTAGTATTGATCAAAAGCAAGTACTGTACAGAGTAGATCCAATTCTCTAGCATATAATAAAGCCTCATGTTCATACTATATAGCCCATTGTTCAGCACACATCTCCATGCTTATCAAATAGACTGTCATGGAAAATACATACCGAAGCTGAGGTTAAATTTCATGTAATAAACTTTGGTTGGCTGTAGATCACAATAGGAATTGCAGCGTTTGCATATTAACAGTTACTTCTAGACCGTTGATTCGGCGTTAAGGGACTGCCAATCCGATGGCTGATATATCGGGCGGTCCCCACACACACAGCGATTCGGTGGCCGACCACCCAATATGCCAACACCCCCTCCCCCACCCGCATAGCACTGCACAGGATCGTTCGTTGATCCCCCAGATCAATTGACCATGCAGTTAGATCTGGAGGAGCGGCGGACGACCCCACGGGAGCGCCCAGCGGACAATAATATGCTGAAACGATATAGCAGCAATATCGTTCAGAACCGTTGGATCGGCTGCTATATCGCAGTGTGTGTGGGGGGCCTTTAGACCGATCTTTCTGCACCAGCAAAGGCAAGTTTATGCGTACAGTGCATGCGTAGATTTCATTTTCAACATCTTTGCGTATGTCTGTCCAATTCTGAGTCTGATGTAACTTAACCGGATCTGTTTTTTTCCGTGAAATAGAACGTTTTGGGGCAGCAACTGGCTGGTGACAATGTGAGTGCACAGAACTGTCCTGACTTCTAGGAGTGTCACGGGCATATTTTAAAAGCTACGTGCCTTTGGGGAAAGGAAGCCTGTTTCTGACAGATCTCTTGCACGTAGCATGGGGCATTGGGGCTGGTGTGAATGCAGATACTAATGATGACCGTAGCATCAGCTGGCGTAAAATCAACAAGTGGAACGGCTTCCCACTTGCAGGTGCACAAACCCCTGCATTAGCTGTACAGAATCTTGCCTTTGCATGAGGTAATGAATCAGTCTTCCGCGGCTGCCCACGACAACAGCCACTTTGTGTGCGACTCAGTATCGGCCCTTGCTTGGGTTTTGGGGAGACCACATGAATTGACAGACCTGCTAGATCACAAGACAGTTTCATTATATCATAGCTGAGAAATGCGCTGCTGTCCTTACTTTTGCGCTGCTGTCCTTACTGCGCTGCTGTCCTTACTGTCCTTAAAGGCAAACGTTCAATTATGGTATGGGTTGAAAATCCGTTTCACTTTTCTAATTCAGGTCTCATCTTTTTAAAGTTTGTGTTTATTCAACATATTACTGTTTTCGTTATCATAAGTGTAAGAATTTGTTTTTTTATAATATCCTTTATATATATTTATATATATATATATATATATGTGTGTGTATGTATGTGTATATATATATATATATATATATATATATATATATATATATATATATACATACAAAAAAAAATTTTTATTGACGTTATTCATCAGGAATGTTTTGTAAGTTTATGCTAAACCTGCCCTAGATACATCTCACATGTTGCACGGCTGTTTGTGTCTGGAGGGAAGGGCTGTGAGTTGTTGGTTACAACTGTGTAGGCTACCTCTACACTTTTCTTTTCCAAGGGTGGTGGTGCTTGTATAGACATGTAGTTATATGCTACAAAGATGATACATGATGCATAATCTAGAAACAATGTAATTATGCTGATCTCGAATTATCATTATCCCAAACGATGACAATTATTTTTCTTCTTAAACACAACACGCCTTCTGGTGTCAAAGTTGTTTTTCGATTGCCTTATGTCTGTTGCCAGGATCTTCTGCCAATGAAGGTTTCTTTTGGATGGAAAACAATTAGTTTACTAACATTTTACACATGGATGACAATTTTAACAGGATAGGATACTTGTTTGAGAACCCTGAAGCTGAGTACACAATTAACGATGTGCACTGAGCCGACCTATCGTGCGACGGGACCCTGTGGGGGTCCCGGCATCAGCGAGTGCATACACACTTGCCGATATTAGGAGCGACAGCAAAGGGCCATGCTGAATTCGGCAGCATGGCCCTCGCTGACAATGTCGCCCATCGAATCTTCATGCAGGTCCGATGGGCGATGTCGCTGATGATGTGTGGGAGCGCGCATTGTCAGTGACAAGGGTACACACTAGACGATGTTGTCCGATCCGGCCTAATGCAGTGGTTCTCAAACTCTGTCCCCGGACCCCACACAAGTCGCGTTTTGCATGTCACCCAGCAGGAGCACAGTTGTAGTCATTACTCACTGACACATTGTAAAAGATCCACAGGTGGAGCTAATTATTTCACTCGTGAGGCTGTGCTTTGACATGGAAAACATGTGCTGTTTGGGGTCCTGAGATCCGAGTTTGAGAACCTGTGGTCTCATGTGTACCCGGCATAACTAGTCCTACAGATTGTTGTGGTAGTTACAATGGCTCAGGAGGATTTAAGTAGACAGATAAATTAGACTGACAAATTCCAGTGATAGGATTAGCTGCAGGTAATGCAAGCAAATTGCTGTATGTGCTGAGTAACTTTTTTGCTGAATATAGGAAATATGCCGAAAATGTGCTTAATTTACTCATATGAATGGTTTTCTTTAAAATTATCCTGTCACCATGATTTGGCATTTTCAATTTCGGTATACTTTCAGAACCTACCAATATGCTTTTGGCCTTTTATCCAGTATTGATTTGTTTGTTTGCTTTATTTATTTGACTACGTGCCATCTACCATTAGACCATCATATACCATTACTAATGTTGTTTGGTTTACAGACTAGAAGATGCATTAGACAGGCATTAATACTTAAAAAGTAAGTTTGCCATGATCATCTGTCTGTACCCTTTAAAGGGGTTCATACACCTACAGTATATCTTTTTGTGTCGTACTGAAAGTGTGCACAAAGTATGCTATGGGGGATGGGCAAGCACAAGCTGAATACAGTAAAGGTGTGCTCACTTATTTGTATCAATTAAACATGGATGCATACAAAGGTACGTAGGAGGTGTATCTCTTGTGGCTGCAGGAGGCTTGTGTAACAATGTGTGATGACTAGCAGCAGCACTATTTATCGCTTCTCTTGAATATTCACCCCTCCAGCCGATAGCACTTAAATCATTTGCATCTCATCTGTATTCTACTGAATCGCGGACTTCTATTAACAGTACTTAATTAACCTTTCACTTGAATTACTGCAGGAAAAAGGAAATCTATAGATATTTACAGTTATTTGTCTTTGTATTTTTATTTGCTTTTAAATATATATTTACATTGGAAATGTAACTTTCACATTTTGAAACTGACAAGATAATCTCTATTGTGTATGACACTTCATTACATTATTACAGTGGTTCCCAAACTGGGTGCCGTGGCAGTGGCAGGGGTGCCACAGGTTGGTGGTCCAGTACCAAATAAAAAAAATATTTTTGGACAAAGTAATAGGCAAATCCAGTACTGGTGGCTGCCAATCATAAAACATGTGGATAAAGAGAAGCCCTGTCCACCTTCACATAATGAACCTAAAGCTGGGTACACACTATACGATCCATCATACAATATACTGTTCCGTCGCGGATCGGAACAACATATCTCATGGATTGTATAGTGTGTATTCCCAATTGCACGTTCACAACGGTCGTTCATCACATCGTCCCATATGCTGTGCTGCATGGCAGATGTAGTGAACGACACCATGTAGTTAACATGCAACATGTAACGATACATCGCACCATTATAGACCGGATCGTTACATCGCTCCGTTGGCTAGGTCACACAACGTATAGTATGTACCCAGCTTAAGGATAACAGGTAAGCTCACTTTACTTAATTTATACATTTTTGCTTTCTCAATAAACTTTTGGCCTAGGGGTACCATAGAGGAAATGATGATACTCTAGGGTGCTGTGATTCAAGAAAGTTTGGGGACCACTGCATTTATTATATTGTGAAGATATAGGATGATGTGACATAAGCACTTACTACTAAAGGCCCCTACACACTAGATGATATTTTGAACGATTTGGGCGAATCAGAGACATCTGAAAGACAAATCGTCAAGTGTGTATGCAGGCACTATACGCGCTCTTGCGACGTTCGTCACATCTTCAGATCTTTTGTATATGCAGGAAGATCTGTCAATCTCATTAATGATTCCCCTCAGATCGTGCAGTACGCTCTACCAAACGATCAGGCAACATGGTTACATTTTATGGTTAACGATCTAACCACCAAACTATGCACGATATATTGTTTGGTCGTTTGTTACATTGCGCAGTGTATATGCACTAGATCGTTTGCCGAGAGTTCAAGGGAAATCGTTAACGACATTGCATCGTTTGCAAGTCATCCAGGGTGCCTAGTTTAATACTGTCTACCTGCTTTGTCTAATCAATCTGTACCGTGTTGTTGGATGCAAGTATACACGCCTGACACACACCCACCACACGCTACTGATGTGTCTGAACAATATACAGTCAGGTCCATAAATATTGGGACATTGACAGAATTTTCAGATTTTGGCCTCTATTCACCACCACAATGGTTTTCAAATGAAACAAACAAGATGTGCTTTAACTGCAGACTTTCAGATTTAATTTGACGGTAATTACATCCAAAATGGGTGAACGGTGTAGGAATTACAACAGTTTCAATATGTGCCTCCCACTTTTTAAGGGGCCAAAAGTAATGGGACTATCAACTCAAAAGCTATTTCATGGACAGGTGTGGGCAATTCCCTCGTTATTTCAGTATCAATTAAGCAGGTAAAAGGTCTGGAGTTTATTCTATGTGTGACATTTGCATTTGGAATCAGTTGCTGTCGACTCTCAATATGAGATCCAAAGAGCTGTCACTATCAGTGAAGCAAGCCATCATTAGGCTGAAAAATCAAAACAAACCCATCAGAGAGATAGCAAAAACATTAGGTGTGGCCAAATCAACTGTTTGGAACATTCGTAAAAAGAAAGAACGCACCGGAGAGCTCAGCAACACCAAAAGACCCTGAAGACCACGGAAAACAACTGTGGTGGATGACAAAAGAATTATTTCCCTGGTGAAGAAAAACCCCTTCACAACAGTTGGCCAAATCAAGAACACTCTCCAGGAGGTAGATGTATATGTGTCAAAGTCAAAAAACAAGAGAAGACTTCACAAGGGTGAATATAGAGGGTTCACTACAAGATGCAAACCATTGGTGAGCCACAAAAACAGGAAGACCAGATTAGAGTTTGCCAAACAACATCTAAAAAAGCCATTACAGTTCTGGAACAACATCCTATTGACAGATGAGACAAAGATCAACTTGTACCAGAGCGATGGAAAGAGAAGAGAAGGAAAGGAACTGCTCATGATCCAAAACATACCACCTAATCAGTGAAGCATGGTGGTGGTAGTGTCATGGCGTGGGCATGTATGGCTGCCAATGGAACTGGTTCCCTTGTATTTATTGATGATGTGACTGCTGACAAAAGCAGCAGAATGAATTCTGAAGTATTTCGGGCAATATTATATGCTCATATTCAGTCAAATGCTTCAGAACTCATTGGACCACCAACTCTCTCATCACAACACATTTTAAATGCCAGCCAATATGTGATGTCTGTCCAGACCTATTGAGCTGCCGATTTTGGTAAGTGTGTATAGCTTTTCTAATTGGCCTCTGGGTCAGGGCAATTGCCAGTCGGCCTCTGGGTGTGGACCCAACTTTACATATGTTTAAAACGCAAATGCATCGGACTTCTGAGTCTGAAGAAGCATGAAGAGGTTTTTGTTCATATTTTTCTTATATCAACAAGCACTAATGTGATATTATCTTGAGATGGCAAATTTCTGTAAGGATTAAACACAGCATGCCCTACACATTAAGTGACCAGCTTATCATACCTCCAAAGGAAAGTTATATGCCCTGCTTTTTAATTTTTTTTCAGCACTGTACCCTTGAGAGGTGGCTGACGACTGGTTCCAACTGGCCATGCAACTTTTTGTTTGCTCTCAGAAATCCCTGCTACTCTCAACTGCTAAAAAACCAAACACATTCACAGTGTGACTAAGGTGAAACTGGTTGTCAATGCAAATGCAGAACAGGTTATTTTTAACAGTAACTTGCAGCACAAATGTTTTAGAGCAAAAAGCACGCAACAATGTCAACAGTCAGGTGCATTTGTGTGCATTTTTTTTGTTTCCCTCTCCTAACAAATCTATACTGAGTTTCAGTGCATGTCATTGCCACCTACTGCGTTCTAGGGTAGATAAGCAATCAAGCCTTTATATAAATTTTTTGTAGTTACTACTGACATTTATTCTTGGTGCCTGATGATAACCGCAACAACAAAAAAACTCTCAGCGTGAATGGCCCTACACTTTATATGTGGTACCGGTCCTAGTGTACTTGCCTTTGGGTGGTGCCACTTTGAGTGTAATAGGACAGCCCAGCAGTTACTGTCGCCTTTTGGGTTCCAGCATGGATGGATAATCAGTTACTGTGGCCATTTGAGTTCCGGCTTGAATGGATATATGTTGATTCACTTTTAATTTAGGAGATAAGTGTAAATTGTATACTAAAGTGGGATTCAGTTATTTCCCTGGGATCTTCTTGGAAAGCCATGTTTCCCCCCAGAGTTCTCTGACAAAATCTTTGAAACAACAAATGCCATATTTAATAACTAGATACAAATACAGTAGCACAGCTGCACATATGTGTTGCAACTTCTAGGCGCTTTAGTAGTAATTTTTGCCAAACACATTTGTCATGCATTGATCAAATCTGATACCTGCTATCTTAAGGTGGGTACACACCTGATAGATATATATATGCAAATCGACTGATATGCAGATATATCTGTAGACTGTACAGTACATATGCTTTTACATGCGCCCGCCCAGTTGAGCTCTCAATCACTGTCGGCTGACCGCCCGTACACACAGCACGATACCTCAGTATATCTGCAGATATATTGGGCATAGGCTGTGCAGCAGAGCTGACACGATATGTCTGTGAATGACGTCGTTCAGACATATTGCTGGTACACACTGGCCGATGCACAGACACGATATATCGGCAGTTCAATTGAACAGCCGATATGTCAGCCAGTGTGTACCCAGCATTACAGTAGGTTGCAGCACATTTGTTCATTTCTATGAAATGACCACTTGGGTTGGGGTTTACACAACTTTATGAAAAATGCAAAGTTATCAAAACCTAGTTGCTTTCAAAATCTCACTTCACGCTTAGATAGAGTTTTTGTTATACATTGACAAGTTATTTAGCTTTGACTGCTTAAGCGTTGCTTATTAGGTTAAATTATTGATTTATTTCAGATTAGACCATTAATAATGTCAGCAACCATGCATCAAATATTCTATAGGCTGTAACCTATTAATATTAACAAGGGTTGTAAAATGGTATGTAGTCAGGAAGCCGGTGGTCGAAATACAGACCGCCGGCTTCCCTACTGTGAAATCCAGGCATGGGACTAATGATAGGCGTCTAAGTACTGACTCTTATCATCAGCCCCACGCCGAAATCCCGACGCCAGGCGTCTGAACTTGTTAGCCGCAGTGGGGGGGGTTAGGTTTAGGGACTCCCGTGGGGACTTAGGGTTAGGCACACCCACCGGGAGGTATAGGATTAGGCTAGGGGAAGGGGGGTTAGGGTCAGGAACCTCCGGGGGAGGTTAGGGTTAGGAACCCCCCCCAGGAGGGTTCGGTTTAGGGTGCGGAGAGGGGGGGTTAAGTTTAGGCACCCCTGGGGGGAGGTCAGGGTTAGGCACTAGGGGCAGAGGTTAAGGTTAGGGTTAGGGGGGAAGAGGGGGGTTAGGATACTTACCAGGCACTGTCCGGATCTTTATCTGCCGGACTTCCGGCGTCTGTATTTCATACCGAGTCCTTGTAAAATGTTGGTATCGGGCCTAGTGTTTTAAGGTGAGCAATGAGATTTGCTGCCTAGATGTTTGTCTGCAAATGTCCCCAAAATTATGGTAGCCAAATTTACCTACACACGATGTTGGTGACCGCGAGTTTTTGGTAGCTGGACCTTCACATACATAGCAGAGAATTGAATCTCACCCCTCTCAAGACTGAAAACATCTGGATAGTCATGGCTTTGCTTATTAGTTGTGCTCAGTCAGAGGAACAATATATTTATTGCAATAATTTTTTACTAAATTTGTAGCAGTACATTTGGTTCTCCATACACAGAATTCCTTTCAAAACAGACAGGGCATGTCTCTCTGAATCTATAGATTATGCACACCGATGTGTCCTTCACCTAGCATTTTTGCACCATATGGTGCCAGTTGCTTGGTGCTCAGCCATGAGTAGCAATTTTTACTTTTTCCTGAATTTTGCATCTTATTTCGCATTGTAATTGCACACAGTCACTCAGTGTACCAGGGACACTATATTAGTATGCTTATCAATAACGAATTGGTATAAAGTCACAGATTCAGCATATCATTACATGTTGCGAGGCATGGCACGATCGCCCATATCAGAAGGGTCTTTTGCCTTTTTACCCGGTGTGTTCAAATTAGTTTTTTTTGTTTTTTTTTATTTGTGTTTGAAATTTTACAGGTTTATTATACCTTCAACTATATGGTTTTGTTGATTCTACTGCCACTCGTTTAGTAAGTCTGCTTACCTATATTGTCTGCATCCATATGAGCCTCAACATATACCCCCCCCCACTATGATCCTTTGGTACAATTCATGTTTTTTTTTTTGCATCTTGTAGCTACTATACAAACGTTGTGTACCGCAATTAAGTGAAAATCAAGCTCATCAAACGCATAGGCCTTTCTGGAAGCAGAGAAGTCATCCCTCCACACTTTCTCACAGGTATTGGTTCTGGTGCCTCAAGGATGATGGTTACTAAAGGGAAGGGTGAAAGGTATACCCTCCCTAGTGTATTAACTTTTATGTTGATGGTAGAGAAATAAAGTAATATGCGTACCGCAATCCGATAATATATGTTCCCATCAACATTTAGATTTTTCTGGGGTCCTGCAAGGCTTCCCTCCATCGGTCATCGAGTATTTATACCAAGATGTACCTAGTGTCTTTAACTCCTATGCGTTTCAATTAGTTTAATTTAATTACTCAGTGTATTATAGCCATGTGGGTACAAAGAATACAGGTAATACCATCATAGAGTATTTCTTTGCTGTTTTATTAACACACTCCACACAAGACAAATGAGTAAATTGTATATACAAACTACAAATATAAAAATGAAGTAGAAATTTGTTACATACAGTTGGAAAGAGTAATGGTGCCACGCTATACCCTCAGTGCGTTTCGTCTCTTATGCCTCTTTGCTTAGGCTGAACTTCATCAGGAGGATGTTTGTCTGGAGCCCAGAGCCCCTTTTATAGGGGGGAGACTAATTATGCTTACCTTCTATGGCATTTCCGCCTGTTTGTATGGCTTTGTTGAATTGTCCTCATGTGCGGGATTCACACAATGCTGCAATATTTCCCATTCTTCTATCTAATCGCTATATTCCGGCTAAATACAACTTTAATTATACTGATACACTAGCGGTTCCGCTTCTAATAGCGGCTGCTGTGTCTAGACATTTAGCACTGTGCTGTAAATGCTTTTTATGGACCGGAGTGTTTAAGCACGGTTGCCATCTTCATGAGGGTCCATATAGGCGGACGCCATTTTGCCTGGAATTTCTCATTTATAGTATTAGGGTCCCTACATTGTGAGTAGTTTGTTAATAGTGGCCGTCTTTGATGTCCTAACTAATAGCATGATGCCGGCGCCGTCCTGCAACACATACCCCGCTTACTGCTTCACGCTGGTAGTGTACTGTATACCAGCTTAAGGTGCAATCTATATAAGAACTGGCCCGCAGCATATTTTAGGCCAGGGAAGGTGGGTGGACGGAGGCGGAACTGGTTCCGCCTCCAATTACAACTGACTGAACGCAGTTCCGCTCCGTTCCGGCCCACTTTAAC
This sequence comes from Taudactylus pleione, assembly GCA_031769625.1. Classification (NCBI taxonomy): domain Eukaryota; kingdom Metazoa; phylum Chordata; class Amphibia; order Anura; family Myobatrachidae; genus Taudactylus; species Taudactylus pleione. The sequence continues at coordinate 14,106,739 of JAUIMM010000178.1, forward strand.
CCCTGGTTATAGGCTTAAGTAAGCTCGGTGCTAGGTAGTTTTTCAAATTCCTTGCTATATATATATAGTACCAGTCAAAAGTTTGGACACACCTTCTCATTCAATGGTTTTTGTTTATTTAGATTATTTTCAACATAGATTACTGAAGACATCAAAATTTATGGAATTATGTTGTATACAAAAAAGTGTTAAATTAAAATATATTTTATATTTTATATTCCTCAAAGTAAGCCCCCTTTTGCTTGGATGACAGCCTTGCACACTCTTGGCATTCTCTCAATCAGCTTCATGGTAGTCTCCTGGAATGGTTTTCCAACAGTCTTGAAGGAGTTCCCAGAGGTGCTGAGCACTTGTTGGCTGCTTTTCCTTCACTCTGCAGTCCAACTCATCCCAAACCAGCTCAATTGGGTTTAGGTTGGGTGATTGTGGAGGCCAGGTCATCTGACGCAGCACTCCATCACTTTGCTTCTTGGTCAAGTAGCCCGTACATAGCCTGGAGGTGTGTTTGGGGTCATTGTCTTGTTGAAAAATAAATGATGGTCCCAGTAAAACCAGATGGGATGGCATGCCGCTGCAGAATGCTGTGGTAGCCATGCTGGCTAAGAGTGCCTTGAATTTTGAATAAATCACCAATAGTGTCACCAGCAAAGTACTCCCAACACCATCACACCTCCTCCTCCATGCTTCACAGTGGGAACCACACATGCAGAAACCATACACTCACCTTCTCTGCGTAGGACACGGCGGTTGGAACCAAAAATTTCAAATTTGGACTCTTTGGACCAAAGTACAGATTTCCACTGGTCTAATGTCCATTCCTTGTCTATCTGGGCCCAAACAATTCTCTTTGCGGTTTCTGAGGCTGTTTCTGCAGCAGAGGTAACTCTTGGTCTTCCTTTCCTGGGGCGGTTTCATCATAGCGTTTGATGGTTTTTGCAACTGCACTTGAGGATACATTCAAAGTTCTTGAAATTTTCCGTATCGACTGACCTTCATGTCTTAAAGTAATGATGGACTGTTGTTTCTCTTTACTGAGTTGAGTGGTTGGTGCCATAATATGGATTACAACAGTAGTCAAATAGTGGTTTCCACTGTGTACTAGCCCTACCTCTGTACAACACAACTGATGGTCTCAAACACATTAAGAAGGCAAGTAATTCCACAGATTGACTCTGATTGACACCTGTTAGTTCAAAACCGTTCCAGGAGACTACCTCATGAAGCTGATTGAGAGAATGCCAAGAGTGTGCAAAGCTGTCATCAAAGCAAAAGGGGGCTACTTTGAGGAATCTAAAATATAAAACATTTTGATTTGTTTAACACTTTTTTGTTTACAACATAATTCCATGTGTGTTCTTTCATAGTTTTGATGTCTTCAGTATTAATCTACTATGTTGAAAATAATTGATATAAACAAAAACCATTGAATGAGAAGGTGTGTCCACACTTTTGACTGGTACTTGTATATATACCAGACAATACGGACCGGCACTCCTCTATCTCAGTATGATTCGCCCAGGTGCCCTCTGTAGAAACAAGCAGCGGCACTCAAGGTCTTATAAACTTCAAAGGTGTATGTTCAAACTATTTCACAACATGGTTCGAACGTTTCGAGGCACGAAGCCCCTTTGTCAAGGTGTGAGTACCTCTGCCCACTCCCTCCTTGTCTCCCCTACTCACTCTCTGCTGTTGACTTTGCCACTTACTTTTACATCTAAAATTGACTCCATACATCAGGACATCATATCCCACCAGACCCTTAGCACTCCACCCCCAGCTTTCCCAGACCACCCCTCCCCGTCCATCTTATCAACTCTGGCATCCTTCTCACCTATTTAAGCCATAGCCCTCATCCGATCCCCCCCCCCACTTCCACCTCCCCCTTGACTTTATCTTTTCCCGTCTCCTCTGCTATCTTTCTCCTGCCTGTTAACGTCTTGCCCACCTCCTCAATCTCTCCCTCTCATCTGGCACTGTCCCTTCTGCATTCAAACATACCCTTGTTTCCTCCATTCTTAAAAAACCTACCCTTGATCCGAACACTCTCCAACTACCGACCCATCTATCTCCTCCCTTTTGTCTCCTAACTCCTTGGGTGTATTATTTACAGCCGCCTTTCCTTTCTTTCCTCCCACTCCCTCCTTGACCCTTTCCAGTCTGGCTTCCTTTCTACTTCAGGGTCCATAGGGTATCCACAGGATACCTTGGGGTATAGGTGTGACGTCAGTCGCTGGGCACCATAGAGTTAAGCTTTTCAGCCTCCCAGGATGCACTAGGGTCCCCCTCCTATACCCCGCCCCCGAGCCAAGGCACCTCAGTTTAGTTTGGTGCCCGGCCGGCGTCGGGTGCACCTGTCGGAGTGGGGGCTAGAAGAGCCCCTGAAGCTTTCTTCAGTGCAGCTGTGGCTGCACATCTGGATGTACAGCATGGACAGTCAGTCCTGACGTCCATGCTGTCTTCCCTACACCCCCGCCGGTACCAGAACGCCGGTACCGATCCGGGGATGCTGGTGAGCATCTGGGGTCACAGCTAGCGGTGACCCCAGATGTTCCGGACCATGGCCGGATCCAAGGGGGACAAAGGTAAGCAGCGGGGTCCCGCGGTGGGTCCCCGCTGGTCACATGGTCCTAAGTCCCCAGGCAGGGGGCTCCCTGGGGACTGGCTGCAGTGTGGAGCCAGGCGACCAACCTGCGCTTTCCACTACCCCCTGGGACAGCGGACCGCAGCAGAGCGGTAGCGCTGCGGCGTCCCAGGGGTTAAATGCATGCCAGGGGAGCGCGCCTTCCCTGTCTCACAGCCGGCGCCTCCCCCGCTGCACACAGCCCTCTCTGCATGCTGCCGACTGGTCCTGTGTCAGCGCTCCTCCCCCAGGCCAGCCTCCTCTCTGCTCCTCGGCGGCCATCTTCTCCAGAACGCATGGTGAACGCTGCTGGAAGCGCTGGACGGAAGCATCGTGGTCTGGGTCCCCCCGCATACCTCTCCTCCGCTGTGGCTCAGGTCTGTGTATGCAGCGCTGTGTCCTACCAGGCCCTGTGTCTGTGTAGTTGAGTGATCAGCGCTGTTAGTGCAGGAATTGTTATTTCTCTGCATTGTATGTGACTGTGCTAGCGCTGCCTGTAACTTTTCTTCTCTAAACTGTCAGCTTTATTACTGTCCCTGTTCTTTCTGCTAAAGCCCTTGCGGTGCGGTGCTGCAGGGTGGTCTCTCGCCTATTTAATACTTAATTGGTGAGAGAGGTCACATACGTGGTGCCATCATGTCTGAAAGTGATTTTCCCCTCCGGCTACAGTGTACCACGTGCAAAGTACCGTTAGCGGAGGGGGAGGGTAGCGCGGAGGGCCTTTGCCGGCAGTGTTTGTCCATGGCGCGGCCTATTACGGTTACAGCACCGGTACAGGAGCCGCCCTGGGCTTGTTTCGCTCAGGCGTTAACAGCTTTAGTGGGCCAGTTAGCTCCGCAGCCCGCGTTTACTCCGATGGGTTTGTCCCAGCAGTCTGTGGTGTCATCACCCATGCAGGGGTTCCCACGACAATTGGTGGTACCCCACAGTCTCCCTATTTCCCCGCTCCCGGGTTCTCAGGAGCCAGCGTGGGTTAACTCCCTGACGAGTTCTGTACAGCACTTGTCGGATGTGTTGCAAGGGGAGTCTGTGATGCGGCCTCATAAAAGGCCGGTGGCGTCTCTGTCCGCTCCTTATGAGGATGACGAAGGGACGTCTGATGATGGGGAGATTCTGGATCCTTACGATCAGGAACCTCTCCATACTAAGGACGCTGATGCTAAGTCCAAAGTATATATTCCTGGACTTATTCGGGTGGTCCGCACAGCCTTGGTGATTGAGGACGAAGTTCCCCCAGCGGCTAAATCTAAGTATGCCTTTTTCAAAGATGTGAAGGGCGATGCCACAGTCTTTCCTCTTTCGGGTCAGTTGGTGGACCATTTAGAGGAGGCGTGGAAACAACCTGGCAAGCGATACCAGCCGCAGAGACGCCTGGCGGTGGCTTATCCGTTCGCGGATAATTATTTTGCTAAGTGGGAATCCCCTCCACAGGTGGATTCTCACGTGACCCGTCTTGTCCGTAGTGCCACATTGCCGATGCCATCCATGTCCTCCCTTAAGGATGCTACGGACCGCAAGGTAGAAATCTGCCTGAAGTCCGCTTATTACCTTGCAGGGGGGGCAGCACGGCCGGCTATGGCCATTTGCTGGGTTGCCAGAGCGATGGAGCGCTGGGCGGATTCATTAGAGGCTTCTTTTGAATCCGACTGTCCGGCCGAACAGGCGGAGTTGATTGGCAATCTCCGTGATTCGGCCACCTACATCAATGAGGCGGCTCTAGACATTAGTACTCTGGTGTCTAGAATTTCTTCAGCAGCGGTAGCTGCTCGTCGCACCCTGTGGCTGCGATCCTGGAAGGCGGACGCAGATTCCAAGAAAGGTCTGGAAGCGTTGCCGTTTACCGGAGAAGTTCTCTTCGGTCCGGATCTGGATAAGATTGTGGCCACGCTGGCGGCAGCCAAATCTGCTTGTCTCCCGTCGGCCGCTGCTCCTTCTGGTTCTGGACCATAGTCCTTTCGGTCATCTAGGGCCCAGGGCAGGCCCAAACCACAGTCGTTTCCTCGACAGGCTGGCCCTAACAAATCGGTCAAGCCCCGGAAGCAGGCATGGAGTACCAGACGTCCGGCCCCCAAGCCAGATGACAAGCCTGCGGCCTGACGGTCCGGGCCTCCCTTTGGGGGATCCCAGGGTGGGAGGCCGCCTGCTACAGTTCGCCCAGTGTTGGTCGACCACTACGACAGACACTTGGGTTCTGGAGGTGGTTTCCCACGGATACGCCCTCTCCTTCCGGCACAGATCCCCGGCTCGCTTCTTCACCACGGGTCTACCATCAGACCGGAACAAGGCTACGGAGCTGCGGAAGGTATTGCACACTATGCTCCAGGCTGGAGTTATAGTGCCTGTTCCATTCTCCCAGAGGGGCCAGGGTTTCTATTCAAATCTATTTTTGGTACAGAAACCCAATGGGTCATATCGTCCGATTCTCAACCTCAAAGCACTCAACAAGTCTTTGCGGGTCCCGAAGTTTCGGATGGAGACCCTACGGTCCATCATTCTGGCGCTGGAACCTGGGGACTACATGGTGTCATTGGACATACAGGACGCTTACCTGCATGTCCCTATTCTTTTGCGCCATCAACAGTTCCTCAAGTTTGCAATCCGCAGCGACCACTTCCAGTTTCGGGCATTACCTTTTGGCCTGGCAACAGCACCACGTGTTTTCACCAAGGTGATGGCGGTCATGGCGGCTTCTCTGCGGCTGCAGGGAGTCCGCATGTTGCCGTATTTGGACGACCTGTTATTGGTGGCAGGATCTCCAGAGCTCCTGTTACGCCACTTGGACCTGACCATTGCACTGCTGCAACAGCACGGCTGGCTAATCAACTGGCAGAAGTCCACTCTAATCCCGTCTCGGAGGATTCTGCATCTTGGAGCCTTATTGGACTCGGGACAGCAAAGGATCTTCGTGACGGAGGACAAGATCTCTGCTTTACAGTCAAGGGTGCGCAGTTGCCTGCACAGCCGCCGGGTGTCCTTACACTCGGCGATGAGGTTACTGGGCTCCATGGTGTCGGTGTTTGACATGGTGGAATACGCCCAGTTTCACTCCAGACCTCTGCAGCACCTGATCCTGTCCAAGTGGAACGGGCTGCCTCAGTCTCTGAAGTCCCAGACGATTGTGCTCACCCCGGAGGTTCGCCTGTCCCTTGCGTGGTGGTTACAGACGACCCACCTCAACAAGGGACGTCCGTTCTGGGTTCCAAATTGGGTCCTGTTGACAACGGATGCCAGTCTTCGGGGCTGGGGAGCAGTTTCGGGTCCACACTTGTTCCAGGGCAGGTGGACGCCGACAGAAGCGGAGCTTCCAATAAATATCTTGGAACTCCGTGCGGTCTTCAATGCTCTCCAGCAGGCACAGCGGTTTCTCCAGGGTCACCCGGTGCAGGTCCAGTCGGACAACGCTACCACCGTGGCCTACATAAACAGGCAAGGAGGAACTCGCAGTCGGGCGGCTCTCGTAGAGGTCTCTCGGATCCTGGTTTGGGCGGAGCGCAATCTTCCGGCCATACGGTCTTCATCCCGGGAGTGCTAAATTGGGAGGCGGACTTTCTAAGTCGCCAAGACGTTCATCCGGGGGAATGGTCCCTGCACCCGGACGGTTCGCATACCTGTTCCCTCCGGTCTCCCTTCTTCCACGGATAATCCGGAAATTCAAACAGGAAGGAGGGATGCTCCTGTTGATAGCTCCCGCGTGGCCCAGACGGCACTGGTTCTCAGACTTTCAGGGTCTGTCCTTGGACAGTCCTCTGCGGTTGCCGCTACGACCGGACCTTCTGTCTCAGGGTCCTTGCCTTCACCCGGACCTGACTCGGCTGTCTTTGACGGCGTGGCTGTTGAGACGGCCATGCTGAGGTCCCGGGGGTTTTCCAGCTCTGTGATGCGTACCATGTTACGAGCTCGGAAACCGTCTTCCGCGAGGATATACCATCGCGTGTGGCATACGTTCTTCCAGTGGTGTCGACCGAGAGGTTATGCACCGCGGGAGTTTCGTCTGTCTCGGATTCTCGCCTTCCTGCAAGCGGGACTAGATCATGGGCTTTGCCTTGCTTCTTTGAAGATACAGGTTTCGGCCCTATCTGTCTGGTTTCACCGTAGGATTGCTACAATCCCGGATGTGCGCACCTTTATGCAGGGTGTTCTCCGCATTCAGCCGCCCTTTGTTCCACCTGTGGCGCCTTGGGATTTGGCTGTGGTCCTGAGGGCTCTCCAAGGACCGCTGTTTGAACCACTGGGCTCAGTGGATCTTAAATGGCTAACAGCTAAGACTGTTTTCCTTCTGGCCATTGCTTCGGCCAGACGTGTTTCTGAGTTAGGGGCTCTTTCTTGTAGACCCCCTTTCTTGGTTTTTCATGGGAACAGGGCAGTGCTCCGCACTCGGCCCGAGTTTCTTCCCAAAGTTGTTTCCCAGTTTCATGTTAACGAGGAAATAGTTGTTCCGGCCTTTAACTCACCGGGTCTTTCCGTGGGTGAGGCCTCTTTGGATGTTGTGCGGGCCTTAAGGACTTATGTTGACCGCACTTCTTCGTTTAGGAAGTCGGACGCTTTGTTTGTCCTCTATGGCTTCCGTAAAAAGGGTTGGCCTGCTTCAAAGCAAACTTTGGCAGCCTGGATCCGTATGGCTATTTCTGAAGCTTATCTTCATGAAGGCCTACCGGTCCCACCTTCTCTGAAGGCTCATTCCACTAGGTCTGTGGGTCCTTCGTGGGCAGCTCGACGTGGTGCCTCGGCAGTTCAGATCTGCAAGGCTGCTACGTGGTCCTCTGTCCATACCTTCGTGAGGTATTACAGGTTTGACACCTTCGCCTCTCAGGATGCTTCCTTCGGGCGGCGGATTCTCCTTTCTGCACAGGAGCGTCCCCACCCTTAAAGGATACTGCTTTGGGACATCCCCAAGGTATCCTGTGGATACCCTATGGACCCTGAAGTAGAAAATATGAGATGTGGTAAGAACTTACCCTTGCTATCTCTATTTCTACGAAGTCCATAGGGTTCCACAGGACTCCCGCCCTGTCGCACCTGTGCTGCAGATGGGCTTTGCTCTGGTCACCGGTTTTCCGTCTCCCTCTGGTGAGAATGTGATTCTTGTATGTGTCCAGATCTTTTTTCTCTCTCTTCCTTCTCCTCCTCCGGCCTATGGCTTGATAACTAACTGAGGTGCCTTGGCTCGGGGGCGGGGTATAGGAGGGGGACCCTAGTGCATCCTGGGAGGCTGAAAAGCTTAACTCTATGGTGCCCAGCGACTGACGTCACACCTATACCCCAAGGTATCCTGTGGAACCCTATGGACTTCGTAGAAATAGAGATAACAAGGGTAAGTTCTTACCATATCTCATATTTTCTCTCCACCCCACTGAAACTGCGCTTACAAATGACGGCAATGATCTCCTTGCTGCAAAATCAAACACTGTGGATCTCTCCTCCTGCAAATCCTTCACCTCCTTCATCTACTTGACACTCCCCTCACCTGGCTGTCCTATCTCTCAAATTGTTCCTACTCCCTCTCCTCTCATGACCCCCCCCCACCCCCACACTGACAGTGGGTGTTCCCCAAGGTTCTTTTCTTGGACCTCTCCCATTCTCCCTCTGTACGTCCTCTTTAAGTGAACTCATCTATTTTGATGATACTCAGATCAACTTTTCCTACCCTGACCAACCCCCCCCCTCCCTCTCTTCTCTCGTATCTCCGACTGTCTCCCTGTTTATATCTTCCTGGATGTCTCAGCGCTGTCTTAAACTTAATATGTCTAAGACTGAGCTGATAGCTTCCCAACCTCCCACATATCCTCACTTCCCACAATTTAGTTATCAGTTGATGGCACAACTATCTCCTCTAGCCCCAAAGTACGCTGTCTTGGAGTTATCCTGGACTCCTCCCTCATCTTCAAACCAAACATTCGGAACCTCTCGCAGTCCTTCTGTTTCCACCTCAAAATATTTCCAAGATCAGACCCTTTCTCATCCAGGATGCTACTAAAACCCTTATCCACTTATTGATTATCTCCAGATTGAACTACTGTAACCTCCTTCTATGTGGCCTCCCTGACTCCCACCTCTCTTCACTCCAATCTGTCCTCAATGCTGCTGTTCGGTTCATCTTTCTCTCCAAACGTTCTACATCTACCTTCCCTCTCCTACAAGCCTTACACTGGCTACCCTTCCCCTTCAGAACCCAATTCACTCACTTACATAACCCTCACCCATTCCTCTCCCATTTACATCTCTGACCTAATCTCCCTTCACTCTCCTGTCCTCCCTCTTCGCTCAACAAATGCACGCCGCCTCCTGCCAACTGATTACTACCTCCCACTCCTGCCGCCAAGATTTTGCCCGTGCTGTTCCTACAGATTCTCCACCTCTGTACAAATCTTCAAATGGGCTCTCAAGCCCCACTACTTCATCAAAGTCTTCCAATTTTCATCCGAATCCGCTGCTGCATGCTCCTTCCTCCCTGTCTACTCCATCTGTGTCACGCTTGTTTGTCTGCCCCTCCCCTTTAGAAGGTAAGCTCTCACGGGTAGGGCCCTCTACCCTCTTATGCTTCGCTTTACTTATGCTTTCATCTACTCCTCAGTCCCCACTAGAGCACCGAACACTTGGTTTATACACATTGCTGCATTAGCGATCATAACACTCAAATAAGCAACCATGTCCTTGTCCTGCATTGTATTGTACTGTAAATCACTGGTTTCTTATTCACTTACTTGTTTATGTACTTTGTAAGGTGCTGCGGAACACTTGTGGTGCCATATAAATAAAATAATAATAATAACTATGAGAGCCCCATGAAAGTTACACAAACAATTATATGAACACTATGGGCCAAATTCAATTAGATGTGGTAATTTTCCACTCCGGGAATAGGGTGGTAGTCTCGGGATTTATCGTCCGGGGATATCCAATTACAGCACCTTTTCCTTGTGTGGTAAATTACCTGCTAGCTATGGGTTAACAGTTTTGCAATAAGGACATTTAATGTGATTTCTGTTTGAGCCTCCTCCGGCTCAAACAGAAATCCATGTTAACTGCAGCCTGCAGGTTTGATCGCTGCTATAATTGAAAAGGCCCGGCAGATCAATTATCTGTGGCTAATTGAATCCGGACCTTATTGTTGATACTAACTAATTATTGATTGTTGCTGCTAAATATAACGAAAAGAGATGCTTTTGCTGGACAACTTGGTGCGACTGTGACACCAGGTTACATTGGCCTGCGGTGTTGCTGTTGGTGACTGAATTGATTATCAATCATTTTTCTTCTGACTATTTATAAAAAGAGATGAGCTGTAATAGTCTCTTCAGAGTGTTGTGTCCCTGTGAGCGGGTGGCAGCTCTATGAAGTGCTTCTCATACCAGAGAGCCATTGCTCAGAGCCTGTCACAAGACTGCTTTGCTGCCGGAGGCTGCATGGAATTGGAGCCAGCTGGATCTCTGCCTGAAGCTTTTCTCTCATTTGGGCAGGTGCCTGAGTTGTGCTGCAGAGTGTGGGAATCCTACTGATCTGGCTCACAAGATTGCTCAATTAGCCTAAAGCATTTTCCTCTGACTATTTTATAAATGAGAACAGCAAAGCTAAATAAATAAGTAGTTGGATTATTTTTCACATCACACCTATGGCGAAAGCGAAGATAAAGTTTCCAGAGCAATAAGCTAAAATATAAGGTTTATTATTCATGTAAATGATATACTCTTGTTTGGACCCTGACAGAACTGAAAATATTGCAGAAATGTTGTTTTCTCTGCACATCTTCATATACTGACAGAAAACCGCATCATGAAGGAAGATTATGTTGCTCCGACCTACCCTCAAGCACAGCTTTGTTTAAATAGTAACAGAATTATAAAATGATCTTGAAACCTGTGTATTTGTGGAAGGCTATTGTACTGCTCAAGTATTTTGTTTTGAAATAAATTATATTACAATAAGTCTGTAAATTATTTACCATGACTTGATCTTTATCTGTGCAATTTATTCAGTACTACAATTTTACACAAGATCACAGACCATTTGTCATTTCATTATTAGCTTTATTCTAGATTTAATTTAAAGCTGGAATTATCTTCTAGTGCTAAGCTGAATATCTGCAGCTGGTAGGCCTGCATGTATAATCCTTACTTACTAGCCACATTTTGGCCAATATTTTCATTCGTCTCAAGTGCTGAGTGACAAACTCCATTTTATGTTTGTACATACATGATGATTGGCCACATAGTTGTTAGTGTAGCTGGCAGATGACCAAATCCAGAGACCTATAGTAGTCATTTGCTGACCAGCTTTTTTGTCTGTTTAGGCCACATTGTTCGGAGGCCTCATAGTTATTTTGGGACTACAGATGTGCGCGTGCACACAAGATATTTAGTCAGTTTGATAATACTGCCACAGCAACGCAGCATTTGTAGTCAGTCACCAGATTACTAAAATGACCGCTCCTTTTAAAAGGGTTCAGAAAAAGGGCACATGGCTGGGAGTGTGAGGTAATTTTGTGCCCAGTTACCATTTAATTTAATTGCCATAGTGGGTGGCCCAATCCCCTGATCCCCACTGTTAAAGTGGCCGCTGCCACACTGAAAGGGTTAATCCCCAAAGTTGGGGCGCCATTTTTAAAAACTAACTGTGCTAGGCACCAGGTAAATGTATGTTAAGGACAGGGTTTCCCCTCCGAAAGCTCTGAATTCAGTGGTGCAAAATGGGTTTTCCTGGTCAAAATCCCCCTTTTTTTTTTCCCCTGTCCATTTCTTTTGGTCAAAACACTGCAATAAATGCTTTAAAAGACTAAACTAATGTCAAAACTTACAATATGAAAGTCTCTGTATGATTTTCATCATTTGTGCAGCGATCAGTCTGCAAAAAAAGCTGGAGTGACAATATTCATGCTGCTGCACTGTTACCCCACAATTTCCCCACTCCTCTCCATTCTCTTCCCCTTTAGTCTCCACCCCCTCCCACCATCTCCTCACCTATGCCAAAAGGTCATATAGATTACACTGCAGCAAGAGTAAAAAAAAAACACCCTGCTGTAAGATGCAATGGAGGGGATTCAATTGGGATGTTTTAGCATCAGGATGTTGGTCCCGGAGCTATTCAATTCTAATCCGACTATAATCACTTAAGTCGGAGAATGCCGGTTCTCGCCCTGCTTTAGTCGCGAGAAACAGCATTCTCCGACTAAAGTGCCGGCCGCGAGGCTGTTGGCGCCGCACTTTAGTTGGATTTCTCCTCGCACCCTCAGGAGGGTGCGAGAAGAGATCATTTAGTCGCCCTAACAGCACGATGAATTGAGTAGCTTCGGGAGCTCCCTCCCAGCGCTATCAACAGTGCGCTGAACTGAATCGCCCCCAATGTGCATAACATGTATTCCTTTACTAATAAGGACCTAAAATGTGTCTACATATAATACGTCACCAGTGCAAGATTATTCATGAAAACAGAGGGAGATATATTAATTCCCGGGAAGGAAGGGGGGTAGGGGGGGGGGTGTAACAGCAGCAGACACAGAATGCTAGAAAACAGACAAATGCTAAAGTTTAAGGGGTTTGTGGATGATGATGATGATAATGTTATTTAGGTTAGGGTACGGGATGCTGGCGGTCAGAATCCCGATGCCGGCACCCCAACAGGGTTAGGATACCGACACCTATCGTTGAGTATCCTACCCCTAAACCTAACCTTCCCTCCTTGTAGCCTTAACCTAACCCTCCTCACCTACAGCCTAAACCTACCCCACCCCCCCATAGCCTAAATTTAATCCTCCCCCCTAGTCCCTAACCTTGCCCCTAACCCCACTACTCACCGTTGGGATGCTGCCGTCGGGATTCTGACTGGTGTCGGGGTTCCGGTGCAGGCATTGTGAGCACCGTTATCCCAGAAGTTGGGATTTAAACTACATACCTTCATTTATATAGCACTTTTATCCCAGTAGAACTCAAAACGCTTTACATTTGCATTTAAAACACAAAATAAGCTTAACAGAAAAGAGAGACATCATTGAAGGGACATTAGTGAAATGCTCGAGTAAACAGGTGAGTCTTTTTGAGTGGTTTTAAAGGACTCTAGAGTGGAGGCTTCTTGAACTGTGTGTGGAAGTTCCAAATAGTCAGACCCGCAATGCTAAAAGCTTGACCCCCAGATGAATTCAGGGAGATTCTAGGTAGTGATAATAGTCCATCTACATATTGCAGTAATCGATATTAATGATAAAATTATAAGGGAACAGTCGTGCCCTTAGATTAAGGCTGACTCGCAAAAAAACAGAATTCTCTATGGAGAATTCAGGAAGGAGGGGGGGCATGGTGTTTGAGGCTACACCTCAAAAGCTATTGAAGAACTGTCTCTCGGTACTGCATGCCAAATTTCAGGGCAAAAAAAATAAAATGAGGATTTGGGAGGAATTTAAAGTTCCAACTGTCATTGGAATACACACTGCATGTGTGTATTCCAATGAGCACACAATTATGTGAATTAGCAGCTCCACCGTTTTATGAGTGACAGCAAGCTCACTGTGTGATAGTGCGGAATCTGCAGTCAACCACAGAGTGTGATGGCATACCAAATCTGTATTGCGCAAGGAAAATGTCCATTAAGACGTCGGCCTGAATGATCAGAATTTCACTGCTTTTTTAAGTTTGAGTGTCAGAAATTCAGTATGTTTTTTGTGAAATTGCAGATCATGTCTAAGAAGCCTTAATGGGACATGTGAAGCCGTAAGCTTTTTTTGTCTATGGAAAATATATATATATATATATATATATATATATATATATATTCATATATATATATATTCCAACCTCAGGGAAGGCACTCTGGGCCTTGTAGTACAAAACACAGATCAGCACATACTTGCAATGTTTCAGTTTTATTCACAAACAGTCATCAGGCATTAAAATACAGTAAACAATCCTACCTTATGTACCCCTTTACCAATCACCCAAGTGGATGCACCTTCCTGTGCATGCTGCCGGCATATATATATATATATATATATATACACGCACGCATCTATACATTTACACACACAGAGGGCATGGATAACATGATGCATCCACTCGCCACTCATCCAGACTGTGTATGTACCACAGAAAATCATGCAGAACTTCACCGCTGTGCCCCCTGTGTTGCACCACTGTGCACCAGTTTCTAATGGCTCTCAGCAGTCTCTAATTGCCTAGGTGTAGCTTCTGGAGGATGTGTGTCCCAACCTCAGGTGTTTGATTGTTCGATATGCTGATTATCAAATGTGCATGAAAAGACGACTCCAGTCTATAGAGCGTCAAGTATATTGCAGAGACTCCTATGTAAGAGTCTGTTTCCTCAACACATTTCACTGCACTAGGCATCTTTTTTAAGAGGCAGATAACTAGCAACAGCCTCAAGGGTCATTATAAGAGGGGCAATTGTGATGGTGTAACTGAGGGAGTAGAAAATAGGAGCTGTCGCATAACATAAGGGGTAGGAGGTACAGTAGAGGACAGTGATAATAATTGCTGCATGTGCTCCTCTTACCTCCACCCTATGGACAGGGCTCCCGGCTGCTCACACAGGTCCTCTGCACGTGGGGGCGCTCAGTCTGTGTCTCTGCATGGCCTATATTGTGAGTTATCTTCTGACCTTCTTGAGAGAAGTGTACTTCAGTATTTATGTTATGCTGAGAAGTTTCTAGAACCTTTAGTGACTGGATTAACTGTCTTTTTGTAAAGACATTTCATTAGCGCAATACATTTCTTCCTGCTTGTATCTTGTGACCACCAGAATAATGCAAAACACATTTTGTTCTCTGGCTATCTTGTGGTTGAACCCAGTGTCTTTAATCCTCGCCTTCTTCCTGCTACCAAGTGCAACCTGGTCCATAGTAAGTGGCCATGTGACATTAGCAAACACCAACTAGGTGGTATTGCAGCAGCGTGACCACACATTCTCAGAAGCTGGCAGTACCATGTGCCGGTACTAGGAGCCTGGGAGAAGCTTGAACAAGTGCCGGTGTACGATCCTGTTGGAAAAAGCAATACCAGGTGCCATTGTAGGAGCCGGATGGTGGCGACAGCAAGTTACCCACCCATGACACAGGGGGGAGGAGTCGGTAACAGGTGGTTACTGAAGATGAATGGGCATCCCTATACCCTAGGAGTGGCAGACTAATCTCAATCAGGTTACGTAAGGCAAATTAACGTCTTTACACAAATCCGGGATTGTCTGGAAGAAAGTCACAGTGAATTCAATATGATCGCTGTGTAACCCATTGCTTGAGTGGGAAAATGTCATTGTGAGCTTTATGGAAGTTAAATTTAAAGATGATTGTATCAGAACAGAGGGGAATCAGTCCATCTCTCTCACCTATACTATACAAGCATAGACCAGCTGGGTGTGGTATAATAAATCTACATGAAATAGCTTGACAATGTCTAGCAAGACTCAGTCTTGGGTCCTCTGCTTTTCTCAATCTATACCACCTCTCTTGGCAAACTATAAGCTCTTTTGGTTTTTCAGTATGATCTGTACGTGGACGATACTCAAATCTACCTATCCTCCCCAGATTTGTCACCATCTGTGCTGGTCCGTGTCACTGAATGTCTCGCTGCCATTTCATCTTGGATGGCATCTTGCCACCTCAAAGTTAATATATCCAAAACAGAATTAATTCTTTCTACCTCAGGGTCCTTAGGGATCCACAGGGATACCTTGGGGGTATAGGTCTTGGCTCCACAGCCATGGGCACCACAGAGTTAAAGATGTCCTCCCAGGATGCACTGGGCCCCCTCCTATACCCCGCCCCCAGGCCAAGGCACCTCAGTTTCAGTAGGTGCCCGGCCGGGAGCCGGTCATAACAGAGGGGGGCTGTGTATAACAGCCCCTGAAGATCATCTAAGAGCGGTAGCATAGGACTGTCCAGCGGACGTCCATGCTACCGCTCCGACACCCCCGCCGGCGCCGACCACCGGTAGTGATCCGGGGAGCTCGGCGGGCTCTTGGGGGTTCCTGCTAGCGGAACCTCCGGGGGCCTGGGACTGTGGCCGGATGTATGGGGGGCAGTAAAGGTAAGCAGCGGGCGTCTGCGGTAGGCGCCCGCTGAATCACAGTCCGGCGTCCCCAGGGCTGGGGGCTCCCTGGGGACGGCAGTATAGTGGAGCCAGGCGGATGCCTGCGCTCTCCACTAGACCACCAGGGATACGGGGCTGGAGCGTTGCGGAGGATACCTTCCCTGTAGCGCACAGGAGGCTCCTCCCCATCACTGCTGTCGGCGCCTTACATTAAGGCTTTGGCGGGCTGAGACAGTGATCCTCCCCAAGCCCGCCCCTTCATCCTCCGTCGGCTATTTTATGTGATGCTGTGGTGACAGGGTGCGGAGTCTGGGGGGGTGCCCCTTACATACCTCTCCTCCAGTAAAGGTCAGCGTATGTAGCGCTATCACTGCCAGGCTGTAGGTCTGTATAAGTGATAGTGCACTTAGTGCAGGGTTTCTGCATTGTATGTGACTTATGCTAGCGCTGTGTGCCTGATCTTTCTCCTGTCAGCCATTTTAGCTATCCCTATTTCTTCCTCCTGACCAGCCCTCTCAGTGCCAGTACTGTCAGGGTAGGAATTTACCTCACAGTTTTAGATTATTTCTGTGAGAGGTGTGTCACATACTACTATGTCCAGTGAGGACTCTGTTAGAGGAGCACCTCTCCTAATTTCCTGCTCCAGATGTAAAGCAGGTGTGGGGGAGGGGGCGGTACTCCAGGATGGGTTATGTGCTGCATGTTTGGCCATCCCCGGTACCTCTGCTGTACCCAGCACCTCTCAGGAACCACCTTGGGCTTGTTTTGCACAAGCCCTGACTGTTCTTGTAAATAGGCTTGCAGCCCCTCCTACGTTTCCACAATTGGGGTTTGCACAGCAGGCGGTAGTCCCGCCTCCTGTTCTGTGAGTTCCGGGACCGATAGTAATGCAGTGCCCCCCGCAACAGGTCCTTAATCAGGCTGACCCAGGTTTGTCTGATTCTGGGGTGCGGAGCACTCAGCAGGATCAATCCAGACCTGCTAAAAGACCGCTATTGTCATATCCATCCGCTCAGGATGAGGAGGATGACGGGTCGTCTGATGAGGGCGAAATTGTAGATTTTTCGGACACTGACATTCCTCAAACAGAGGCCAAGTCTAGCATTTACATTCCAGGCCTCATACGGGCAGTCCGTGCGGCCATGGTAATTACTGACGACAACTTACCTGCAGCGCCTACTCATGCTTATTTTAAAGGAGCTGCAGCAGTTTTCCCTCTATCTGGTCAGCTAGTTGATCACATGGAGGAGGCCTGGAAATCTCCAGGAAAAAGATTTCAACCTCACAAGCGTCTGGCACGTACTTATCCCTTTGCGGAAGATTACTTCACTAAATGGGAGTCTCCTCCTCAGGTGGATTCTCACGTTACGCGCTTAGTAAAGAGCGCAACTTTACCTATGCCGTCTATGTCTTCTCTGACGGATACTACAGACCGTAAGGTGGAGGTGTGTCTTAAGTCCATCTATTCCCTTGCTGGAGGAGCATCTAGACCAGCTATGGCTGTCTGCTGGGTGGCCCAGGCTATGGAAAGGTGGGCGGACGCTTTGGAGACATCATTCGCTTCTGAGGGTACCAGCGAACAGGTTATGTTAGTGGGTAACTTTCGGGATTCCGCTACGTACATTAACGAGGCAGCTTTGGATTTGAGCCTGCTTACTTCTAGGATTTCTGCGGCGGCTGTGGCGCTCGACGCTCCTTGTGATTACGTTCGTGGAGGGCGGACGCTGAATCCAAGAAAGGCTTGGAATGCTTACCCTACAATGGGCAGGTCCTGTTTGGACCAGCCTTGGACAAAATAGTAGACACATTGGCGGCTGCCAAATCTGCGTGTCTACCCTCAGCCCCGACTCCGTCTGGGTCTAAAAATCCGTCCTTTCGGCCCTATCGCCCTTCGGGAAAACCTAGGGTTCAGTCCTTTCTGAGACCTTCAGGTCCCAAAAAGACCACTAAGACCAAGAAGCAAGCTTGGAGTACCAGATGTCCAGCTGCCAAGCCGGACGACAAACCCTCGGCCTGACGGGTTGGGCCTCCCCTTGGGGGATCCCAGGGTGGGAGGCCGACTTCTGCAATACGCCCAGTGTTGGTTCAAAACCACCACAGACACTTGGGTACGGGAGGTAGTATCTCAAGGATATGCCCTCTCCTTCCGCAGAAGACCTCCTCATCAGTTCTTTATAACAGCAGGTCCTTCAGATCCAACGAAGGCTCTAGTGATCCAAGAGTCGGTGCGTTCTATGCTTCAAATGGGAGTAATAGAACCTGTTCCGTTATCCCTGAGAGGGACCTTTTTCTGGTTCAAAAACCAAATGGATCATACCGACCTATACTCAACCTCAAGTCCCTGAACAAGTTTTTAAGGGTCCCTCGGTTCCGGATGGAGACTCTGCGTTCTATTGTTTTAGCTATGCAGCCTGGGGATTTTATGGTGTCCCTGGATATTCAGGATGCTTACCTGCATATCCCCATTGCCAGGGTTCATCAGCGTTACCTCAGATTTACAGTGTTGGACCTCCATTACCAGTTTCAGGCCCTACCGTTTGGGCTTTCCACGGCTCCTTGGGTGTTCACAAAAGTAATGGCGGTCATGGCGGTACACCTGCGGTTGCAGGGAGTTCGCCTGTTACCTTACTTGGACGACCTTCTGTTGTTGGCAGGGTCGCCACAAGTCCTTTGCAGCCATCTACAACTGACAATATCGGTATTGCAGGCTCACGGCTGGATAGTGAATTGGAAGAAGTCCTCTCTAATTCCTTCTCAGAGAATGGTCCATCTCGGGGCATTGTTGGACTCTCAGCAACAGAGGATCTTTTTGACGGAGGAAAAGATAGCCCTGTTGCAGTCCAAGATACGCAATGTTCTAAGCAGTCGCCGAGTGTCTCTTCTCTCGACGATGAAGTTACTGGGATCCATGGTGTCAACGTTCGACATGGTGGAGTATGCCCAGTTCCACTCCAGGACTCTACAAATGTTGATCCTGTCCAGATGGGACAGAAATCCCCGTCGAATAAAGACGCAGATGATCAGGCTCACTCCGGAAGTGCGCCTGTCTTTGACGTGGTGGTTAAAAAAGTCTCATCTCAGCAGGGGACGTCCGTTTTGGATTTTGGATTGGGTCCTTCTAACAACGGATGCTTGCCTTCGGGGCTGGGGTGCTGTGACAGGCCCACATGTCTTCCAGGGCCGGTGGACGTCAGAGGAATCGAACCTGCCAATCAATATATTGGAAATTCGAGCAGTGTTCAGGGCGCTGCAACATGCAAGACCGTTCCTGCTATGGAAACCTGTGCAGGTTCAGTCAGACAACGCCACCACGGTGGTTACCTAAATCATCAGGGAGGAACTCGAAGCCAAGCGGCTCTAAAGGAGGTGTCCCGCATTCTGACTTGGGCAGAAGGCAATCTGCCGGCCATTTCGGCCGTCTTCATTCCGGGTGTGCTGAACTGGGAGGCGGACTTCCTCAGCCGCCACGATGTACACCCGGGGGAATGGTCTCTTCACCAGGAGGTGTTCCAACTCCTGGTGGACAAGTGGGGTCTTCCCGAAATAGACCTCATGGCCTCCAGACACAACCGCAAGCTGTGGGCGTACGGATCCCGAACAAGAGACATGGGAGCTCTCCTGGTGGACGCTCTGTCGGCACGGTGGAACTTCCAATTCGCGTACCTGTTTCCTCCATTCTCTCTGCTGCCTCGAGTAATTCGAAAGTTCAGGCAGGAAGGAGGCAAGATCCTGCTGGTGGCCCCTGCGTGGCCCAGAAGGAGTTGGTACTCGGATCTCCAGTGTCTATCCATCGACACTCCTTGGCTGTTACCTCAGAGGCCGGACCTATTGTCTCAGGGTCCTTGTCTCTACCCAGACCTGAGTCGGCTATCTTTGACGGCGTGGCTCTTGAGGCTTCCCTCTTGAGGTCCAAGGGTTTCTCTAGAGCGGTGGTCAATACCATGTTACATGCTCGTAAGCCGGCTTCAGCTAGAATTTACCACAGGGTGTGGCATACCTATTTTGAGTGGTGTCGCCCTAAAGCGTACGATCCTCGCGAGTTTAGAATATCGAGAGTGTTGGCTTTCCTTCAGGCAGGCTTGGATTTAGGTCTACGCCTTGCTTCACTGAAGGTGCATGTTTCTGCCCTGTCGGTTTTGTTTCAACGAAGGATTGCCACGCGGCCTGATATCCGTACCTTTATGCAGGGTGTCCTTCGCATCCAGCCTCCCTATGTCCATCCGGTAGCTCCATGGGATCTGGCTGTGGTCCTGAAGGCGCTACAGGATCCTCCATTTGAACCTCTGGGTTCTGTGGATCTGAAATGGCTTACGGCAAAAACAGTGTTCCTTCTGGCTATTGCTTCAGCCAGAAGGGTGTCGGATTTGGGGGCTCTTTCGTGTCGTCCCCCATTTCTAATTTTTCATTCGGACAGGGCAGTACTTCGTACCCGTCCAGAATTCCTTCCTAAAGTAGTGTCTAGTTTCCACATTAACGAGGAAATTGTGGTCCCAGCCTTTAATTCATCTGATCTCTCAGCTGGTGGGGCTTCTTTGGATGTGGTACGGGCTCTGCGGATTTACGTGGACCATACCAGTTCTTTGAGAAAATCGGACTCTTTGTTCGTCCTATATGGATTTCATAAGAGGGGTTGGCCTGCCAATAAACAGACTTTGGCACGCTGGATCTGCATGGCGATCTCTGAGTCATACACTCACGAGGGACTCCCAGTGCCACCCTCTGTGAAAGCTCATTCTACAAGATCTTTGGGACCTTCGTGGGCAGCTCGACGTGGCGCCTCAGCTCTTCAGCTTTGTAAGGCGGCCACGTGGTCCTCTGTCCATACTTTCGTCAAGCATTACGCCTTTGACACATTTGCTTCTCAGGATGCTTCCTTCGGGCGGCGGATTCTCCTCTCGGCACAGGAGCGTCCCCTCCCTTGAAGGATACTGCTTTGGGACATCCCCAAGGTATCCCTGTGGATCCCTAAGGACCCTGAGGTAGAAAACAGGAGATATGGTAAGAACTTACCTTTGTTATCTCTGTTTCTACGAAGTCCTTAGGGTCCACAGGGCGCCCGCCCTGACGCCCTGTGCTTCCGTAGGGTGTTGTCCTGGTCACCAGTTTTCTGTCTCCCTTTTCTAAGAGAATGTGAATCTTGTGTGTTCCAGACTTTCTTCTTCCTTTTTCCTCACTCCCGGCCTATGGCTTGATACTAAAACTGAGGTGCCTTGGCCTGGGGGCGGGGTATAGGAGGGGGCCCAGTGCATCCTGGGAGGACATCTTTAACTCTGTGGTGCCCATGGCTGTGGAGCCAAGACCTATACCCCCAAGGTATCCCTGTGGACCCTAAGGACTTCGTAGAAACGGAGATAACAAAGGTAAGTTCTTACCATATCTCCTGTTATTTCCACCAGCCAATAGTAGTTAACAACCTGATATCTCTATTATGGTTGACAACTCGACAATCAACCCCACCCCACAAGCTCGCTGCCTAGGTGTCATCCTTGACTCTGAACTGTCTTTTGTTCCCCACATTCATTCTGTCTCTTAATCCTGTTATACATCTAAAAAACATAGCCAAACTTCGAACATTTCTTACACAAGACACTGCAAAAACTCTAATACATGCACTCATTATTGCAATAGTCTCCTTACTGGTCTTCCCAAAAACAGGCTGTCACCACTACAATCCATTTTGAATGCAGCTGCAAGGCTGATATTTCTCGCCAAACGTTCAGTGTCTGCTGATCCACTCGGTCAGTCCCTCCGTTGGCTGCCGGTCTTCTACCGTATTCAATATAAAATACTTACACTCACACATAAAGCTATTAACCAAACCACACCAACATACATCTCTTCACTTATCTCAAAATATCTTCCAACCCGACATCTCCGCTCTGCACAAGGTCTGCGTCTCTCCTCCTTACACATTACTTGTTCCCATGCAAGGTTACAAGATCACAGAACCGCCCACATAACCTTTTATAGCTTCCCTATCGAACTCCCTTCTTATAGTTTACACACATCACATTTTCTCTCTCTTCAATTTCACTTCCTCCTGACGTTAGGACAACTTTCCAGTGTGACTGGATCATACAGCTCACCAAGAACCTCTGCAATCGGGCTGGACCAATTTGCAATATGTAGCACCTATCCTTGTGTATCAACACCTAATTCCCTATAGATTGTAAGCTTGCGAGCAGGGCCCTCTTACCTTTATATCTGTCTTTTACAACCCAGTCTTTGTCTGTTAATGTTGATTCAAATTGTAAAGCGCAACGGAATATGCTGCGTTATATAAGAAACTGTTGTTAAATAAATAGACACCAGATGTTATACAGACAATAGGTCGACAGGGACAAAAGATTGACACACTAAAGGTCGACATGAAGGAAGGTTGACGGGTAGATGTGATCCGCAAGGTCAAAAAAAGGTCGACCTACAAATGGTCGACTCTTTTTTTTTTTTTTTTTCCTCTAGCCCTAAATGTCACCCTAAACCTCCTGGTGCCTAACCGTCGGGGTAAGTGCCTGACCCTAAACGTCCCTTCTAGTGCCTAACCCTCCCTCCTGGTTCCTAACCCAAATACTGGGTGTCGTCCTTTTGACCCTGTCGACCATTTGTACCTGTCGACCTTCTTCCATGTTGACCTTTGGCGTGTTGACCTTTTGTATCTGTCGACCTATTGTCTGTCTAACATCTGTCTATCTAGACATTGTCGACCTTTTCATGTAGATCTATAGTCCATATACAAGACCAGCTGTCCCCAATATAATATAACTATATAACCGTACATATAAAAAGAAAACACTAGTGAACCTACACCTACAAAAAAAGGAACCATTACAACAATTTTGTAGGCACATTACTGGCCATATTCCACTTAATTCTACTCTATGAAATACAATTTAATATCAAAATAAGAGAATCTGCTCTAAAATTAGTGTTCTTTTATTGGTTTATAATTCCATCAGAGTTTCTACAAAGTACACATATTTGGTATCCATATACTCATGAGAAGTGCACATATTCCCTTGAAGCAGTTTTGAGAAGAACCATTGAAGTGTGTGCTTGTCCGAATTTGGCAATTTCTCTATATAAAATACATAATTTAAAAATAAATTTATTCCAATGTGCTACCAAATAAAAGCCTCATCTGTCCCAACAAATATTATATAAACCTTTGCTGGTACAGACTAAATAAAAATAAGAGCGTTTATTCCTGTTAAAGCAGACATAGCCTACATCATCTGGATATTGGTCTGCAGGAACTGGAGGTGCCAATCTTCTGCTGCAGCGCCCGTCCATTTTGGATGAAACAAAAGTTTGGGGAAAATTTTGTTTACCTGGCACTGCGGCTTTTATGAGATAACCTGATATATTTTTTTCAATTTGTACACATGGAATCTAGAGAGATTATGCTTAATATCAAATTTTTGTTTTAATTAAATTCTACACTATCATCCCAAACTGATGTTGGGTGCTTTCTGGTATGTGGGTGTGTTCTAGAGATACACTATTAAGAGGACAAAACAAAATAGGCATTCAAACAAGTTTGGGTCCGGTACATAGATACATAATTATTTATTAACTATCCATTTGGTAATGAAATACTACACCATGAGTGCTTTTCTTGGTTATTTCTTTTTCATTATCTCTATTTAATCCTTTTTCTGACTTTGATCATTCAAGGAGAGCGGTTATGTTAAATCCTGATTTATATTGGATATGTATTTTTTGGAGCACAATACAGTTTTTAATGTTTTATAAAGTGTGAAATGGGTGCACCTGCTAATGTTTTGAATATTGCTGAACAGTAACCATTATGCTGTATGTACTTTTTCCTCTATGTATTGGTCAGTAGAGGGTGGACACATGCACCATACGTTGGCACACAGTTTTCAATAAAAATAAAACATTTTGTTCAAATTTAAACTTTGTCTCCCCCTTCAGAACAGCCTCTTGGGAAATATACTACCAGCTCCAGGAGTTACAAATACGAGACCTATAGCTTGTGTGTCTAATAACTACTGACTTAACAAATGTCTCCACTGCAAAGCGACAGTCACAATTTGCGGAGCTTCAAAGGGACAGGAAATTGGGAGTGGTTGTGCAGACTAGGTTGTGTTTTGTGTAACATGGGGGCGGGACTTATTATTTTCCCAATTTTGTTTGGATAAATATTAAAAGGTGCATAATTGGCATATTAATAGTGTAATCCGATAACTATAGTAATGTAGAGTCGCTACTGTTGACTACAGTAAAAGTTGATCCAGCCAGAAGAAGACATTTCTTCTTCAGGTTCCAGAGGGGATCCACAGGGATACCATGGGGATATTAGGGATGGAGAGATCCAGGCACCAAACAGTTAAAGCATCAGCTCCCAGGATGCCTCAGGTCTTTCTCCATATATACCCTGCCCCTAGCCATAGGTCTTCAGTTGTTTGTTTGGTGCGGCAGGATCAAGACACACCTTTGTAAAGAGACGGATCAGGCAGTCCTAAGCATTTATTTTATTTTATGTTTTTGGTTTGGCAGTACTTAAGATTCTGAATTAAGACTCAAATACTGCGACTCCATCTACCTCCGCCGGGCCGCAGCATCAGTAACTGGGCTGGTGATTTCGGCTGGTCGTGGCTGAGCTTGCTAGCAGCAATGCTGCGACGTGGACTGCATCTGGACATACGGAGATGTCAGATAAGGCGGTTCCTCGCTTACGGAGAATCGCGCCGCAGTCCTTGCTTCTGGTGGCAGACGCACCAGAAGCTGCTGCTGTCAGGGCCCGGGATTGTCTGCCTCCTCACTACACCACCGGGGCCTTATCGTCTGACTCCGGGGATCGGCAGCAGATGCTTCTGCTGCCACGAGGCCAGCGTACCAGCTTAGGGGAGGAAGTCGCTCCCCCGGCAGCTCCTCCCCCGACGCAGTCCCTATGAAGGGTTCCGCCTACCCTCCACGTGTATATGAGACGCACAAGTGCGCTGCTGTAGCTGTTGGTCTCAGGATTTGGGTCAGTCTCTGTGTATACCTCTCCTGTGATTAAGGTACGCAGTGCTCTATATCCTACCATTCCTGGTGTTTGTGTAGTTGATTTAGAGGCCATTGTAATTATATTACATATGCATTGTATTTGACGGTTTGCTAGCTGCTATTGATACTGTCTTTTAATTCTGTCTGTCAATTATAACTATCACAATTTTTTCTCTCCATCCTTTGGGGTGGAGGTTTTTATTTGAGTACTTTGCATTCATTTGAGATTTTGTGAAGGCTGTCACATAGCATTGCATTTATTACCTTTATGAACATATCTAAAGATAAAGGGAAACAGGAGGGGGAGCCCCCTGTGCTGGTTTCATGTAAATCATGTATGGCCTGTGTCTCCTCTCAGGACATAAAGGATGGTTTGTGTGTTGTCTGTTATAAAGAGCCACCTCACCAGTCCAGTTTACCTATCTCTGGACAAGAGCCATCTTGTATAACCTCTTTGTCCCAGGTAATGAAGCAGTTTGTGGATTGTATGGCTGCTCCCACAATGCCTCCTTGGATGGGCTGTCCACAGCATGCCATGTTTGCACCTCCTATGCATCCTTCTTGGAAAGATGTTTATGACCATTCTAGTCAGAGTATGGCACCATCTAATGTTGAAAGCAGACCAGTAGTTACTAAGGCGCCTAAGCGCAACTTATCTTTTTATCAGTCTGCTCAACATATGGATTCAGACGCATCATCAGAGGAATTAGACGATGCGCAGGGTTCTTCTCCAGGATCTAGCTCTGGGGAGGAGGATCATCCGTACACAGTGGATGTTCCTTCTTTGGTGAGGGTGGTTAGATCAGTCTTAGATCTTCAGGATGATGAACCAGCTGGCTTCCAATGTTTAATCACCACCTAGAACCAGAACAGCAAATAACAAAGCATGGGCTCAGCTAAATGTGTTTACTGGTTCAAAAATTATAGAAAACATTTCAGATAAAACCAAGCTTTCTGGCTCTCTTTAGCATCTGTAATCCTGCTCTCATTATACCTTAGCCTTAGGAGCTGCGAGGACAAAAAAAGCATTTAAATGCAAACCCTGCATTTGGGCGGAATCTATGGGTTAGCGCGTTAACCCATGGTTTACTATCAAGGGAAATGCAGTTTAATTGAATAGCTCTGGCCCTGATCCCCTCGCTAGCAGTAATGCTTTCTGTAAACTTCTTAAAACAAATATGGTCTTTGACAGCACACTTTGTAACTAACTGCACCAATTAGATTGAAGATTAAGGGCCATATTCAATTAGCCTGCGAAAACGGGTTATTTTTGGCCATTTTCACTTATCCCCATATTCAATTACAAAGACTTTTCGCAGGTGCAAAGACTTTGTAAAAAAAACGGGGATAAGTTTTCACTTGCATAGGTGCAAAAAAAAAAAGTGCAGAATTGGGGTTTTGGGGTGTAGAATTAAAAAAAAGTACCCTGCAGCGTTTGGAATGTCCTTAAAAGTAATCTGCTTTCATTTTGGGGGCGAAAAAAAAAAAGTTAAGGGACAAACTTTAAAACTAGCGAAATTGACTCAGGGAGGGTTCCCAAGTATGCGGCAGGTGTTTTCTAGAATGCGGGTGGTTGCGGCAGGTGGATTTTTGAAGAATATTTAAAAAAATAATTTTAGGGACTTAAAAATTTTCATGTACCCCAAATTTGATGGGACTAGTTAGTTTTACAAAATAAAGCTAAATGCTATTCTTCACCACTTCTTCAAAGACGCATTTATGCACCTGCGGCGGCTGTTTAAAAACCCCAATTACCTTCAGCAGGCCAAATCGGAGGTACCCATAGTGATCCACCATGTCACACCTTTTTTTGGGGGGGTGACCGGCTGATTTCCCCAAAAGTGACAGGACTTTTCGATACTTACCTTTCCGCCGGGTCCCGTTTTC
This sequence comes from Taudactylus pleione, assembly GCA_031769625.1. NCBI lineage: Eukaryota > Metazoa > Chordata > Amphibia > Anura > Myobatrachidae > Taudactylus > Taudactylus pleione. Next base: position 14,133,286 of record JAUIMM010000178.1, read on the forward strand.
GCTGATTCCTAATTGAATACGGGGATAAGCAGGCACGCGCCGAATACTTTATCCCCTGCTAAAACAGCGATGATGGCGAAAAGTCCAAATTGAATATGGCCCTAAGTCTAGGTCCACACTTATTTTAACTCCACAGCGCCCCGACTACTGCTGTGCCTGTCCCACTACCCCTGTCTGCAGTTCGCAGGGAGTGGGGGGAACTTGTGTATGAACACTCACTGCCAGGTGAATAGATGCTATGCGCATGCATGCGGCATCTGTTCACTGTGTGGGTAGAGCTTGGGGCAGACCAGCATCTTCGGATGTGCTGGGTACACCCCCTAGAGTGATGTAAAGAGGTGTGACACTGGGCCAAATCCCTTTTTTTGTTGCACTTGCTGAAGGCACGCACAGATATGCTCAAACGGCGCCCTGTCCGACTTAGGCCCGTATTCAATTAGATGCGAAAAGTCGTGATCAGCTAAATGTTTTCACCTATTGCCGTATTCAGTTCCAGGACGTTTTCACTTGGCGAAAACTCCATAGGCAAAAACAGGCGAAAAAGTTTCTCCAGCAAAAGGCAGGAGAAAAGAAGTACAAAATCCATATTTTGGGGTACAAATGTGGGGACTTGGTTCAGAACCCTTTGGACACCCCCCTAATGACTAAATAGGCAAAAAAATATGTAAAAAATTATTTTAATTCACCCCAAAAAAGATGTCATTTTTGGGGCGAAAATGTAAAAAGTGTTGGAAAATGGGGCTAAAGTACTGGGATGAGTATTTTGGGGTGCTCTATGGATGGGACAGGTGTTTTTAGGATGCAGCAGGTGTATTTAAAAAAAAAAAAAATTATTATGCACTTTATAAACCCCAAAATATACTATTATTCATTTACATTTACCCCCAATTTAACTACCGCAATTATATTTCATAAAAGACATTGCTTAATATCCTTTTAACACACGTATGCAAATATGCATATAACAGTCCTAAGACTAAAAATAAGATCTCTAATTACTTTTATTATGGCTAATAATACACTTCTATATTGATTCCCTGGGTGAGTTGGGCTTTATTGGGGGTACAGCCTGATATCCCCCAAAAGAACTGACCTTTTCAGCAGGTTAGCAATTCGCTGCATCCGCCCATATGCATTTTCGCCTGTTTTACAATTGAATAGGGCGAAAAGAGGGTGCGCACATTGAGTAAGCAGGCAAAAACACGCGACTGAGTCAAAAACATCTCTCTCTTCACCGATCTCCCTAAAATGAACATGAACTACATATACATTCATTTATGCCTTAAGTAATCCTGAAAGTTAAGCTGTAATGATGGATGTTCGTCACATCTTGTTTTTACATAAATAACTTATATTAATCAAAGAGTTGTTTTAAACTGTTAAATTCAAATGTGTGTTTTATTAAGTTTATATTGGGTTTTAGAGCTTTATGTTCTTCAAAAGGTGAAAAAAGAGTGACATATAAATTGCTTGTAGGAGATGCTGTCTGTGTGTGGTGCTTATAATTCTGTCTGGTCTATATAGTAAACTATTTACAATTACTATTGGGAAAAGCTTTGTCTAATCTAGACGCTGCCCATCTATTTGTAGTTTACAGGGATGACACATTTTAGTATTGGCCTGACGCCTAAACTGTCTGAAGGGATTTTCCTTCAACCATTCTGTCTTTGAAGTGTCAATTAGTGTTGTTGGTTTCCTAAGAACAGCCCAGAGAGCAGAGTGTGGATCTGATCCTAGCACATTCTGTGGAGTACTGTTTATAGAAACGTATCAGGCTAGGCATGGTCTTTTTCATCTGGCAGGCTTCCTTGGAATAAGCAGCTGTGTAAGCAGTGGGAGTGGTGTTTCCCACTTTAGTTTGTCAGTTTTTAATACAGGAACTATGCACAATATACAGTAGACACGCTTTACATTGTCACACTTTCATCTTCTGCAGCGAATGTAAAGTTTTGCAGTGGTTTTTGTACATAGGCCTGCGTGCTTAAATTACATACTTCCAAGTAATATTTCTTACTTAGAACTTGAGAAACTTGATAGGCTAATTTTATTTACTTCTCTAAATACTTCTCTTCCCTTCCAAACAATTTGGACCATATAATCTCTAAACCCTTGCAAATTACAATTGCTGCCCTGTGGTGCTCAGTTCCTTTGCTGCCCTGTGGTGCTCAGTTCCTTTGCTGCCCTGCTGCCATGTGGTGCTCGGTACCTTTGCAGCCGCAGAGCGTGTCTCCCTGATGATTGGCCGCAGAGCGTGTCTCCCTGATGTTTGGCCGCAGAGCGTGTCTCCCTGATGATTGGCCGCAGAGCGTGTCTCCCTGATGATTGGCCGCAGAGCGTGTCTCCCTGATGATTGGCCGCAGAGCGTGTCTCCCTGATGATTGGACGCAGAGCGTGTCTCCCTGATGATTGGCCGCAGAGCGTGTCTCCCTGATGATTGGCCGCAGAGCGTGTCTCCCTGATGATTGGCCGCAGAGCGTGTCTCCCTGATGATTGGCCGCAGAGCCTGTCTCCCTGATGATTGGCCGCAGAGCCTGTCTCCCTGATGATTGGCCGCAGAGCCTGTCTCCCTGATGATTGGCCGCAGAGCCTGTCTCCCTGATGATTGGCCGCAGAGCCTGTCTCCCTGATGAGTAAAACATTTTTAAAAATGGGACACTGCTCACGGGCCGGTTTGCAGGCCGCAACTGGCCTGCGGGCTGCCGGTTGAGTGGTCCTGGTTTAGAGACATGGTATTGCATTACTGTTAGACCACTATTATATAAATATTAGGACTAGCCTTCTCTCAGTGCAGCAGAGTCATCTGTAGGGTAGTCACTTCACATGAACCAGAATGGTGGGTTGTGTCTCGCAAAAAGAACCCAAAGACAAGTAATTTCTGAGAAGTGGTATATTCAATGCAGCCTTTGATGTTTAATGTACCACCCATTGAGTATTCAGAGCATGACATGGGCAGTGCTGAAGGATCCCACTGACTGACAGCATTCTAAGATAGGGGTGTTCCCTCAGCATGTGAAATCCTGTAGTCACGCTGAAACAATTACATGGTTAGGATGGCTTTAAAGCTGCTGATTGTCCAAATTTCAAGAGAAGTCACTTCTGGGAAATTACGAGCTCTGAATACTAATTGGGTAAAGCACATAAGGTCAAACATGAAGATAGATCTATCTATCTATTATAACTTTCAAGATTTTATAATGGAAAATAAGACTTGGCACATAGTAACCACTCACAAATAAGGCAAGGTTTTCAGTTATAGTTTTACACTACAACTACATTAAAAATGACAAACAACTCCATGCTGTTAATTATGGTAGTAACCCCAATGGTTGTGCTGCTCTTAATCTACGTCTAATCTGTGAGATTTCAGTGGAAATTGCACTCATACAGCATTTGGTCTTATAGTGTTCAGTCATCCTCTGTCCCCCCCAAGAGCTGCCTGCAGCTTTAAATGTAGCAAAGATTTCCCTGAAATGAATAAACGTAATATAATAAACATGAAAGTATCGCTGCTAATTTTAGTATTGTTTCTATTTGATCACAATCTATTCACTAGTTGTGGTTTCTATGAAATTCCTGGTATAGTTGTGGAAAGTGAAGTGATGTGTTTTATTTAATATGGTATGTGTCTGCATGTCCTCCCCTAATGAAAGCACCAAAGCTCAGCTCTCACAGGAGGCACAAACAAGAATGGATTCAGCTTAGCTCCCGTTTAGATTCTGTGGAAGTTTTTGATCACTGTATTTTTTATTATTATTTAATAGTTACCCAGGGTGTGCTGGAAATGTTATAAGTTAATGGTTTATCATGCTTTAGCTGCCCAGTGGATTTCCATTCTAATTCTGTTGATTAAGCCAAGTGACTTGCCCAGGGTCCTAACAAGATGACACTGGCATTCAAACCAAGGTCACTGGTAAGTCTCTGGGCAATTATTTTATAATCAGGGCTCTCAGCCATGAGCCTCACATAGACAATATGAATCAAGCGAGTATGTATATGCTGCATTTCATTAGTCCTCTTTAGTTTATGTGTTTTGTATGCTGGCATGTAATCTGTGGACTTGTTGATCCGTGTTTTGGTGTCTTTGTCCTCCTGACATGACTGGACCTGACAGACTGATAAAATCTTTGCTAACAATGGTGCTTTGCTCTGTTCTCCTAACCATTTCCCATACATGTATTTTTTTTCCGCCTTACTTGCAGTACTTTCATCGTTTCCATCACCCTAAATAACTAGAACTTCTATTTTTCATTTTAACTTCATGGCAGGAAGTTAGTACATACATTACATCATTAAGGGCCTGATTTTGTGTTGGGAATAAAGAAAGAGCACGTAACTGTGTACCTGGACAAACCATGTAGCAATGCATTATTTTTGCATGCAGGATAAATACTGGCTGCTGTTGCATGTAGCTCACAAATGTTGGCAGCTTTATTTTTACACTGCAATTTAGATTTCAGGTTGGAATGGGCACACCCCTCCCATATCTAAATCTCTCCGGACATTTTAAATCTGCCCATATTTGCCTACTTTAATAATCTTCTCACCAGGTGAAGCCCGTAGAGGAGACACAGGTGGCCGCTGATGGGTGGCGGAGCCAGACTATACACGAAAATGCAGTGAATCTCGCATAAATGAATAGGGGGCAGGGCCAAAATGATGCAATTAGCATAGAATTGCATCACTAGGCCCCACCCCCTCTTCACAGACCGCAACTTCCCATTCTGCCCACTTTACTAGGAAGTTGGCAGGATGCAGGAGGAGTACCCACTCTCTTCCGGGAGCACGGGGGATTACCCAAAAAATCATGGTCTCCTTCAGGCGAGTATGTAAGTATGTATCTGCCCAACCTGCAGTGTAGCATATTTTTACCAAGGTTCACAGTTACTTGCTCCTTTTTGCTTTCTTTCCAACTCCGAATCAAACCCTTAATTAAGTGAACGTAAAACAAATGGCCCTGCGTAGAGCAATTAAAATCTATCCATACCACATTAAAATAAAAGCAGAATTTCAAATATCCCATATGAAAACATATATATATATAATTATTTTATTAGAAACAACCTCATGAAAAACAGATAATAATTTATCAATATTAGTTTAAAATAAACGGAGCTTTCCATCATGAGTGCAATATCATCCAGCATTTGCCGGATGCCGGTCACTTGAATTGGGCGATGTGTATGTACAGAAAAGTAGGGGTGTTGTTTTTTTAACAGCAGAATCTCAATCACACAATTTATAGAATTTGGAATAAAATGTATAGGGAAACGGTTATTGATGGGAAATCATGCTTGTTGAATCTGTCACTTTGTAATAAGATGCTTGAAAGAGGTAACAAAGAATCCTGTGCCATCAGCAGAGCCGTAAATAGATATTTTTGTGCCCGGGCGCAAGAGACTACTGGTTCTCCTACTCCCCATGTTTTATTGATTTTGTGTGATCTCTATTGTCATCATGCTATCCCCCACATTTATTTTGCCTATTTTCTGCTCTCCACCTCGTCACCCCCTCATATATATTTTCTTAATTATTTCTCTGCTCCATCCCATCCTATATATTTTTTGAATTTGGTGCCTTTTATGTCCTGCAGCACCCCTCCATATATTTGACATTTTCTCCACTCCACAGCCTCTATATCTATAACGGCATTCCTGTTATGATTTTACTCCATCCTATAATTTTCCTAATCTGTAAATGTCACCTGTATATATTACTGCTCTACTTTTGTAGTTGTAAGGTCTATGTGGAATATTTAAGCACTATATAATTATTGATAAACTATATTGAACATGTTCTAATCTGTTCATCTTGCTTAATTAAGGGGGGTATCCACTTGCCGATTAAAATGAGCGATTGAACGATAACGATATCGTTCAATCGCTCATTAATTGTGCACAAATCTGGCACGAAAATGTCGGAAACGACCAGCGACACGCGCTCCCGCTGGTCGTTTCCGACATCAATCATCGCCTGAGCATGCTGATCAATGTGCCGATAACGACAGATTGACCATGTTCAGGGGTGAGGGAGGGTTCCTACACTGAATGACATATCGTTCAGTGTACTCACTGCAGGGGAAGAGGAACGACTGTACGATTACAATGTTGTAATCGTACTGTCGTTCCACTATCTGCTAGTGGATACGCACCTTAAGATCAGTTGTTGTAATCTATCTGAAATGTATATAAAGTTTTTATATATATAAAAAATGTTAAAATAAAACTTTAGAGCTGATATTATGAACCACTTATAGAGCCACTAGTTACCGGTTGTCTTATAATGATATAATTGGTTAATCACATTATTTATACTCATTCCAGATTTTTAGAAATACAATTTGTAGTGAAATACTAGGTTATAGTATAAATTAATTATTGCTACTAAGATGAAATTAGAAAGACATCAAGGTTTGAAATATTTTAATGAGTAGAAATACATAAGGTAAAGGTTTACACAGAGTGAGGAAATGCTAAATACTATACTAAAAATATTAGCAAAAGTTGAATAACCGCATAATGCAAAAAGAAAACAAAAATAGAAACCAAAGACATGAATGCAAAGGTCATAGTATTCAGAAAGATTAACTGAACAGTGTAACTAAAAGTTCCCCCTGCAGCCCTTTTACCAAAACCTTAAACTTCATTCCCTCCCTTTTGACTAGTTACATGTTCTACTCTCCACTATTCTTCTCTTCCTCTCTCTTTATAATCTTTCTTTTCCTCCTTCACTTCCACGTGCAGGCTCATGTGGCTATGATTTGTGATTGAGAGGCTTCTCTTCACTGTTGGACTCGGAGGCAAGACGTAATAATGTCGCAATGTAAGCACTACATTGCAGTTGAAGCACCCAAATGAGGACTGGATTTTTTGCAAACAAGGTGGAGGCTTAGCATTAATAATTTCACCGGGCAGCAGGTGGTACTCTAATACAGCTCCTGTCATTAATACGCAAGGTGTATGAAACTACATACGCGGTCTCTCTCCAAGAGTTTCCATACCAAAGGCAGACACATACAACTGGAATTATTATTTTCTAAGGAATGACTGGACAAATGCCATAAGATTTATTTTTCTTACCTGTTCCTCTTACAAGCACCTTGTTACAAAGCGACCATTCGAACGCATCAACAAACATGACTTCCGTCAGTAGCTGTTTTGCCATAGCTTTAATTCCAAATTCTACAAACACCATGATGGCGATTCTGCTCTTAAAGAGACAGAACCCCTACTATTCTGAACGTACACAAATCGCCCAATTCAAGTGACATCTGCTATGACATATACCTGGGGATGTATCTTTCTTCAAAAGATAAGAGGATTTAACTACCTCTTGCTATTTATATCCAGAACATTCTGTACAGGGCCGTAGCTAGGGTAGTGCGGCCGGTGCCATCGCACAGGGCACCACAGGTCAGGGGGCGCTGTTTGGGCCTGTCAAATTTATGTTTATTATCATTCTCACTTGTAGCTTCCTCTTATTTCATCCCAAGCAACTCATGGCCTCCCTTATCTCATCCCTGGCCCTTCCCCATGAGGCCATTCCCCTTTTTTGGGTGCATTATGTCCCTTTGAAAAATGAGGGGGCGCCAATGCTCTTTCTGGCACAGGGCACCAAAAAGTCTAGTTACGGCTCTGATTCTGTATGATATTGCACTCTTGATCACATTTTTTCTTATTATTATTATTATTATTATTATTATCCTTAATTTATCAATAACACAAGTTTATAAATAATTTGTTTTTCGTGAGATTGTCGCTAACATCAATATAACGTTTGTAGCCATGTGTTTTTATTTTAATATTGACAGATTCTAATTGCTGTGCATTTCTTTTTTTGTTCACTCTTGATTTACCCTATAATTGACCAGCTTACAAGTTTTGTTTTTTTTGTATTTAATTTAAATCAATCTATATTATAAAAATGTTAATTCACATTAATGTATTCCTTGGGCTTGAGGTCATAACCTCCATATACAGCACATAAACGATACATGCCTATTCATTTCTTGGTTAATAAATCTACATTTAACTGAAAAGCTATTTACATCATTGATTAGCCAGAGAACTGAGCTTTATATGCTATAATTAGGTGACGTTTCAGAGAGTATACAATAATATCTGTTTCTTTTATCTAATTACAGAAGAAGTAGACTACAGCACCTATGGTTCAGCCACATTGAACAGAAAGAAGAAAAATGCATTGACAGCATTACGTAATGATAGCCTCCGCCACAAGAAACCACACATCAACATTAGCATGCCCCACGACTTTAGGCCAGTCTCCTCCATCATCGATGTGGATATACTTCCAGAGACGCACAGACGAGTGAGACTGTTTAGACATGGATGTGAAAAGCCTTTAGGATTCTATATTCGTGATGGAATTAGTGTCAGAGTGACCCCTCAGGGTTTGGAAAAAGTGCCAGGAATATTCATCTCCAGAATGGTTCCAGGAGGTTTGGCAGAGAGCACTGGGCTGCTGGCAGTAAATGATGAGGTTTTAGAAGTGAATGGTATTGAGGTAGCTGGGAAGACTCTTGACCAGGTCACAGACATGATGATTGCAAACAGCCACAATCTAATTATTACTGTTAAACCTGCAAACCAAAGAAACAATATTAGAAGTAGCAGAATGTCTGGCAGCTCTGGGCAGTCGACAGACAGCACGGCAAGCCACCACAGCTTGCCATCTGCACACCTACTACAGAATTTTCATCCAGATGAAGTGGAGAGTGATGATGATGCTGACATTGTTATTGAAGGTAGCCTTGAGCCTCGCAACATTCCCAAATCTCACAGCTTACCATCAGGCAGTCTTTCACGTATCAATGGCACTAGCCTCAGCCACAAGCTAGAAAGAGACTTGGCTATTAACCATTCTGGACGTGAGAGCAATGGAAGTATCCACAAAATACTGAACAGCTTGAAATCTGACCCAAGGAACAGCTTGGTGTTGCCCAAAGGAGGCATTGAGGAAGATGGCACTGTTATTACACTTTAGGCAATATGTTTAGTACCTCTGGGGTTATCGCTTTGTAGCAAGGGCTATCCGGTGGGAAAAAAATCATTTTTGTGCGCACCCCAAAGATAGCCTCTGTTACAATAGCACTAATTGAAACCTCCATAGTGCTATATTTACTAAGCGGGATGTTTTGCACGCAGGAGTTAAAACAGCAATATTATTGAATGCAATGGTTTTGAGATAAATAATATTGACATTTTAAATTATGCGGTCAAACCAGACACTTAATATATATAGGAGAATATATAATTGGTTCTTATATACTGTAACTTGCATGATTTTGGTCATTTAGGCACTAAATGTAAAGTGCCGATTTGTTTTATGGCAAAACCAACCTGGTTTTGCTTTAAAATAAATTGCTGCTTTAAATGTAGTGGCTATACAGCTGAATCCGTGCTGATTCCAGCAAATTGGAACCCATTACATATAGTCTATAGTCTTGAACATACAGGGTACGTGTCTAAAAAAAAAAAATTGCCTGTGAGTTTATATTGAGTGGTCAGAAAGGTACTTATTGAAAATTATTTGTATGTCTATTTTCTAGTTCCATCCTAGTAATAGAAAGTGGTTTGCTTGGACACTTTGTACCTCTGTGAAAAAGAAAACTGACCATCAGCGCCTCTAACTGCACACGGTCCATTACCAAAGCATCTCCTTTCATAGTGAACTTATTACACTTGTAGAAATCTAGTTCATTTTATGTTTTAGAGAACAGCATACAATTTAAAACCACTTAGTATTTCTGTGGTACTTTTTTTTCTCCTGTAAATTTTCCTGCAATGATAATGTTATATATATTAAACAAACCTCCTTTTACAGATCCCTGCTGAACTATATTTTTAGCTATATATTTTTGGTTCAATCGAAGATGTCTTAAAATAGGGAGCCAGTGCAACTTGCATCATGTTAGTTGGTTCAATAGCACCACTTGCTGGTCAACCGTGGTAGCCTCTGGAAAAAAAAAAATCACTTTTATGTTTGTGGTAAATGGGTATACTACGACTTGTGCCTGAAGCATTCACCCACGATGGTTTGGTTTGTGTGAATTGTGGCTCTAACGTCTCAAGCTGCCTACATCAAAACCTGAGCCATGTTTAGAAAATCCAATAAAAACTGGTTTGTTGGACTCCTGATACCTTATAATGCATAAAATACAGAAATCTATAAATGTGATATTGTTACTCTGTGGGACTTTATGTACTCTAAAAAGGCTAAAACATTTTGCTCCTGAAGAACAGCGTTGACTTAACAGTATTAAAAAGTTAGAGAATTCTTTATCCACTCTATGCTGTAATTGAAACACAAAAAGTATTTTCATTTTCTGATTAATGCCGTGTCTAATTTACGATATATTTTATCTTATTGTGATATTACATAAGATAAGGAAACTGAAATCGGAGCTGGCCATATTCATGGTACATAATGGTACATTGGCTTTGGTAATAAATTAATGTTTAAGTGAAAGTTAAGTACATAAATTTGTCTGGTTAACTTTAAAAAAAAAAAAAAAAGAAAAAATGACTTTGCATACACTTTCATTTGGTTACTCCGGGAAGCACCCAAACTGAATAGACAAGTAATATTAAAGGCTGTTATCACTATTATCAAGTCTTACAACCATTATAACTTTCTTCTCTTATTTTGCCCTCTATTGTCCTTATCATGTTTGTTTGTTTTTGTTTCTTTTAACAGTCTACAATATGCGTTTGGGAAAACATCAGTGTCTCAACTGAAAGAGATCATTTACTTTAGTCAGTAGCAAATCTGTTAAATACATTCCACTGTCTTTTTCTTTTTTTCTAATTTAAGACCTGACATGATATTGATGGACAGGTTCCGTTTTTTTTATATATATTTGTACTTAAAAAAAAGAAAATAATAAATAAAGTCAGAACAATCATTTAATGGTTATGATTTGAGTTGTATATGTATATAACTGTATGTGTTTAAATTAAAAAGAGCATGTCATTAATGTAATGATATAACTTCCAGGTTGTTTCTGCAAACCATTACAGTTTGCACTGTTTCATACAGAAAACCACTATAACTGTACAGGGATATCCAACATGGAATAACTGTGCTATCTGAGCAATAGCAATTCTGGTACACATCAGTCAGAAAAGTATATATTTTTGGTATACAGTGCTCCCTCTCTATACCAGCTGCATATAGCAAACCCCAAAACTGACCACAGAGTAGGGGAGGTGGCAAGTTACTGAACGATTTGAACGATTTTACCAAAGATTTGAACGATTGAACGATTTTTGACTGCATTAAAATGAATGGAATCGTCCAAGTCTGACTGCAAACCCACCAGATGTCAGATATCGTTATCTGACAAACGGGAACGCGCATCGTTGATCGTCCATCGTTCAGGCATGTCAGATATGTCAGATTTTCCTTCAGATATGAACGACTGAACGATTTTTAAATCGTTATCGTTCATATCTGAAGGAAAAATCTGACCGTGTGTATGCACCATTATAGATGGTGACCTCTAATAGATTGAATACATTTTATTGCAAGCTCTTGTGCAGTGAATAAACCAGCTGGTAAGTGAGGGCGGCATTATAAAGAGAAAGTGCTGTAGTTCCTACCTACTGTATTACCTTACTATTAAACTTTTCATTGGCAACTTTGTCTACAACTTTTATATTTGGGTGGATTTATTGTTTTTTGTTTTCTTTCTTTCTTTTACTGTTTGTATCCCAATTTTTCTCCATCCATAAATCCACAATTGATTTAATTTCACTTCCCAAACACATGACCTGTAAGACTCGATCATGGTATTCGTTTTAAATGTGTAATGCTTATGTATATAGGGCAGTGTTCTGTAATTAATGTCGCAAAATAAAATGTCATGCCAATGATTTTCTCCTTTATTGATTTGGTATTCTGTATGTATACAGGTTGTGTGTCTCTATAACAGGGGTGGCCAACCCTCTGCTTTTTAGGTTTTGAGTTGCGATTCCCCCACTGTAACTGAACGCTGGCCTCTGATCGCTTCAGAGGCTAGCGTGCCCAGTGATGCAGTGTGCAGGTGACGTCATGACGTCAACCGCGAAGTGAGGAGTCTGTCCTGCTCGCCATGTGTACGTGGCTTTTTCAATGTTTTCTATATTGCTCTGGCTTTTTCTTTCACTTCAACAGTTCAAAATTATATTGGGAAGATTATATAAATTGTGTATTTTCAATGTGCTGGGCTCCCCCCCACCGTGACTAAAAACGGGGGTGTGACACAAGGTCATGCTCCTGCAATGTCCTACCAAAGGAGTGTGCACAAAAAATGGGGCTTGGCCTTGTGACAGCTAGACCACGCCCCATTTTTTTGCACACACACCTTAGGTGCGCGCATGATATCGGCTCTTTAGCTTGCCAACAGATATTTTTTTTGTCTCCTTGCCTCAGATTGGTTGGCCACACCTGCTCTATAAGAACCAATCAGAGGACATTATGTGAGGAGACCACCTGCTGTTTTCACACAGTATAGGTACTAATGTGCAGTTAGAAAGAGTAGCCTGGAATACGTACAGGCTTCAGTAGTGATAAATCACTGAGGACCACATTGTTGAGGCCCAGATTCATCAAGTGATTTTTCTTGTTCTCTCCTATTAATAATCTTAAATGGTGCTCCAACCAATCAGCTCCTAACTGTCGTGTTTGATAAATGACAATTAGGAGCTGATCGGTGGGCGCGCCATTTAGGGTTAGTAACATGTGATAACAAGAAAATCGCTCGTTGATAAATCTTGGCCTTAAATCTTAGATGCAAGTTGATGCAGTTTGAAGTACAGTGAATACCTGTACACCTGCCTCTGGTGTGTGGGAACATACCAGAGGCAGTTGTGCAGCCACTCTCAATTGGCCATGTTTAGTGTTGCCAGTGGCATTAAAAATATACAATTGGTATAATTATAATATTTCCTGTCTGCAGTTCATAAGTGAATGTGATTACTAAAGTCGTCCTTTTAGTTGGGAGCAATCCAGCTAAAGAGAGTGCAGTTTTGTTTCTATGCAGGAAACACATTGTATGCTCTTGCATGTAGTTCGAAAATAATTGCAGCTTTATTTTTACACTAGGATTTACACTTGGTAGGACGCTCATCCTTCCAACTTTAAATCTGTCTGGATATTTTACATCTGTAACATGGTATAAATCTTTTGCAAGAATGATGCTCAGTAAAAGTGCTTTTATGCATAATTAGGAATGTGCAGAAAATTTTCATTTCCTTCGCCCCCTTTCTACCAGGTTTCTAAAGGTGTCGGTGCTTATCGCTGGGACACACAGCATGGCATTTATGGTGAGACAGTAATTCTTCATTAAAAAAGAGAAAGTCAGCATTTTTGGAAAATAAACTTTGTACATTCCCATCACCCCCGTACTAGCCCGAACACAAGTGGGAGAACCGTTGTTTGGAATAGGGGAGTCTCCTCTTTAAAATGAAGATGCCCCCTTACTAAAACTGAACACAAAAATGATTTTATGCCCCACAGATTGGGGATGGGTCATCTTAAGCCTAATCTCCTCCATCTTGTCTCAAATAAAAAAGGGATCCTCTTATTTAATGTAGGAGGTTTTCTAGTTTACAAAAAATGGTAGAACATTATAAGCATTTAAATTTAGACAGCAAAAATTTGCAAAAAAAATGCATTATTTAAAAGTGCAGATAAAATGCTGCTTTTTGGAATGCTTGATTGGTGCAGAAGCAACTGCTTATATAAATAAAATAACTTTTAGTTCACTTTCTTGAAATTAAACACTTTTTTGATTAAATTCTATTAGACCTGTTAGGGGAAAAAAAAAAAATATATGAAGGTGTATATTTACTAAGCGATGGCTATTGCAAGCCACTGCTGCTTTAACTTATGTTAAATGCACACACACCAGGCTTTGCACTTAATATTAGAGCCACATTAAATTTTGAGGGTTACGTAGTTGCCACTTCGCAGAAAAGCCCCAAAGTCTATTTGGTTACTGTATAAGAAAATTAGTGATCACATTGATGTTTAAATGTAACGAATGCAAATGTTGAAAAATGGGCTCAGCACAGGACTGAGAAAACCCTAAGCATCAAAGGGGGTTAATATCCCCCAATGTAACTATTCAATACAGTATAAAACTATACTTTGATGGGCAAAAAGTTAAATCCAAAAAGAATTATTAAAATTGGTCACATATCAAAACTGTATTGAAAGAATATGTAGCTGAATACATGAAAAGGATCCATTCAGATTATGTGGCTAAATTAAATTACCTTCTGTGAAATCTTATGTACAGAGGGAGCCACATACTATGTCTTATGAATAAAGGAAAGTGTAGCAGGGACATGTATAAGAAAAGTAGTAAATATGAGAACTTAGTAGAAAGAAAATAGATTATGGTGTGGGGTCATTGTGTAGTTTTAGTTTGGACGTTTTAAAGGGCTACATGAAAGTACTTTTATACTATTGTGTTAAATCCATTCATGCATTTTTGTTTGTATCTCTTTTACTGCTGTGGATATGTAGTTGTACTTCTAATTATGCTTAAGTGCTGTTGACTTTCAAGAAGATAGCCTACTTACAGACTCAATCAGCACTGCTGCATTTGTTCAGCTAAATCAGTATTTCTAATCTACTTCTACACCTTGCGTGACATAACATTACACTAAAGTAATCGGCATCCATGTAATTTTATGTAATTTACCACCATAAACTGCTCAGTAGTTTGAACACAACCTGGATGCACAGCATTTCATGCAGCAGGAAGTGAAGTAGATGGGTTGGGTACGGGTAGCCAGTGCTCAGGATCCCGGTGCTCAAAATCCTAACGCTGAAATCCCAACTTGGGGGTAAGTACTCTAACACTAACCATACCCCTAAATTTACACACCCCTCCCCCCCCCGCGCAGCCTAAACCTTACCCTCCCCCTAGTGCCTAACCCTAATCCTAACACTGTTGGGATGCTGGTGCCAGGATACTGACTGGTGGGCGCCTGCAACCTGAGCGCCGGCATCCCGACCACCGGGACGCCAACTAAAACCCAAGTAGATTTGTTAGTGTAGGCTTAACAAAGTGGTTTCTACATGTACATTTGGAAAGAAAAACTTTAGGTTGAGAGCCCTTGAAGAGTATGGAAGTGTTTCTCATTGCAGCTCCAAATATAGTCCTCTGCCTTAAGGTGGACACACACCTGGGTGACTTGTCCGCCAACCCAGGGATCTGCAGACCAAGTGGCCGATTGGAAAGCCTATACACACCAATCTGTCACTTAATGTGTATGCGCAGACATCACACCTGGGCAGGCATTTAAATTTGCCAACCAAGTTGAGATGTCTGTCACCGGCGATCCCTGCAGCAAGTGTACAAGCAGTCAGCAATATGTCATTTGTTGGCTGATTGAACGACATATCGCATAGTGTGTACCCAGCATTAGCTTTTGCTACACTGACCTCGAATTTCTAGTTAAACATTTGCAAAAGCTAATTAGTACATTTAGCAGGAAAATATTAAGGAGAAGCCTTGAGAATAGGAAAGGAGGATCTAAGACACTGGATCTACTAAGCCGTATTAGATTTAGTTTGTTAAACCTATATTAGAACAAATGATGCTAAACATATATTAGAACAAATGATGCTTGTGTGCTAGGTATGAGGGATACATATAGGCTTTCCTATTGATAAGCCATATCTGCTACCATAGCTTATGTATTTTTCAGGCTAGTTTTATCCAGAATCCGAAAAACTGACCTTACTGAGATCTGAGTGTATAAATATAGAAAATTCCTTTGTTCCCTGGCTTCAACCGGATTGAGTTGTGAAGAAGACATTGTGTCCAGGCAAACAAACTATCGATCATATGGATGCAGTTACGAAAGGGAACACCAGCCTTTGAAATCTATACCACAAAACGGAAAATAATCTCTGGTCAATCACATGTTTTATTATCATTCATTTGTACTAAATAAACTATTTTTAATTTTTTTACATCTTCGTCTCAAAGTATTATTTACTAACTGACAAGTTTAGTGCCTCACACTACAAGATTGAAAACTAAAGAGAAATTCACTTGTAGTGCTTGACTTTTCTGGTTTCTCAAAATACCTGATCACAACTTAACATTCACTATCATGGTTTTCCTCAATGGCAGCCCTTCCAATGTGTTAGCTCCATTCTAGATAGAGGTAGGTAATTTAACAACATACCCCCTATTGATATATAATTGAGCTCCTCCTCTTCTATACTTTTCCTGTCTCTTTATGCTGGCTACACACTAGAGGATGGGGGACGGCACGTTATAGCGGGTGGTCTGTACACAATGCACGATCTGGTGTACGACCACCCGATATATTGTCCCCAGCCGCATCCAGTGGTATAGTGTCGGCCACCGAATCTTCTAATCTGCCGTGCATGATCAGAAGAGGCGATGAACGCCATACAGAAGTGCGCAATCACCCGTACACACTGAGCAATGCGTCCGATATATTGCTTAGTGTGTACATACCTTTAGACAGGCAGGTGGTGTTTTCTGTTTTGACCTCTCTCCATAATTTTGTTCCCGGGGATAACCCATTCTATACTGCTTAACAGAGGACAGGCTGGCTACATGGGTGCTCCAGTTTGATTCCTTATGAAACTATTCTGGTAGATAAGAAACTCAAAACTCCTGCTCTTTGAACTGTGGGCTTGATTCATTATGGATCATAACTGCAACAGCACTCGCAGTTGGCCAATTGGTGCTTATGCAGTGTGCGAAGGCACCACTGCGATCAAGCAGACCATGCAGAGCAATCGCAGTGATAGGCAGTGAGCATTTGGGGGTGGTGACAGGGGGGGTGGTCAGAGAAACTCAGGCGTGTCTGTCTGTTTGAATGCTGTTGCGTTGGCGTGCATAAATGAGCCATTGGAATTGCATTCGCAGCTTGAGTACTCACGGGCTTAGCAATTTCTAAGTAAGGTCAGGGCTGCTGTAATTCTGTGTGAGGGGCCGATGTTTGCGCCAAGCTATGCCAACTTATTTATGTCCAAATGGGAGGAGTCCCATGTGTGGTCTGGACATGGCTGGGTCGCAAACCTGGTGCAGTGGTGGCGTTATATTGACGACATCCTATTCGTGTGGGAGGGTGATGAAGGGCTGAAAGAGTTTTGCAATTATCTCAATAATAATCCTTATAACATAGTCCTTACTTTCTCTAACAGTAAGGATGTGGTGAATTTTTTAGATTTACAAATTTGTGTGACTAATGGTCAAATTGAGACCAGCAATTTTAGGAAACCTACAGATTGCAATACATACACTGACAGAAAGAGTAACCACCTCCCCCTTTGGTTGGACAATGTACCAAAGGGACAATTACTAAGACTTAGACGGAATTGTTCCAATAGTGCAACATATGCAATTCAGGCTAATAAAATGATTAACAATTTTGTTCAAAAGGGATACAAGGTTCCCAAATTAAAAGGGGATATGGATGAAGTAACAAAGATTGATAGGAATTTTTTGCTTGAAGATAAAAAGAATAAAAATTGTAATAACAAATATATGGTGTCCTTCAGTACACAATTTAATAATATAAATATATTGAAGGCATTCTTAGAAAACATTGGGGTATACTATTAAAGGACGATATCCTGAAAGAGAAACCTAGAATTATATATCGCAAAGCTCCCAATATTAAAAATAAATTAGTATCCAGTGCATTACTTATGGATGAGAGACGCCTACTACCTAGAAACAAAGGTTTCTATAGGTGTGGAGACTGTAGAATGTGTAAGACATGCAAAAACCCTCAATCCAAGATAACTGAAGTATATATTAATGGACATTGTTTCCCCATCAAGGATTTTATCACTTGTCATACTAATTATGTAATTTATGCGTTAACATGTACATGCAATTTCACATATATTGGTAAGACTAAACGCCAGTTAAAAATAAGATGGTCTGAACATGTATATAATATCATTAGAGGTTGTGAAAATCACCCTTTGTCAATGCATTTTAAAGAAAAACATAATAGTTCAATCAAGGGTTTAAAATACTGTTGTGGCATACTCTGGGTTAAGGATAATTGGTGAGTTAAGGTTAGAGATATCAGACTCGCCAAAACAGAGATGCGTTATATATATGAACTCCAGACACTCAAACCAACAGGATTGAACTCTGATTTTGAAATTAAGTGGTTTTTATAACCAAATTTTTATTATTATTATTATTTTATACTATTCATTCATTGTATTTAAATATGTACAAGATGGATACCGGTTAGAACGTTTTATCTGTCTTTTTATATGTATTGTTTTCCTTCTTGACTCTTTGTAGCCCATTGGTTGGTGGGGTATATTGGATCATCTTTGCATTATGGGATATGTAGTTCCCCTTTACATTATGGTGACTGTGCGGTATCATAATGGTATAGCCATATGGGTTAATATATACTTTGTTATGTGATGTACGGGTCATATATATACTTTTTTATTACATTTTGCGTTTGTTGGGGCGCCGCGGATCACGTGACTAGTTTTTCGTCACGTGATGCGTCTGACTCCATCGAATTGCCCCATGGGAGTTGTAGTTTTCCCTAGCAGGGAGTGAGCCTGTTATATCATGCAGCCAGCGTCATAGTAAATATGTGTGGCATGACATGACGATGCTGCCGTATGCTGTATTGGGGGTTAAAGAACAGGTAAGGTAACGTGGTACACCACGCGGCCGGCGCCATAGAAATATGCACGGCGAGTAATGATGACGTCACTGATTAAGTTCTGAAGCGGTCATGTGATATTACTTTAGAGTGTATATATACGTGGAGTGACTGATGGGAAATGTAGTCCCTTAAATCAAGATGGCGGCTGCACGAGTATTCAAGCTCAGTTTCTGGTGAGATATAACATGTTTTCCTGCTCATTCATATTATATATGTTCATTTGTTTGGATTTTAATTGGAAGTTCTATCTATGCAGACACTAAAGTTGATAAAGACGCCGCAGAGCGTCGAAACGCGTCCCAGTGTCTGTTCACTACCCTGTGTGTCCCATCATACCTATTCAGCATTATTCCCGGGATCCATCTTTCGCTGTTAGGTCTGTGTGTTGTACATAGGGTGAATTTGATCCATGTGAGAAACCAGTGAATCTGTCTCTGTGAAAGAGGACCGTTTAAAGAAACTGCTATGTACCTGTATCCTGCATTTTATATGTAAGCTTACATGTAAGCACCATTTGGTCTCATCACGGTGTTGGTGTATCTGTATGGATGTTTTGGACACCCTCTCAAGATTTACTGCTGTCCTGGGTTGGGACCTATATCACCTCCTCATCCATTTCTGACACCTGAGGTGTACTACATCTCTAAAAACATTTGTCTGACAACAGAACATTTTTTCTTCCTTTTTTTCATTTACATATGGACTCATTGAGATACAATTGGAATCTGTGGAAAAGGTTCATTATCCTGAAACAACTCATTAGCGCGGATTTGTAAGGTCACTTTTTATGTTTGATGTCTGTATTTGTAAGTTGGTGACTTATATATTGACCTTCTCTGCTGCTATATGAGGCAGCGCCTAATGTTGTGATATTTTTTTCTTTCTATATATCGATGTTTGTGGAGGTTTGCAAGGTATTACCGATGTGAGATAGCGGTAGTGGGAGGCAATTGGGCATCTCTATGCTGACAGTGCGACGGCATTGGGATAGCAATCATTAGCATAATTTTGTAGCAGGCCGTGTGATTACGGAGCTGCGATCGCAATAGCAATCCTTAATTAGGCCCTGTGTTTGCACTTGCACTCACAACATTATTATGCACCAAAGTCCAGATTAATAAGAATCAGAACTGCTATTCACAGTTCTTCAATCCTCGGAGACACAGAAGCAACAAGAACAATAGATAGAACCTACAAGACAACATGAAATTGCACAAACAGCCAAGGAAACCCTAAGATTAGAGTATTATACTCAATCATTTGGATAGTTACATAGAAATAGGAAATGTTTCTCGTAGATTTTTTTGGAAAAGATGTCTTTTCAGAATAATGTTTGTTGAAATGTTTATCGATATATATTTAGATTAGGACTCAGGTGGTGGTGATCATTTCTCAATAAAGGGTCTGGAGAAATTTACAAAATGTCTTTTAAAGTAGATGCAGCTATAGCTAGCATTGCGAGTTGAATTGCATTTCCACTGATGGGACCCCTTAGAAACCCAATGGACAGGATTTTTTTTTTTATTAAATGCTTTTTTGAAATGCAATTAAAGTCCAATCAATACATAATAAAAAGCATAAGAATTTTGTGGAGAGGAATTGATTCTTACATGAAACTTTTCTGGATCACAATAATTTTTTTAGGATCAGTTACCTCTAACACCACTAGGGGGCAGAATACATGAACATATTACATCACTGATCAGAGGGTAGAACTTTACTAGTACTTAAGAGGAGAAGTGTTTGTAGTCTAAAACTCAAATAGATTTGGCAGAACTAGAAGGTCTGCAAGCCCGTTTTACCAAGTTAATTAGTGCTAATGCTATTGCCTCAGTTTCTTTAGATCAGAACGGCAATTGTTTTTATTCCAAACTTTACATGCTCAAGATAACTTCAGAGGCTTATCACATATTTTAGAGTATATTCAATAAGTTTGTCAAAGCCAAACAGTTTTGCATAGAATCAGTGAACATTGGGCCTGATTCAGACCCACTCGCGAGCGGCTGTCCGCTCGCAAGTGGGTCAATGTTATGGACTGAGCATGCGCACGACGGAGGGAGCTCCGTCGTGCGCATGCGCCAGACGCGACGAGCGAAGGAAAGTCCTTCGCTCGTTGTGTCCGATCAAAGGGGGCGTGCTGTCAATGTTGATTGACAGCACGCCCCCTTTGGTGGGCGTGCCGGGGGCGTGCCTCCCTGACGGGGATAACACTTCCAGGTCACTTGTATACTATTGGCAACAGATCTTTCACAAATGTATTAGTGACATTAATAGTGAAACAAAGCTAGTTTAATGTGGAGTTGTAGCATACAGTATCTGGACAACATCCTGGCTCTCAGTTAGGACAGGCAGTAATATTCAGTTCTTCACAAGTGATAACTTTCGGAGAAAAAAAATAATTAAGCCCATAAAGAAGAGGGGTAACCTTGTCAACCGAAAGAGGTCTCAAGATTCAGTGCTTGGCTCATCAAGTAGCGATTTCCCAATGGAAACTGGAAGGAAAAGCCTCAAACTGACGGGAATATTATCTTCCATCATAGCAATAGTTCCCTGGGAAAGATGCCACTTGCACAAGCTGCAGTTAGAACTAATGTAGTGGGATCACAGCCAAGAATAAGGGATATTTATATACAAAGAGAAGTATTTCAACATAATGGTAAATTGGCTCATGATGTTCAAAACTTAACATTTGTTTTATATGGGACCATTTTGCAAATATTACTGTTATCATATTATAACCGTTTTCTACACACAGTCTCTAATATAATATATCCTGGCTGTCCTGATCAGTCCATTCTACTACACAACAAACTCATTGTTAATTGTGATAGCACAGTGGAACAGGATGACTATAAACCGAGGGATGACTCAGGACATAAAGAAAACTACTTAATATATGATTTATATTTGCATAATTGACTTTCCTTTTTAGTTGTACACTTATAACCATGAGTTAAAAAATC
Source organism: Taudactylus pleione (assembly GCA_031769625.1). Taxonomy (NCBI): domain Eukaryota; kingdom Metazoa; phylum Chordata; class Amphibia; order Anura; family Myobatrachidae; genus Taudactylus; species Taudactylus pleione. Next base: position 14,154,956 of record JAUIMM010000178.1, read on the forward strand.
CACAAATGTAATCGAAACATGTATTCAGATGGATGTAATATAAGTATATACTGTATACAGATAGGTCAATAGTTATCCCAACACCTCTTATGAGTCATTTTAATTTAATACCTAAGAATACAGTTTAGCTAATGTATCTCAAAGATTCATCATATCTTGTCTTCTATATTCTAGACTCATTTCCTAAACTTTTTTCATGTATGTCCTAATTCTGTTATGGATCTCGAGATCTTAGGCAACATGTAACCCTTTATTAAGTGTATTTATTTGAATTACCAGCATGGCTGTCTTTGCTGCAGGAGCCCTGGTGGTGATATACCGGTCTGCCATGCTAACAGCATCCTGGGAGGATTTAGTGTCACAATCCAAGACCCACTCTTTCACATCAGCTGGGCACAGCGAGAGAAACTGCTCCTAAATAATTAAATATTTCAGCCCATTATAGTCTGTAACTTTTAGTTTTAACCCCTCAATCCACTGATGGAAACCAGTCGACAATTGGTCTACAAATATAGAATAGGTATCAGAGGCACTGTGCTTTAACTATGTGAATTTTTGCCTGTGGGGCTCAGGGGTTATATTAAAACTATGCAACAAAGCCTTCTTGATAGCTGCATAACTTTCATTGATTTAAGGGGGAAGGTCTGCAAAGGCCTCCAGGACTTGACCTCTCAATCCATGGGTTAAAAAGTGTGCTCACTAACTGGGGCCTAGGGCATACAGTATGCAAGTTTTTTTTTTTCAAATCCCATGATAAAAGTTTCTAAATTATAATCTTACTCCAGTACAGGAAAATGTGATATTAGGTTCTCTGGCTGTGAATTTTAGACATCTCTAGCTGGTACCTGCGTTCAGTCCCTCATTCTGCAGCCTCTGTCCAGTTTGCACCAAATTCTGCAGCCTAATGTTCTGCTTGGCGTTCTGCAGCCTCTCTTTCTGCGGCTGCTTGGCGTTGTGTAGGCTAACATTCTGCAGCCTCTCCGGCTGCTTGGAACTTTGCCGCCTCACGTTCTGCAGCCTCTTTTTGCGGCTGCTTGGCATTCTACAGCCTCACGTTCTGCAGCCTCTTTTTGCGGCTGCTTGGCATTCTGCAGCCTCTTTTTGCGGCTGCTTGGCATTCTACAGCTTCACGTTCTGCTTGGCGTTTGGCTTGAAACTGCTGTATCTGTTGCATCTTTGTCACATTGTCTGTCTCCCCACATATTTGAGGGTAGTTTGTAAATATAGAATCCTCACTGGAACTATATTATATCCATATATAAATATGGATAAAATCTAGAATCCTCAATGGAACTATATTATATCCATATATAAATATGGATATTTGTACTAATGTCCAATGCCAGACGAGCAGAGCTGTAGGGAGCCAGTCAGACTCCAGCTCTGCTCCTGACCTTCACTCTACCCATACAACAGTGATGTATTTATGCATTACAAAGGATTCTAAGGCATGTGCACAGCAGAACAATACTCTACCTCTGCTTTAACTTACCTGACTATTTCTAGTATGTTATAGATACATTCATGATGTCACTTTTTCCAGCGCATCAAGTCAGACACTCTACCCTACCTACCGAGTGTGAAATGCACGGACAACTTGCAGTCTGTGGGTGACCTGGCCCCCACTTCCACAACCTCTCAAATTCAGCTGCTACACCTATATCCTATGTGTCAGAGAGACTATGGAGCCACTCCTGCATACTCAAACAGTGAACTTTGCGAAGGCCATTAAAGAACTTTCAAATGATCTACCAAGTTACCCTGGGTGAACACGACATTGCTGAGTAACAACATCACGTGGCCTCGTTACAAAAATCAAGGCTGCAAATCTGTATAATAAGCAAGAAAGTGTGTGTCTGTCCTTTATGCATACCCAGAGTTTTGTACCTAGTTCCACCAAATTTGACATGGTACTGTAGTTTGACCAGGATAAGGTTTTTGGCTAGGTTTGAACTTTGTCAGGCCACACATTGTCACACAATCCCATAAAAGTGGGACACACAGGTTCTGGGGCTGAGAGGCTGGCTTCATACACACAGTCACAGTGCCTGGCAGGCACTCATGAGCAACTCAGCACTCAATACATTCAGACTGTGGCAGACAGCATAATCAATCCACAATCTTTGATCCTTGCAAAGCTTAGCATACAGAGATTGATCACAGGTAAACAGTGCCACTGCGGGCAGGTACCCTTCTGTCCGGCAACAGGACTCCAGTCCCAGCATTCCACCTTCTGATGGTAGCCCTGCTAGACATGGTCTTCAATGTTGGTCTGCAGATTGATTTCAGGAGGTGATTCAGCTGCAGACGCAATGACAGGGACCACGCAGATTCCCGATTATTGGGAATCTGCACATGCGCCTGACCCGTACTGCGCATGTGCAGTACCGGTCTGCGATCCTGTGCGTAGTCCAGCAGCAGACTGTCAGTGATTGACAGTATGCTACTGTTTCTAGGACATGGTCACGGACGGCTGAAGGGATTGCAGATGATCCGATGGTGTGACTTTGGACAAAGCTTGGATCAGTAATGCATGCAGGAGGCGTAATGCCTCCTGCTGCACTACCATATTAAAGATATCGCAGATACTAACATGTTAGCAGCTGCGATAGAATATCTGAAGCTGAATCACACTCCCTCTGTTCTGCAGTGATTTCTGAAACTCAAGTGACTTTGGAAGCTATACTGATTTTCTGTTTGTAAATTAGTATTCTCCTTATATACTCCATTCCAAACTGTATGAGAATACGCCTGCCTGCACTGTCCTTTACTCCTAATTTGCATAGATATCCAGGTTATAGGCGAGGACAGTGTAAAAAAATAAAATAATGCTGTAGTTGTACTTCAGTATCCAGTCTTCAACCCGGGCAATGCCGGGTATCCCTGCTAGTGATTAATAAAATTGATAACTTGAAAAACCTGTCTTGATGCAATGACAAGAGACTGGTGGGTCTTTCTGAATTTATCCAGTGACCAGTACTGTTGAAATTTCTCATGAATACCCAGCCAGATTGCATATTTTCTCAGGAAAAGGCTTAATCCTTAATACAGTTGAGGATGCCTTATCTTTTTTTGGTGAAAGAAGACCAAAGGGTTTATGGCCCTCATTCAGTGGCGGTCGGAGGATGCAAGCGGTCACTCAGAAACTGGGCGGCAGCTTGCATCCTGACCGGCCGCCTCTGTTTCGGTCGTCAGGCTGTGGGTTTACACCCACAGCTTTAACGACCACTCGGGTGATGGTCGCGATGGTCATAGACCATCGCGACCATCGGGGCTTACGACAAGACCCTAGGGTAGGGTCTCACTTGTCGTAATCCCCGGAGAGCTTCTGGCTCTGTCAGAGCCGGAAGCTCTCCACTGACATCACTAGTGATGTCAGTGGGGCCTCCCCCAAATGGCAGGCGTTCCCATGGGAACGCCTCCGTTTGGGCTGCCACCCCCCCGGCCCGCCTTCCAAACGGGGCGAGCTGTCAATCAACATCGACAGCTCGCCCCCTTTGGAAAGAGACCCGCTACATCCGGCGCTGTCGGTCGTAGCGGGTCTCACGCATGCGCATGAAGGAGCCGGCTCCCTCATGCGCATGCGCACTGGACAAACATCGAGGCGGTCATAGACCGTACGGCCGCCTCTGAATGAAGCCCTATGTCTCATCCCCAGAAAAACTGATATGCTGATCCTGATGAGTATTAACAGTTTCTTTTTTTTACTAAATGTCTTTGTCTCTATATTATTGTTCTCCCATAATACACAAATGTAAATTTCCTTCTAATGTTTGGTTTTCTTATTACATTCTATCGTGTAAAAGTTGTTAAGGAGTGAACTGAAGGCAGAGGACATAAATTAATTTGTTTTTAACTATCGCCTTTTCCTGTATTGTTGCAAGTTATAATCCCTTCTATTGTCATTGAACATGATAATGTTTAAGCTGTTATGTTGTCATAGTGCGGGGGTGGCCAACCCGTGTCTCTCGAGCCGCATGTGGTTCTTTTATGTTTCCCTTATGGCTCCCGGCTCGGCAGCCCTCCACTGGTATTCAGAACTCTGGTCTCTGAAGTGATCAGAGACTAAAGAAGCCTCTGATTGCTTCAGAGGCCAGCGTTCCCAGTGATGCAGTGCATGGGTCATGACACCACCCGTGATGTGAGGAGCTGGATCCAGCAGGCAGCAGCAACGGCGGGACTTAGGAACCCTGACGGCATTGAACAGTGCCAGCATGAAGACAGGTAAGTTTCTTCATAGGGGTGTGGGCGGGGAGGGGGAGCTAGTACTGAGGGCACTGCCTTAGGGGTATGACTTGCAGAAGGGGCACAACTACTGGGGGCATTGCTTAATGGGCACAACTACACGGGGCATTGCAGAAGGGGTACAGCTACAGGGGGCATTGCTTAATGGGCACAACTACAGGGGGCACTGCTTAATGGGCAAAACTGCAGGGGGCATTGCATAAAGGCCACAACTACTAGGGGCATTGCTTAATGGGCAGAACTACAGGGGGCATTGCATATGCACCACACCTACTGGGCGCATTGCTTAATGGGCACAACTATAGGGCGGCACTGCATATGGGGCACTACTGCCTGAGATCTCTGGGGGATGATGCCTGCTTTCATGCTTATGGGGGCAAAGTGAGGCTGTTGAGAACTCTTGGGCTGGAGTGACACATGAGGGGCCGCTGCAGTGGCATGGGGGGGCTGCAATGACACATGGAGGAGCTGAAGTGTGTATTATGTGAATCTTGCTTTTTTTTATGTGGTTCTGGATTTCAAAGTGTATTTTATGTGGATCTGGCTTTTTTCAGTGTATTTTATGTGGTTCTGGATTTTAATATGTATTTTATGTGGATCTGGCTTGCTTCTGTATTTTATGTGAACGTGGCTTGCTATATTTCTCTGGCGTTTTCTTTTGCTTCAACAGTGAAAAAATTATATTGGGAAGTTTATGTAAATTGTGTATTTTCAATGTGCTGGGCTCACCCCCAGTGTGCATAAAAACTGTGGTCACAAGGTCATGCTCCTAGGAATGTCATGCCAAAGGCGTGCACATAAAAATGGGGTGTGGCCTTTGGCGCGCATGCAATCGGCTCTTTGACTTGACTACACATATGTTTTGGCTCTTTGCCTCTGACTGGTTGGCCACCCCTGTCATAGTGCCTGAGTCCTACTGTTTCTATTATCTCCCATGTATCTAGTAACTTCTTATTTTTTTGTCCCCTCCCCCTTTCCTTTGTGCTCTGTCATGGCCATTTAGCACTGACTTCTGTATACAGTTTCTGTCACTCCTGCATCTTGCATAGCAGGGAGGTGTTGTAGAGGGCTAATGACTATTTGTACAGGTTTGAAATATCCCCAGCTGCTTGTGATATTCCCTTCTTATCCCTTGCAATGCTCTTACTAAAGATTTGGAATGTCTGGAATTAATTTGTTGACCAAACAACACAGAATTATTAGCTATATATCATAAGCAAATGGCAAATGTCACCTTCTCCAGGAAACACCTGCATCTCCAATTATCTATGCTGCTCCAGTAGTAGGTGGTGGTCTTGGCCTTGCACAATTCTTAATTCTACAGTTGTGCGAGTATAGGAGAGGGACCATTCTGATACTTAAATGTCTTAATTATGAAGTGATGCACCTGTAGGCTGATCCACTGGGTCAATACATTTTACTAAGTATCAAGATGGAAGGTACCACATACACCCTCTGCAATTTGGATGTCCTCCAACATTTATGATAAATCCTTCCTCTCAGTGAATAATAAGCTACTGTATACGCTTACATGGACTTCTATCTAAATGTTAGAGACAATTTTTACCATAGTTGCCTCTAGCTACATGGATAAACAAAGCAAAGTTGTTGATTAGCATAGACAATATAAAATAGGGATTATCTCCTCAACCAACTTCAGACTTTAGATGTGTTTTATCATCTTATTGATCATGAATTCACCTATCTAGCCTCAATATATGAGTCCCTCTAGTGACTAGATTACATACTAATGTCCCCATAGATAACTCCCTAGACTTCACTCCATGGGTATTGACCCTTCCAACTCATTTGGAATGAAAAGTTCAGAGAATGTTGTAACTTCAAACAAAGGTAATTCCTTACATACCTAGACTCATCTCATAAATTCAAACACGTATTGAAGGCGGCATGGCATTCTCATGTGCACTCTGTTCCCAGACCCAATACTAGTTAGGCAGACGGCAAAGGCTATTATGAGATGTGAAATTTTATCATTTGACAGTAGTCATCATACAGTAGATCCCAGTACAAAATGTTATACTCAGCCCAGCAGGGGGTGCCGGACTGTACTTAGTTAGACAATGTCTAGATCGACCCCAGATGTTAGACTGTCAATAGATCGACAGGTACAAAAGGTCGACATGTAAGAAGGTCGACAGGTACAAATGGTCGACAGGGTAAAAAGGTCGACATTAAAATGGTCGCCACATAAATGATCGACGCATGCTTTTTAAAAAAAAATTTTTAGGGTTAGGCACTTAAGATGAGCCAGTGTCCAACGTCATTCCCTGCCATCCAATGTCATTCCCTACCATCCAAGTGGGCACGGGGGTGGAATAAATCGAAGCGAGCCACCGTGCCCGCAGCGGGGTGAGCGAAGCGAGCCCACAAGGGGCCGAATGGTATTTACGCAAAAAAAATAATCATGTGTCGACCATTTTCATGTCGACCTTTTGTACCTGTCGGCCTTCTAACATGTCGACCTTTAGTGTGTCCACCTTTTGTACCTGTCGACCTATTAACTGTCTAACATCTGGGGTTGATGTAGACATTATCTAATTACTGTCTATCTCTTATACCACACCCCCCAGCAGGGCCTTAAGTTGGCCTAACAGAATATGCACTATCCCATCCGCTGTCACTAAAGTGCAATACTTAGTGCAAAAATGTGCCTTTTGATAGCATAGAGCAGAAAGTGGGTGATGAGCACAGTGGAAATGTATTTTCCATTGACAGGGCAACATAGAGAAAACTATGTATAGCCCCAGGTGCTTGAAACAGAACAACAAATGTATAGACAACAATTGTGTATTAACCTAATGGTTTTACAAAAATATAGATATTGGATACCCTTTAGCCGCAGTTAGTGTGGTTGCTAGCCAATATATATATATCTAGAAGAGACAAAGAAATTAACCGATCTAAAGTCTGTACCTAGTATAAATATATTTGTTATGTGTGCTATACGAAGTTAAAAATAATGATGATAAATAAAAATAAACCTAAAAAAGCAATAAAATATTTTAATAATAAGTTGCTAATCATAAAAATTCAAAGCTCACAGCAATGGAAAAGGCATTGAATCAACACATAAAGAATGAAACAATGTTTCTCTTATAAAGTAGTAATTCTAAGAATAATGGCAGTGAGAGCTAAATGTCTAAAAATTCTGTAGTTGTTTAGCTCTAATAGAGCCAAGTGCTTATTGCTAAAAATATATACCAGCCGCGTCCGGCTATTAAAATATAATATAAAGCGGTCTGGTGGCAACAATATATTAATACCCTAACGCAGTGCTTCCCAAATTTTTTTGAATCGTGGCCCCCTAGTGCATCAGAATTGTTTTCACGGCACCCCTAAGCCAAAAGTTTGTTATTGAGAAATTCAGAAAAAAATGTAGTGAAGTAGTAAAGTGAAGTAAATTGTGCTGACCTGTCATCCTTAGGTTCATTTAAGTAGTGGGTGACAGGTTTGGGCTTCTGTTGGTCCACATATTTATATTACATTGGCCATATATAATTTAATTTGGTGCTCGACCACCAATCTGAGGCACCCCTGCAAGTGTCCCGAGGCACCCCAGGGTGCCGCGGCGCACAGTTTGGGAACCACTGCTTAATGCGTTTCTTCCACTGGGATTTCTTCAATTACTGTTTATTTGATATCTATGTTTTTGTTACTTTATTGGATTGTAAATTCAAACTGTCTCTATTAAAGAGGAATTCGGGATCGATTTATATTATATTTTAATAGCTGGACACAGCTGATATATATTTTTAGCAATAAGCACTTGGCTCTATTAGAGCACACAACTACAGAATTTTTAGACATTTAGCTCTAACTGCCATCTTAGAATTGCTACTTAGGGCCGTATTCAATTAGAGGGGAAAAGTCCAGTTTGTGGAAAAGCTTTCGCCGATTTGCGCTTTTCGCCTGTTTTACGCTTTTTGCCCTATTCAATTCCAGGACATTTTCTCCTGCGCGAAAACATCTTTGGCAAAAACACAGCGGATAAGTTTCTCCTCCCAGAGGCAGGCGAAATTAGTTGCAAAAACTCAATTTTGGTATTTTGGGGTACAAATGTGGGGACTTGATTCAGAACCCTTTGGACAACCCCCCCAATGACTAATAAGGGGGGAAAAAATTAAAACACCCTAAAAACGGCTTGTGATTTTTGGGGTGAAAAAGTAAAAAGTGTTGGCAAATGGGTAAAAAGTAGTGGGCCTGGTAGGTTGCAGGAGGCTGCAGCAGGTGTATTTCTTAGTTTTTTAAATCTTCAATTTAGAGACACCAAAATATATTAGTATCCATTTACATGTACCCCAAATTTAACTCTGATACTTATTTTTCTAAAAAAAAAAAAATATTGCTTTATATCATTTTTCCACACTTAAATATGCATATAACAGCCCTTTGACTCAATATAAGAGCACTACATACTTTTATTAGGGCTATTAATACTCTTCTATATTGATTCCCAGGGTCAGTTAGACTTGTTATGGGGTACAGACTGATTTCCCCAAAATATGCTGTCCGTTTCGCTTTTCACTACATTCGCCTATCTGTGTTTTCACCTGTTTTAGAATTGAATAGGGCGTAAAGCGGGGACGCACATGGAGAAAACATCGCATACAAACAGGCAAATACATTGTGCTTTTTGCCAACCTCTGCTTTTTGCATCTATTATCATTATTTTTAACTTCATATAGCACACATAACAAATATATTTACAGTATACTGGGTACAGACAATAACTTTGAGAGGTTATTATTGGCACTCCTGCTGGGTGATAGATCCCTTTCTGTTATTACCACTCTAAGAGATCCACCAAATGTTCCTCATTACAATGACAAAGACATCTCATCTATAATTACATTATTTTACAAGGATCTGGATCTGTTCCAACAGAAACCCCTTAATATGACTAACAAGTCATCTTTTTGGTAACAATGTTCTGCCCCAACTTGATGTCACGGTTGGACACAAACTGCTAGGATTACTTTTTTTTTCTGTACTCATCAGAGAGACAAGACGTTTCCTAGCCTAACCTGTAGTTGACACAATGACTGAGTACTCTTGCTTATGATTTTTTAATTTAGTCAGAAATAAGTTTCTTCAGAACTTGGCAAAGAAGCGTTTTCCTCCAGATCATACAAACAAGGCAATAAATACATTTTCGCTGAACAATTTGTACTCTATCTCAATACTCATTTAAAACCATTTGCAGAGTTACACCAGTTTGTATGTCAGACATTAACATGCAATTACATAAGTAAATCATACAACTTATCCACAAACACTTATTATAAACTATAACATACATAAGCCCATTTCTTTATTTATACTGCAGTATTAAAACCTGACTGCAATAAGTAGTCTATCGGGGCATAATTTTAGGTTAACCTCGGTGGTGCACTGATTTATCTTTAAGTTATTGCGGTAGAATTTAAGTGGATAGCTGACTGACGCAATTGTAAAAAGGCTTGGATTTATCAGTAAACTGACTTACAGTCACTCCTTAATAGAGGTGCTGAAGCTCACTCTAGTAAGGGGCATATCTCATTTGAGTAACTATATTAACTGAATATGAAGCTATCCCCAGGGTTAACAATTGGCTAAATAACAGTGCCCCGTGCTGGTAATTAAGGAATGCAGTTCTCCCTTCAGCTAGCTGCACTGTTAACACTATGACTAGAGGGATATGTAGGGTATTGGAGCTAGCTTAGGTGTGTTTGTTACCTTAGGAGCACTATTCACAATGCTGAGATCACCGCATCTGGTCCTGCTCCATGGAGTAATGCTTAGTGCCTGAAGTTGCCTAAAGCTGTTTACATCTATGCTGTGCTGTTACACTTGGAGGAAACTTCTCTGCATGATTTATATTTCAGTCTCCATGCTGCCAACTCCACAGCCTTATCACCGCTGCTGGTCCTGCTCATGCTGTTTACAGAGGTAGCACTGTAACACCCCACCTCAACCAGCTCTCTCCACAGGTCCTGATAGGTAAAACCCGTTGAACGGTGATCTTCTCCCCTTTTTATAGCTAGTGGCTCTTGCTGACTCCTTCCCTTTTCATAGCTATTGGCTCATGCTGACTCCTGGTGCAGCTGTCCGGATTATTCAAAGTCTGATTGGTACCCACTAGCTTCTCATGCATTTGCCTTTTTTTATTTTATAAATAATATTAATTCACATACATTTGTACATATAATAAACAAGCATTAAATACTGGTATACCTTCAGTTTAGCAGAAAATATAATAATACAAGGGTTTCTTTCAAAGTCACTTTGGTATTTCTATTCCGAATGGACCTCTTTAATGATGATAATCTTGCTTAGGCACACTATCACATTGATGATTTACAAATTTCATCCCTCATCCACCTCATTACAGTAGATGAGGTATCCAATGCTATACAACTCTTAAATTATTTAAATCGCCAGACACTGATTGGGAGTTCTTCAGAATCTTTCAACTTTTAGTTGTAGATTTTGACCCATTTTTTTCAACACTATAATAATGCACCATATTCTCTCTTAATTTCAATAATGTCTATCTTAAGGTTTTATCTAAACCACATGGAAACCCATCTCACACAGATCCATCTCACTACTTAACAAAGATTACAAATTAGTTACCAAGATTTTGGAGGACTGGGTAAAGCTCATCCTGACGCTCCCTATTCACCCCAATCAGCAGGAAGTCAGTGGTCAACTTCAGTATAATCCTATCTGTCCTCCAGACTTTGAAAGCTTCTAATGAGATTGGTTCTAATCTGCTGTCGCTTGATGTAAAAAAGGCTTTGGATCTAGTAGTCTTGGATCATCTTTATGAGAGGTTAGTGAAGTTTGGATTGCCACTACAATTTATACAGTACTTCTATTCCAGACCCTCTATACCAGTGTTTCCCAACCTCGGTCCTTAAGGCACAGTCACAATCCAGGTTTTTAGGATAGCCATACTTGAGCACCGGTGATTTAATTAGTACCTCAGATATTTTGATTAAACCATCTGTGCTCAAGCATGCTCTATGGTCAAGATTCAGAGATGTGCATAATGCTAATGTTTACGCAGATGCTCTCTCTCCCTCTCACTATGTGCTCTTGCTATGGAAACACTGACCATACCTCTCTGCAATCCTGTATCCAAATTACCATTGTTTGTGGATTTTATAGTTTTGTTTCTGGCTCATCCACTTCTCTCCCGGCCCTCATGGTCTCTATATTTAGTTATTTTGAGGGTTACAAAGTTAGTGTAGACAAATCAGAAATAATTTCCCTCTCCTGTCCCGGGGAAAATACAGAGAACCGCTGGCTAGTATCTTGACATCTTTATTCCTTCCTATCTGCGTAACCTATACAAAAATAAACTTTACCCCATTACTAACCAGAAGTAATACTCAAATAATTGAACAAATTTACCACTTTCATTGCTAGGCAGAGTAGCGATTATCAAGTGTTATATTGCCCACATTTTCCTACTTCATACAGATAGATATAATACTTGATGAAAATGTGTGCATACATATACTGTCAATAGGATCTAATAGTGTCTCCCCATGCCCCACTATGATTCAATGGAATCTGTGTCACCTAAACCGTAAGTATCTGACTTCTGTGAACCAAAAGTAGTAATAGCATGCCAGAGACCACAACGAAATAGCTGCCAATCATATAAAAATAAAACTGATGCCTTGTAGGCTGCCCAAAGAATGGCCTACACCTACACGTGGTTCATCAGCTGTATTCCCAAAGACCTCCATGGCAGCTGTGAGTTAGACTCTCACTAATGTTTCTGATAACAGGACCTCCGCTGCTATGCTGTTACGTTATTATGGTCCTCTGTGATGACCAAAGATCATGCCAGTGAAATTCCCTAATGCATTTCTTTGCTCTTAGGTGATTTTAGCTGAGGGTAGTCAAAAAGGTTGGCCATATTTTGGCACAAGCTCATTTACTTTTTTAACCTAGTGTTCCATGTATGATTGTCCAAGGACCATGAATTATTGCTCTTCACGCACTACGGTTCTTGGAGCTAACTACTTCCTGACAAGTTCAAGTCATTAATAGCAATTGTAATCACAGTGGCAAAAAAAGACATTTGACGTCTACATTCTCCCTTACTTAACAGGAGAGCTACCCTTCCTGATATTCACATTTGACAAATATGGGGAACCAGGGTTGGAAAAAAAAACTTAAACAAACCCAAAATCTTGGTATTTTGGTTTAAACTGTTTTTTTTTGCATTAATGTTTAAATGAAAAAAAAATGAATCTTGTTATGTATTAGAAACCTTGATCAATCACGTTTTAATGCTTTCTAACATTAACAAACCAAAGTTATTAAGGTTTGATATGATTTATTTGAGATCTTTCAATAAAACCAATTTTAGACTAAACATAATTAAAATATGCAAAAGTACTTTTCAGAGAAACACACAAACACTTAAAAAAAGAGTTAAGCATTAGAACTGCAAATGTCACTGGCATTAAACATTTTGAATAAAAACACTAGTTTAGAGACCTTTTCAGTTCCCAGTCTGTTGCGAAACTTCGAATTAACTAAACTGAAAGAAGAAAAAAATATTTCTATACTAACTGAAGATGCTTGAGGAGTCAGAAGTTGTTAAATAATGAGAAATACATTGGGGCTAACTTTTTTTCAATTGTGCTGTTTTTTGCTCGTCCACCATTCATAAGATGATATTTGTGACACCACAGAGACAACGTCTTTCTTTCTAGCACTCATCTCAATAGGACTGAAGGTTTTGAATTGAAATACAAAGGTAAACATGGAGATTAAACCATGAGGTGTTTCTCTGGGTATTGACTGTTTTTTATGTGTTGGTGTTTACTCTTTAAGATTGAGAATGTTAGCTGTGTTTTCTTTTTTCCTGCCATATAGGATTGATCGGGGAGAAGTATTCGCTTGATGCAAGGCAAATTTAGCACCTCTCTTATCTGGTTCATCCTCCCTATATCTTTGTAATGTGTGTGATTTACTGCATTGGTTCAGCTTACTCACAAAGACCACAAGCAACAAGAATGTGGAATAATACCAGTCACAGCGTGCCTGTAGTCACAGCATAATAAAAAAAACAAAGTGTTTTTAAAAAACAAAACAAAAAAAACATTTGGTTTAAACCAGCCAACCCTGTGTGGAATACATCACTCGACAGTGGGAACCCTATATTAACTCCTCGCTAAACAGAGCAGGATAAAATATACAAAGTTTTCGAATTCACTGCTTGGTTTCTACTATACCAACTTTAGTAACCTCCATTAATACCATGTGGATTATGCAGCTTTCAATTGCTTCCTCTTTCTCTCCCATTCCACCCCTTTGCTGCATGTATCTATTTTATGTACTGTGTACTGTAATTAAAGAACCGAACACCCCCTCTTTTTCCATTCTCCCACACTTTCTCCACTTACAATATCTTTATTTTCCTCCTTGTATAATTGAAAAAAGCTTTAGTGATATGTTATTATCATCCTTTATTTATATGGCGCCACAACAGATCCACAGCACCTTACATAGTACATAGACAGAAGCAGTGCAAATAAGAAATAATGTGCAAAAGACTGTACAAAACAATACAGAATACAGTATACAAGCTATATAGCCACTGGTGCAAATGCAGACAAAATACCTACAAAAGCAGTGCCGGCTGAACCCAGAGGTTCGATGCCATTAAAGGAAATGGTAAGGAGACAATGGTATAAGTGAGTGAAGAGAAAAGAAATGAGGGATAAAGGCCCTGCTCATCAGAGTTTACAATATAGAGGGTATGATTTCTTTTGAAGGTCGAGTAAACAGTCCCTACTCTTTTGTTGCTCAACAGCTTGTTAATGAATATACGGCTTGTGCCAATTCATGTTTTAAACTATGCCTTTATTACTTATTGTACTGCTTACATTGTATTGGATTGTGTTCTTTAATAATGAGATTTTGGGGTAAATTTTACTAAGATCAGTTTTGGATCATTTTGAAAACTGATGGGTATCGATGACTATCAACATCGGATTGCAGTCTAAAACACCAGCATTACTACGCACCAGTTTTGACTGTCATTTCAAATCTGCTGTTGATACTGTGTATGTACACTCTGTGTATGTAACACAGTGTTTAAAAACACACAGAAATAGTGATCCAATAAAATTGAACATTCCAATTTGAGAGTGAAAAGCTGTGGATTCATTTAGGCATGGTTGGCAGGGAGAGTGTAGAAAAAAAAAGAGCATGCATACACAATGATTATTATCGAAAAACTCACTCCCTCGTGGTATCCCTTGTATGCACAGTACACAGCACATCGTGTTGAATGGCAATCCCACCGCCCTTTCCAAATACAGTTGAATAAATTGTTGAATGATGCACTAGGTGATGGGGTAATAAAGACACTTTTACATTTTTGCTCACGGCACGCGCCTTATTTCCCACATTTTATTCTCTTCCAAATATTCACAAGACACTAAATTTTCCACCAGGTAGACCTATTATTTTAGGTGTTGGGTCCTTAACAAATAATTTATCTTATTTTGTTGATACGTACCTGCAGGTTTATGTTCAAACGCTGAGGTCATATATATATAAGACACATCTCATTTTTTAAACCTCATTAAGGATGTTCACTGGAGAACTGGTTACTTGTTTGCCACTTGGGATGTTAAATCACTATAATCCAATATCCCCCATGAGGGTGGAATTAAAGCAGCTAAGCAATACCTGAGGCATGATCAAAATATCACGGTAGCACTTTGTGATTTTATTTTATCATCTATTCACTTTATATTGAAACACAATTATTTTAAGTTTGATTCACATTTTTTTTTTTTGCAAACACTGGGGACTGCCATGGGAACCAGGTTTGCCCCGAGTTTTGCCAATCTTTGTATGGGGAGGTTAGAGGAAGACCATATATGGAGTTGTGGAATCGGGGCGAAGCTGTTTCTTTATGGCAAGTATATAGATGATCTTTTTTTGTGTGGGATGGTAATGAGGTTCCACTTAAACATTTTTTGGATGGTCTTAACCAAAACTCATATGGTTTAAAGATCACTAGCACTATTAGTCCTTATTCTGTCAACTATTTGGATATTACACTAACCATAGGGGCAGATAACAATATCATTACTCAAACATAGAAAGGGAATATCCCAAAGGGACAATTCCTTCGCGTCAAAAGGAATTGTTCCAGACCTGAACATTATGAGAGCCAAGCATCAGTCCTTTATGGGTCTTTTTTGGAACAAGGTTATCCAGAGAATATACTTGAGAAAGCCTATGAACAAGCTAGTACATTAAATAGGGACACTATTATACAGGGCAACATAGGAAGAGAAGGTGCCACAGATAGAACAAAGGCATTTGTTACCACCTGTATCTCCTATATGAAAGATATACAAATTATTATTAAGAATAACCTTCCCTTACTTAAACTAGATGCCCACATAGGTCCCTTTTATAGTACCCGAAAAATCTGTGATTTTCAGGAAATCGGATAATCTAAAATCCAAGCTAGCTCCTAGTCATTTTAGAAGGCCAGATAACAAACAAATAGACAGCTTGAACTGGCTTCCTCCAAAGAAACAAGGTTTTTTTTAGATGTGGAACGAATAACTGCACTACATGCAAACACACTGAAAGGAGGAATCCGAACTTCAGGTCTTCTGTGTCAAGTGAAAACTTTATGATTAGGGACTTTCTGAAGTGGAATGTGGATGCAGCCTGCACTATGCAGGCCGCAAAATTAGACCTTTGCATGTCTGGTTTATTGAACATAGGCGCAACATCCTAAAAAAAGTGAAAACACACTCACTTTCTAAACAGTAGCTAATTGTCAGGGTGAATCAATAGATAATTTCAGTGAAGGCTATAGATTTTGTTAAACCAACCAAAAGGGGAGGATAGGTCCCTTTGCAAACGTGAAGCCTATTGGATCTTTCGACTAAAAACTTTTATTCCACAAGGTCTGAATGACACTGTGGAACTAAATAATTTTGGATAAAGAACTTGCATTGTATGGACATTACTTACCTTTTTTGTCTTCAATATGCTGTAGCCATATAACCAGGGCCGGATTAAGGTCTGTGGGGGCCCCTGGACAACAAAATTGTGAGGGCCCCTATATACCATTTCTTGTCATCCTAGGAATTTTTCTTTCTTTCTTTCCATTCAACTTAATGCCCACTGTAGTAGTGCCCCTTATGCAATGTCCCCAGTAGCAGTGCCCCTAGTAATGGTCTCCTCTATGCAGTGCCCCTTGTAGTAGTCCCCCTATGCAGTGTCCCCTGTAGTAATGCCCCTTATGCAGTGCTCCCAGTAGCGGTCCCCCCATGCAGTGCACCTTATATAGTGCCCCCAGTAGTAGTCCCCTCTATGCACTGCCCCCAGTAGTAGCCCCCCTATACAGTGCCCCCAGTAGTTGTCCCCCTGTGCATTGTTCCTAGTAGCACCTCCCCTATACAGTGCCCCATGAAGCAGCCACCCTATAGTGACCCCTGTAGTGCCCCCCCTATGCAGTGCCAGTGCCCTTTATACACATACAAAAAAAAAAAACACAACTTACTTGAATCCCTACTCCTGACGCGACCGCCGCTGTCCACTCCGAGTCCCAGCTTTTCTCTTGCACTATGGGAGAGACGTCAGCGTCATGACGTCTCTCCCATCATCGCCTGCTGCGGGGGGAGCCGGAAGGTGGAGCTCATGATTGAGCTCCAGCCTGCTCCCTCAGTTGACTAAGCAGCCAATGAGAGTCTGACTCTCATTGGCTGCCATAACAAACACACAGCCGCCAATGGCGGCTGTGTTTGTCACTGTGTAGTGTGGCCACGCTCACTGCGGTTTAGCGGTGGATGCAAACAGTGCACCGCTGCTAGTGGGAGCCCCTGTGTGTGAGGGCCCAGGGATGACCGCCCGTCACCCCCCCCCCTTTATCCGGCCCTGGATATCACTACAGATGTATTTGTATTATTAGGTTTACTATTCTTCAATTTGATGCAGCCATATAATGATAGATGTCTGTGTCCTGTTCTTCCTATATGGGCTTTCCTTTCTTTGGAATGCAATATATTTGTCTGTATTACAAATTGTTGTTATGTTTTAGTTATTACTTGATTGGGTTTCAACTAACCTTTTTTAAATGCACATGATTCATTGTCTACCATTTTTTTATTATGTATTATTGTTATATTATGTAATAAATGCTTTTTAGATTGACCAGCACCTCTAGCACTCTTTAGTTTTTTCTGTCTACATATTGTTGAGGATCCAGTATTTCCCAACCTACGTAGGGGCTGCTGTCAATTTACCCTTGCTATTTTAGCATTTTATATTGGGAGTCTTAACCACCCAGAAGGTTAGCGCCTGTTTGTGTATTCAAAAATAAAAAAATGTATGTGGCCCTCCCCAAATCTATAACCAGTCCTGGACCTCTGAGGTTAGACTGGTATTGGAAAATAGGGGGAAAAATGGCATAAGGTGCCCCCTATTTTCCAATAACCAGAAACAGGCTGAACCAGCCTGGGGGCTGACGCCATTGCAGGGGGACACATAGCAGTTTTCCCCTGCCATAATGGCAACCTGCCCCAAATTGTGTCAGTTCATGGCTGGAATCCCTAGGGAAATTGGGACACCCCAAAAATATGGGGTCCGCCCTCCCCAAGGACAACCAGCCCTGTGTTAAAAGCTCTGGGCTATTCTCCACACTCCTAGTGGTGGTCATTAATAGTAATGTGATAGTTAAATAATATTGTTTTTATAGTCAATTAGCATCCCGTTTATGCAGACCAGAGCTGTCATTCCTCTTAATATCACCCATAAGTGTTATATAATATAGATTTTTCTTCTACATTTTGCAACTGTGCTTTTGAACATCAAGACTGCTGTAACATCTCTGCATGCTGTACCCTCTTTAAAGCTGAAGTAAGAGTCTTTTTCAAGTCTATTGAGCAATACACATCTTTTCCTGACTACGACTGCATCTGAATCCTGCGACAACAGAATTGCGCTAAACGCTATTCCGTTCTCTGGCTGTTCTGGATTGAACCAAGCATCTCCAAAGCTCAAGCCCTCTGCCAGCTACCATGCAGAGCCTGGTCCATTGCGGGGGATCAGGAGGAATCAGCCGACACCAATCAGGAGGTGTGGCCGCAGCTTGTCGACGCAGAAGCGGTTCCAGGTGCCGGCGGTAGTAGCCTGAGTGTATGTAAGAAGCGGTTCTAAATGGCGATTGAAGTTTGGTGGTGGCAGTGACATACCCGCCCACTGCGCAGTGGGTGGAGTCAGTGACAGGCAGTCACTGACGGTAAGCGGGAATCCTTGATACCCCAAGATCCCGTGATCGGGAGTGGAGGCTGAGGCCATCCGGTCACAGATATTGGTATTGGTAACTGTCTATGTATTTTGTTTTTTAAAAGTGGCATACAAGTCCCTGCAAGCCTATGGCACTTGCCAGCATGCCTTGACATTAAGAGTCCGCTTGCACTTGTAGTCCGCCTGTAAAAAAAATATTATAAAGACAAGGCACATACACTGAGTACTGTAGTCATTTATTAAACACAAGCAGTTTTAAGAAAGCCGAATCTTTGGTTGGTTTATTATTATTTATTCACACAAATCAGTTTGTATAGAAACATCTTGGTATGTACAATATTGTTTTTGATATCTCCTCAGAAAAATAACTAAGTCTTAGAATGTACACAAAATTTATTCTATAAGGATGATCGAATTCATGTCCTCTTTGCCCCTATGCATGCATCTGCCAGTTCTTGAAACTGGGGCAGAAGCTCTCCCATTTGAAGCATGAGCGAAGATGAAGTTACCTCTGCCGGGCGGATATGAAAACCAAGAGCTGGATGGACAGCGAAGAAAACCGGGCGGAAGTGACGTCCGAATCGCCAGACGAGATAAATGCCCGGAGTCCCGACTGCAAATTAAAACTGATAACCAGGCCAAAGGGATGTCGTCACCAGCCAGAGGGAAGGGGATTCTTCATACTTAGATGAGATCACCACGAGCCAGGCAGAAGTGACGTTCTCTCCCTCCGCCGGGCAGAAGTGAGACGGGCGGAAATTACGTTCCCCCCCTAGCAGGCGGAAGTGAACACACATGGACCTGGCACTATTTGGCGCTGCTAGTCCCACTAATGAGTGAGGATAAAAGGAGCAGAAGGCTACAAACTCACCATTCTGATGAAGCCCGATGTACGGTGAAACGCATTGATGACAGTGAGATAAGGGACTACTCAGAGACGTGGTCACACGTCTCTCACCCTTATAGTTTGCCGGCAAACAACCTTCACTCCTTTGACTCACCACTGCCAGCTAAGAAGGACATTTACATCACCTTGGATTTCAGCTGTTTACCATAAGGTACCGATTTATCATCTGATCAAATGTCTGACTTTACCCCAAATTGTGACTTGGCATTTTAAGATGTACACCCTGATGGGTGTTTGAATACTTTTTTAATATAGGACAGAGTAAAATGCTCAGCAGCGTATCTCTCCATCTTTTATTCCTAACCAAGGAACTAATAGGAATTGCACTGTCTAATGTATTGTTTATATGTTTGTCCATGTCATTGTTGTACCAATTGGTCAATAGTTTAGTCATATTTTATGCTATACTAATTCTAGGAGTCATCCTAGACTTTTTTACTTACATTAAATACACACCTTTTTTACACTAATTTGTGGCAGTATATTTATTCATAATTTATGGTCCGTTAACATAGCGCCTGAAGAATATCTTTCTTTTTGTTATATTTATTAAACACACCCTCACAGCCCTCGTTCACCAATTTATTACTTACAGGCTGGAGGGGTCACGTCCTCTTCGGTCCATGTAGCATCCCCACACTCGTCAAAACAAAAAAAATGTCTATTAGACTAGATTATCATAGTTTTCTAAGTTCCTATAACATACTATAGGGATACGATCAACTCCGAAATGTATGATTTATCAGCAGTAACCCATTTTGTACAGTGATTGAAGCAGTAATAACTTTTTCCACAGAAACGGGTTATCTCTGGGGTTATACCCCTAGTATACACAGTTTAAAGGTGATTCATTGAAGATGTCTATTTTACTATAATAATGCATACACATTAAACAAATTCTGCTTAAAAATGGTGTATACTGCCTTCCGTGATATATGGACATTCTGGTCACGCCACCAGACCTCCTCTCTTTGTTCTTATACTTATGCTGGGCATACAGTACACTATACAATTACCTGTCAGATATCTGTCCAATCTGGCTGGTTGGAATGAAAACCTGGTAATGTATGGGAGCAAATGACAGTCGATCATATGCTCTTAAACACTGGAAAACGGACAAAAAAACAATTGTTCAAATTGGTTACATTTGTGTGTTTTAACCAATTTGACTGAACGACCATTTTTGTCTGTTTTCCAGTGTTTGTGAGCAAATGGTTAACTGTCATTTGCTCCCATACATTACCAGGTTTTCATTCCAACCACAGATATCTGTCAACTGTATAGTGTATGCCCAGCATTACTTATTTGAGGGCCCAAGTTCTCTTTTATGTTTTAGCTGATTTCTATATGGCTAAAGGTGGGTATTCACTACTAGATATACAAACGAGAGCACAATTACAACATTGCAATCATGCTCTCGTTTGTATATCTAGTGATGTGCCTAGACTGAACATTCACTCGTTCAGTCCAGGCACATCCATCATCCCCGCACTTGCTGAACCTGACAGGATCGTCAGGTTGATCAGCATGTACGGGCGATGATAGATGTCGGAAGCGACCAGCTTGCACGCGCATCGCTGGTTGCTTCCGACCAAAACATGGCCGATGCATGCGCGATTTGCAAGCGATTGCACGATAATGACGTTATTGTGCGATCGCTTGCTAAAATCGCCTAGTAGATACCCCCCTTAACAGATGTTCTCAGTTATTTTTTTGTTTTTCTTTTATTTCTCAGTACCGCTGTACTATTATTGTTATATTATGAAAACTTGACTAATAAAATTTTATAATTTAAATATGGTATATACCAGAGGTTCCCAAACGCGGTCCTCAAGGCTCCCCAACAGTTCAGGTTTTAAAGATAGTTATGGTTGAGCAAAGGTGGCTTAATTAATACCTCATTCAATTTGATTTAACCACCTGTGGTGAGATATCTCTAAAACCTGAACTGTTGGGGAGCCTCTGCTATAGTATATTTGCTCCTTTTATAGTCAATTGGCAGGGCTGTAACAAGGGTAGTGTGACCAGTGCCATGTTACAGGGCAGGGGGCGCTGTTTGGGCCTGTCAATTTTCCTGTTTATTATCATTCTCACTTGTAGCTTCCTCTTCATTTACCCCCAGCATCTCCTGGCCTCCCCGATCTCTTCCCTATGAGGCCATGGCTCTATTTCTGGTGCACTATCTTATGTCCCTACTTAAAAAATGGGGCGGCGCCAATGCTCTCGCTGGCACAGGTCACCAAAAAATTTAGTTACGGCTCTGTCAATTGCATCCCGTTTATGCAGACCAGAGCTATCATTCCTTCTAGTATCTCCCATAAGTTATGTAGTATAGAGTTTTCTTTTACATTTTGCAACTGTCTCTGTATTTTTATTTATTTTTTACATTGTTTTATTAAATGTCATTGGTGGGTCTGGGGAATGATTAATAAAGACAATGCAGCAAGGGTAGTGTGTAATTGTTTTTAGTAAATACAAGCTATTAAATCACTAGAATTTGGAAACCTGAAAATTCAGAAATGTGAAGGTCACCCTACCTGGAAAATAGTAAATGGGCCGGACGGATACATCCCCGGGATGATAAACAATGGACAGATGCTGGTTCTGTACAGATGCCTATCAGCCACACATGTATGTACCAATGCAATGGGACTCATTCGCACCATTTTTTAGTAAAACGCTTTTTCTTTAACTTTGGCGTTGCTCGGCGCCCGTTGGATGCGCTCTCTATAGTATCACGTGCTGCGGTGCAGCACTTAGGTTGTGTCGCATGGAGTTAGCAGCAGCGGCAGAAGCGGGGCAGTGGGAGCCATTGGAAGGAGCCGTGTCCCGAGGAAGCCCCGGGGATAGCGGGCACGTCTCCCAGAGTCACAGCGTTTGCAGCGGCGCCTCTGTGGGCCTCCTGAACGATGAGGAAGTGGTCGGTGCGGAGTCACGTGATTATATACTCAAAACAACAGCGGCTCAGATCTCCGGCTACCTCCTCCCAACACAGCATGGGGCAGAGGTGAGGGCGTGGCTTATTGTGTCACCGTGCAGGTGCCAATGAGGGGGCGCTGAAGAGCACAACATGACTAAGGTTGCCTTTATTACATTCTTTTATCCATTAAGATAGTGGAAGCACACACACATGTGGCTGCAGTGTATATGTGACACCCTGTGTCTCAGGGCACAAACATCTCCAATTTTTGGCAACAGGAAGATTACACTATAGGTTGAAACACCAGCAACAGGGGCTACTGAAATTGCAATTGCTGTTTTAGTACTTTGGAAGCTATAGTTTAAAGCTGCACTTCCACTATGGTAAATTTATTTCTCCTAGCTGGAGCCCTGCTTGGGAAATGTTCTGTCAGGTGCAGCTTTAAAATGTGTTTGGGTTGGCATTATATTACATGTATTAAAATATATAAATAAATATTTACTCTTGTTATACAAGGCTGACTTCAAGGAACAGATGTGCAGCCCAATATATATTATTGGTGGAAGAGGCTCCTTTCCACCACTAATATCTTGGGCTTGCTCTGCCATTTGCTCATACTCCCAGAGTGGTGAAAATTGGGCCCATTTACCACACTATGTTTCACCAACCCTAGTGATGCAACTGGTAGTAATGAATCCCCCATCTTGTTTTGGCTGTGCAGCCTACTTTGCTACACACTCAGTGGCCCCTTCAGCCGAATACGGAATAGCAGGGCCCGCTTCCTCACTATGTGACAGCAAGGTGCTGACTACGTTTAAGCCGCAGTACAGTGCCATAACTCTGTGTTCCTGTCACTACTATATATTTTTCATTCTCCATGATGACCTGAATTTGTCCTGTTCTACAGATTGTTTCTGTAAATTCAGATAACACACAATAGGATATCACTTGTTAAAATTGTGGCCGCAAGTTACTGGCTACCATACTCCGCATTCTCCCTAGGGCCTTTTTCATGGGTGCACTGCCCAGCATTTCTCTCACACCACCCAGCTAACATAACGCACCCAGGGCTGGCCTGACTTACACAATACTCAGACTGTGTGCTGGCACCAGCCAGCAAAGGGTGCCACGAGCAGTAGAAATGCTCAATGCATAGAGCTTCCCTCTGTTGGAAGAAAGATCCCGTCTGAGGCCCCCCTCCACAAGTCTACACTGTCTCATCCCTGGCCAACCCCGCACTGGAGGCAAGCACTGCAGACACAGTCTACCCCTCACCTACCCGGAGCCCACCAAACAGTAAGTGAGATGCCTGGTGGGAGAGGGTGAGCATGCACGATGTGCTGCTGCTGCTTATCTCCTGCCCCTGTGAGTTCTCACTTTGTCAGTCCGCCTGCTACCCTGGCTACCTCACAATGCCGCCCAATTGTATAAAATTTCTCAGGAGAACTCTGCATACTACAGCACATTCATGTAATTAAACAACAAATAATTATGGTTAGGCAAGCACTGACGGTGTATATTTGCTAACTTTTCAAAGGAAATTTGTTAAATGACCGTTTGTAATGTCCTCACTTACAGTTGGTGAGTATAATCATGTAGAGAGATGTTACACTTGTAAAATATAACATATTTGAAGAGTAGAGAGAAGTGTATATTTATGTTTATTTTTTTAGGAATTTCTGTGTATATTACTTCTGAGGCTTATTTTCCACAACAAAATCAGGGTGTTGATTCTGGGAGTTATTTCTATGGTGACAGACTGACCTGTTGTTTACTCTGTGAGTGTGCACTTATTATGAAACACGCATGGATATACAATACCTGAACATGACTCAGCCTAAGGTGCTGGGACTTGTAGATCGCCAATAGGATGATCTCTTTATTGTATAACAGTCACAAAAGTTCTCTCTGTAGTGTAAGGTAGTCACTAGGATGCTCTCTGTAGTGTGTGGCGGTTACTTGGATGCTCTTTGCAGTGTATGACGTTCACTGGGATGCTCTCTGTACTGCACGACAGTCACTAAGATTGTCTCTGTGCTACTCTCTTTACTGTATGGTGGTCACTTTGTATTTCATTTACTGTATGGTGGTTACTGTATATCTCTTAGTAATGTAGAATGAAAGTCATATACAAATAATAACCACACTAATCAAATGTACTTATGTACCGTACAAATGCATGCAAACTTCAAGAACAGAAAATGTCTATATCATATGTAAAACACACCACCTGCAGATAAAAAAAAATATTATGATTAGCAACTGTAACAAATTCAAATAAAAAACTATAATCAAAAAGTGGAGCTTCACAAAAAAAAAATAGAAATATTCTTTGTATATGGTTCCTTACACAGTATATAGGAGGAACTAATCAGTCAAAATAGCAACTGTAGTCAATAGTAATGAGTGTTAATAAAAAGTCTGTCATGGGACACAATTCGAGTGGAAATTTAGTTACCAGACTGTTCTCTGGCTGAATGACTTACTCCTTGGTCCAGTACATACATAGTGGTGGCCACCTGATACAGCGCTTCTTAGTGGATGTTAAAGCCGCTAAGACCGCAGCATGCATGTGCAAAGTGCTCCTTCACTAACCACAAGACTCGAATGGAGAGGGCTCCGGTGGCATTGTTGAATAGACAGTTATAATGCTCAAGTAGCAGCCACAAACAGCGGTACACCCCCACCGGCGGCAATGGTGTAAAAGTCTCCAGCAGCAATACTCAGTCCAGAAATGGAAGTCATCATAAACTCAGTAAGCAAAAGTGCCCAGGTAATTCCTCAAATTGGTTTCGCCTCCTCCTGCAGATGCTTTAACAAAGAGAATGTCAGCTTTTGGTCCTGGACCCTAAATAGGCACTCCTATTAATTTCCTTAATTATCAAACACCTGTTGCTTCAGGTGTGGCATTGGTTTTTCAAAGTCAGTATATATTAGTTTTAAACACATTTTAACTTCATATATAAATAGAAAATACATTGCTATAGAAAAACTTATAAATAATAGTGTGTCCTGACCGAAAACATATACAAAAGAAAATAATAAAGACCAAAAAGTGAAAAGTAGAAAAACACAGTAAAACCTGTCCAACCCTCCTAACCCCAGAATTGGATGCACAACCTTATGTTTATGTCACAAGTCGCCAACGCGCCTTGTTACATTCTCGTGCTCCGGTTTTCTCCTCCTCTGGGTCGCCAGCCACACGCCCGAACTTATGCTCTTGTGTAACGTACACACCATACTGGGACGACACCTTGTGTTTCTAGGAGACTATGGTGCCGGATTATGGCACGTGATGCTGGATGATGTGTCCTCCTCATCTGTGGATTACCATTAATCACCTGCCCTGTTACTCCATTGGTTCAATTCCTTTCTTAAGCCTGCTGGTTCATTGTCGGCTATAGTGTTTATGATGTGTGCTTCTGGGTTCCTGCCTGTTTCTGCCTGTGCTTCGGAGATCCTCATTACTCTCATTCCATCATCTCGAGTTATATTTTTCTGTGAGCTGTGGTATTCTCTGGGTCTTTGTCACCACGGTCCTGAAGGCCGCATCTCAAGCCTTTAACATCTGTCGCACCTCAGCTCTACAGCCACATCTCTGCTCTCAACCGCACCTCGGCCCTCAAGGCCGCATCTCTGCCGGAACCTCTATCGGCTCTCCAGCCGCACCTCGGCCCTCAAAGCCACACCTCGGCCTGTCCTACCATTGGGTTTTCTAGCCGCACCCTGACTCTAAAAGCCACATCTTGGCCCTCAAGGCTGCATTGCTGTCAGAGCATCTATCGTCTCTCCAGCCGTATCACTGCTCTCAAAGCCGCACCTCGGCCCTCTAGGCTGCTACTCAGCCAGGATATCCATCAGCTCTTAAAGCTGCACCATGTCTACTCTTCCTTGTATATCTCACCCACTCCTGTGATTCTACAGTCGCATAACATCTTGTGGCCCTGGAATAACCGTGTAAGTTTCTACTATTTCGAGTTTAAGTCCAGGCGGAAACCTAAGTACCGGTGAACGTGTCCAATTCTAAGGGAAAAGCGTGTGGCTGTTATTGGTGAAGGCCTCGCCTGAGTGATTCTAAAGGTCTTACACGGTGAGTCCTAGGAGACCGTATCAGTTTAATATGACTATAGTTCTGCCCTCTAGCTTACAGAGGCTAGTTCGACTCCCAATAACATTTAGTACATAGAGGGCAATTCTTTTGTTTCTCGCCCGTTGGCCGATATTCAATTGTTAAGTCGATGGGTGCGACTGCTGCAGACGCCCATTACTCATCACGCTTGTCATGCCCAAGTACGACACTGCTAAACTCGTCTAAAGTACTGGGTGTGACAAGGAAAATGTTGTTTGGGCACCCAGTAGACTGTCTCTTCGCCAATTTCTGCTCGCCATCTCAGGAGGGTGCGAGCAGAATTAATTCCAGCACAGCTGATTATAAACTGATCTATATGCCCCCAATTATAACCACTATTTAAAAGTTTGCTCTATAGGTAAGTGATGTGTAATGTTATCATTTGGACAATCAACTTTCTATGTTCAATTCTACACCTTATATATAGTACATAAATGCCCTTACTAAATTGGTAGAGTCAAAAGAAAAAAATATATATTTTGATAATGTGAATCTAATAAAGATTCTAATTGTAAGTGGAAAAAATAGGAAAAATAACAGAAAAAATAAGGATGGAGCTCACGACCTTCACTACAACTAGCCCATGAGAGGTATCTGGCATAAGGGTGAGAACTAATTGTTAGAAATGAGCGCTACAATGTAAAAGCATAATAAACTTAAGACTTAAAATATAAAAAGCAAGAGCAATGTTTGTAGTCGTTTTTTAAGACTTTTTGTGGGGTTGGGGTTAAGTCCGAGACTTTACCACAAAAGGTGGTCCGTGATGTAATAGCTGTGGCTGTTTGCCCTATCTGTCCCTACCTTACCGCCAGTGTTCTTAAAGTTCACCCTCCATCCGGTGGGGCCCAGCTTCTTTTTCGGCAGGGATCCAGCACATACAGCAAATGCTGTCGCTGTATTTTCTGGATAAAAATTGTGCTGTAAAAATTTGATGAATATGACAAACAAGAACGAAAAATTGGAGGAAAACATAATACACCAAAAGAAAAGAAAATGCTTAAGACACCTAGAAGAAAAAGAAAGATTCATAAAAACTGAGAATGAAAAAAGATATCCAACAATGGAACTTGAAAGAAAAAAACCTTATTGGGAAGAGAAAAGGAACAATCAGAATAAAAAAAGACAATACAATAATAAAAAAAAAATTAAGAGAACCACTATTGAAACAACACCAAGGTACGTTGGGCGAACAAAGATGCTACAAACCATACAATTGGAGGAATTTCTCCTACAACAGCACAAATCTATACAAATTAATCAAACAGTCATATCAGCGTGGCATAGAAACAACCAAAGAAGAAGAACAGAACAGCTATTGGGCACTACTGAGGAATATAGAAAAAAAGAAGGGAGAGAACACACCAAGAAAAAGATCACAAAAAAAAAATTAAAATTATGAAGAAGAGATTGAAAGCGACAGTAACATAGAGGAAGATTTTTTAGATATAATTTGGGGACCACAAAAACCCCAGGACCATAAAGTACACAAGAAAAGAAGGAACAATTTGGCTTTCAAAAGAGGGGGACACGAGGAGAAAAAAGAAGAAATTGCTGACACTAGAGAATCAAGAACAAAAAGAAACCGTGTTCAACTTCAGTAAAAAGTACTCCCTGCCGATCAGATCAGCGTGTTAAGAAAAGACCTAAAATTTGCTCCACAGTCTGGTTTAAATAAATTTGATTTATATATCGATACATTTCTAATTAATTTCTGTGTATCAAAAAAATATTTTCTCAAAGACCCTGCAACATATGATGATTTCTACATCCAAAGAATATAAACATACCAACTACAAAACCTCATCCACATTCTGCCCCACTCACATAAAAGATCCACACATAACAACATTCCAACATCTGGTAAAAGAAGAAATATCAAAACTTCCAGATAAATTAAGTATCCCATACAAATTTACTAAAGAAGAAATACAAAAACTAAAGGAAATGAAAGAAGATAACACTATTGTAATTAAGCCCGCGGACAAGGGCGGAAGAATGTCTATCCACGGATACCGACCTTTTACCATCTATCGAAGATCCAGAAACGATTGAAAAAACCCGCCACGAAGACCCATAGTGCCGGGTATAGTGTTCCTTACGTCAAATCTCTCAAGCATGGAAATGAGAATAAGATTCCTCCAGAAAGGATACAGGAACAAAATCTCCCAGCTAGACAGAAACACACTGATCACATAAAACAAAGAACCAGGACAACTATGGACCAATCTCCTTCAGAACCCAATTTAACGGAAATCATAAAATAATTGTAAAAAATCTGGACCAACTCTGGAATGTCCTCCTTTTAGATAATGATGTGAAAGCAATAGTACCAGAAAAAACACAGGTAACGTATAGAAAAACCAGGAATTTAAAACAACAATGCTCACTGAGTTTAGAAAAGCCAGGAATTTAAAACAACTCGCACAGAGTTTCTTACCTGTACAAGAAATCTAAAGAGATACAGGAACAAAGGGCTTCCATTTCTGCACAAAATGTATTGCATGTAAAAACCAGTAATCAAATACAAGTCAGTACAAGATTGCATGTCTACTAAAACAAAGAAGAAATGCCAAATCAAAGAGGCCATATCATGCAAAACTGAAGGAGCAATTTGCTTGCTGGAATGTCCATGCGGAATGCAATATGTAGGTCAAACTAAACTGAAAATTTAAAGTAAGAATATCCAAATATATTTATAACATCAAGAGGGGACTTTCAAGCCTGAGTCTATCAGCACATTTTCTAAATTGACATAACAAAGACCCAAGAGGCCTTATATTCTTAAGAAACCTGAACTGGAGAGGAGACCATTTAGTTAATCTACTAAAAAGTAATGAAACAAAATGGATTTTCCTTCTCAACACTCTGGAACCATGTGGATTAAACATAAACAGACATAGAATTTTAAAGCCTTTTTTAAAAAAAGCATTATCATTTTTTATAGCAACATCACTTTTTATAAAGATACCTTTTATATAAAATACCTTCTTTTTAAGCAAAACCACCTTTTATAAATTACCACTTTTTTATGAACAACCACTTTTTATAAGCAAACCCTATTCATTTTAACACAAACATTTTGTACAACAAATAGATTTTAGAAAGCATAATAAATGTCAATATAAATTTTATTTTAATAGCCAGAGTTGTCCCAGGAACATGTGCAAAGCGCCAAAATCCTGGGGGACTTCCAGCCCCGCATTTACGGTTTTAATGGAACCATTGCTGTCCAAAACGTGTTGGAGAGAGGAGGAGCAGTATTGCAGAAGGGTTGAGAGGCAAACTGATCCACCGCTAAGTTTGAAGAAGCGCCTGGTGTTTGACGTCTTTCAGCGCCACGGTCAAGCTTGCTGTATGTGTTGGATTCCTGCCAAAGAGGAAGCTGGGCCCCACTGGACGGAGGGTGAACTTTAAGAAAACCAGTAAGGCAGGGATAGATAGGGCAAACAACCACAACTATTACATCATGGACCACCTTTTGCGGTAAAGTCTTGGATTTAACCCCAACCGCCGCCTCCGCAACAAGTCTTAAAAAAGACTAAACATTGCTCTTGATTTTTTTTATATTTGAAGTCTTATGTTTATTATGCTTTTACATTCTAGCACTCATTTCTAACAATTTGTTCATTAGTACCCCTTATTGAGCTGCTTTATACACTTCTATAAGCACAGGACACTTATCAAAAATAAGGGTGAGAACTGATCATAGATGAGGTGGTGATATATATAACTAGAGAAAGTGCTGAATGCTAACTCGGAAAGAGGAAATAATGTAAATACACAGATTCTCTTACAACCACGGCTTGTAAAAACTGCACAGGCAGTTCAAATTAAAATTAACAGACTGGGGGGAGATATAGTAAGCCTTGGAGACTGATAAAATGGACAGAGATAAAGTATCAGCTATTCAGCTCCTACCTGACATGCAAAAAGAAATAAAAAATTCAGCATACTAGTAAAAACAAATCAAGATAATAAGATTAAATGCATATATAAAAAACACATACACATATGGATAGAAGCTAGAAGTAGTTATATTTTAACTCGCGATAGTTCAGTCCTCCTGGTTGTAGGGTATTAAAATCATAGATGCCTTTCATTACACATCTAGCAAGTTAAGGGCCTGATTCATTACGGATCGCAGCTGCGATTACGCACGCAGACCCACCCAATATGCTAATGTTTGCAATCGCAATGCCGTCGCAGCCTAACATAAAGACGCCCACTTCCCCTTACATCCGTAATACTTAGCAAAGCCATCGGGTACCATCGCTGCTTCACGCACGTCAGACCTTTCTCAGAAATTGCTAACCTCGTTGCACGCAGTGGGAACTCAAGCTGCGTATGCCATCGCAATGGCTAATGTATGCACGCCCCGGTAACGGTATTCAAACACACTGATATGCCTGCGTTTCGTTTTTTCTTTGCACTCTATGCAAGATCCACATTGGAAAAAACCTTCAGACACACTACTACTCGTGGTTTATTTAAAGGTAATGCACTCCTTACTAAGCTTTTGCTCAAATTGCGTGCCGCCTTATAAATATACTTAAGCCAGAATGATCTTTCCTGTTATAGGATCTGTTTGCCCAATGTTTCTGTAGGAATCTTTTGATTCGTTCATATTGTGAATTATAGCTAGTAATAATTGACCATTCAAAAGAATTTTTTTTTTTTTTTCGTTTTTTTATTCTTGCGACAAATTTTCAGCAATAATATTTAAATTGACCATAGCTTTATCCACGATAATTGGTACATTACCCACTGGCAATAAATTTTTCTCTAATTTCAAATGCTTCTTTCTCATTAGTAGGATAACTCGTACAATTGCACCTCAACCTTTTGAATTGTCCATTTAATATGGCCCGAAGCCAGATTCTATGGTGGCAGCTGTCCGCTTCGCTGTATGACTTGGAGTCAATTAGTTTGCAAAAACTTTTAGTACATTTTTCACTTTTTATTCTTTTATATGTTTCTGATGTTATGTCCTGTCTCTCAATTAAACGGTATTATACTATATTCCCCCTTCTTCCTTTTCATGGGGCATATGGCCATGGGGCCAAATAACGAGGGAATAGCCCACACCTGTCCATGAAATAGCTTTTGAGTTGATAGTCCCATTACTTTTGGGCCCTTAAAAAGTGGGAGGCACATATAGAATCCGTTGTAATTCCTACACCGTTCACCTGATTTGGATATAATTACCCTCAAATTAAACCTGAAAGTCTGCAGTTAAAGCACATCTTGTTTGTTTCATTTCAAAGCGATTGTGGTGGTGAATAGAGGCCAAAATATGAAAATTCTGTCAATGTCCCAATATTTATGCACCTGACTGTGTGTGTGTGTGTGTGTATGTATGTATGTATATGTGTGTGTGTGTGTGTATATATATATATATATATATATATATATATATATATATAATAAAAATTGCGTGTGTATATAGCACCAGTGGGAGAATTTTACTGTTTTTATATTTTCTGCAAATAGTGTTAGGTGTGGAGATTCAGCTGTTGGATTTTCACCTATGGGCTGAGTGTTCATTTTGTATTATCAACACTTGCTTTTTTAAATATACAGTAAGAGGTGTACCAATTTATGAACTGTTTGATAAATACTGTACATCATCATTTACCTTAAGGTGGGTACACACTTGCGTGACTGGCAATCGTACCGATGTCCAGGGACACCCTGGACATCACATGATTGCCGGTACACACTGCAGCGATCAATAAAGGACTGAACCGAATACTTCACGATATGCACGATTTCTCAAATCGGAACGACATTGCTCCAGTGTGTACCCGGCATTAGACCGAATATATATAATTTTATTACCTATAAATTGGCATGCCAATCATCTAGTTTTTCTACATTTTTAGCAGCCTACAGTGAGCTTACAAAGCCATCTTGTGTTTTTGCTGGAGGTACTACATCCATTTTTTTTTTCTCAACATACTAGGTACTAGAATATTTTTCAAATTTGTATTCTTTTTAAAAAAGACTCAAGGTTTAAATTTAATGGAGAACCAAGAATGGGATCAGAAAACATTTATAGAATATTTCTAATTAAATAAAATTTATTGTTAAATTTGGATATACAATATATATCCAAATTTGAGTTTTCTACATTCTCTAGTTCATCTCCATTCTTATGTTTATTATTAATAATTAGATTTTTCAGTATAAGAAGTGTGGAGCATTCTGTATTCATTGCTTTATCAGCAGAGTTCAAAATGTTTGAAGGATAACCTCTTTGCTCAAAATTTTTAATCATTTTGTCAGCTTGTATTACATAAGATCAACTGTGGAACAGTTTCAACGCAATCTATTAAGTTGGCTCAAAGGTATGTTTTTTAGCCAAGGCTTACAGTGTCCACTAGAAAGAAGTACAAAATTATTTGTATATACCGGTTTTGATAATTGTGTATAAAGTCAGATCCAGATAAAGCACTGAAGTGAGTAAATTTCAGATTAAAATTATTAAGAAAAGAAACTAACTCAAGTGCTAAGTCCTTACCCCAACCCAAATTATAGATCATCAACATAATGGCCAAAGTACACTAGGTTGGCTCCATATTCTGTATATGGATTTGTAAAACTCAGAGCAAACCAAGTGCCCATGGCTGTTACCATCACCTGGAGAAAAACATTTATCATAGAAAGTGTTAGACACTAAAAAAAAATATTTAGGACCCTCTGAGGCCCCAATATACATCGGCAAGAAATGTTCAGTTGCCTGTACACATATCATGATGGATGTGGGTATTTAGGGCTTAAATATCAAGTGTGTGAAAAGCTTAATTAGGTTTTCAATAGAAATCTCTAATGGTATTGAGAATATGCATTGTTTCGCAGATATGGGTTCTCAGGGATATAACAATTTTGCAAAAAGAAATCTATCAATTGCAAAAGATTACAAGTGAGGGACCCTATGCCCAAACTGACTGGTCTGCCAGGGGGTGAAGTGAGTGATTTGGTAATTTTGGGAATGTTATAAAAATTATATATAATAGGCAAATCAATATGCAAAAAAATGTATCCTTTGATATCATTTCTATTTTGATGGCCTCTTCCAGATGCGTCCTTATTTTTTCTGGACTACATTAGT
Source organism: Taudactylus pleione (assembly GCA_031769625.1). Lineage (NCBI taxonomy): Eukaryota > Metazoa > Chordata > Amphibia > Anura > Myobatrachidae > Taudactylus > Taudactylus pleione. The sequence goes on from JAUIMM010000178.1 coordinate 14,188,581, forward strand.
GGGATCACTAGATAATCTCCGGTAAAATTAAGTATTGTTTACAGTCTTCTTGTATGAATATGTTTTATCCAATACTACTTATCACCCGCACCTCTTTGCCTGCCTGGCATATGATTTATAGAGTTATCATTATCCATTTAATTGAGGGCAATCTTGTCTCATTTAGACATATTAGATTGTTTGAATGGTTTTTAAGTACAAAGATGTTTAAAATCATACAATTTTTTTTTCTAATAGAAATTAATGAAAGTGCTTTTTTTGTGCCCATTGGGAAAGATACACGATTTTCTCTTAAATGTATTATGCTCTGAATAGAGTTTGAGATATGGGACCACTTTGGTTAATCTCAAAAAGACATTTCTTTGTAGGGGCTCATTATCAACATGATTTTCATTCCATAGTGTCTCTAAGACATCTAGGACAGGATTCAATTAACTGCGGGCAACTAGGGCTATTCAATTACCTGCGGAAGGGGCACTTAACGCAGATTTCTGTTTGACAAGCTCAAACGGAAATCTGCGTTAAGTGCCCCTTCCACAGGTGCCGCGAACGTGTTGACCTTTAGCTCTCTGTACTCATCCCTAGACTTATGGGTTAACATGCGTTAAATGCTATTTTAATGCGCAAGGAAAAGTGGTTATTGAATAGTTACACCCGAGGCTGCCACCCTTTTCCTCACGCAGTGAATTACTGCGACTAATTGAATCCAGACCCTAGTGTGTCATGGTCTGTGTGATCTAGAATAAAAAGGGAAAATGTATTCATCAATATTTTTTAGTCTTTTGGTTGCAAAATATCTCTTTAAACAGATGTTTATTACAAAATGAGTTTAACAAACAATTCAAACCAGTTTAGATTTCTTGTCGGTACAAAATTCAGTCATTTTTGTAACCATTTAATTTCATTAACATTCAGCACTTTCTTGAATACATTGAAGATACCACGGTTACTCAATGTATTTTTGGTCGTCTTATGGAGTTTCCGGCTCCCTCAACTGATTTGTGGATACCCTGGTGGAGGAGAACTAGGGGTGGGGATGTGAAAATCTTTTGTAGTCTGGATCTCTGATCTAAAAAATTTTATGTGATTCTTTTGAAAGGGCATCCGATTCATCTAAAGAGACTTGCCTCATGCTTGTATAGCTCTGACTGTAGCGAGATTTGGGGTGTCTAGAGTATATGTTGTTGGTAGATTTATGTGTAGGTTTAAATCTAGAATGAAAGGAATTAGAAATAACTATACCTATAGTTAGTGGAGTTTTTTTTTTTTGTTGTTTCCTGCATGTTAGTGTATCTAGTTAAGGGAGTTATAGACCGTAATGGTGTTCTTTGGGGGGAAGGGGAAAAGTTAATTTTTTTAATAAAAAATCTCCGTACTCCTGCTTGATAATCCTGGTTGTCTTTCAGATTTTTGAGTTTCATTTCAATAAATTCTTTCACATACTACTCAACTCTTCTGCTGGTTATAGAATCTCTTTCTGAGAACAAACACTTTATATTTAATAAGTAAATTTTTGGGTTCCTCAAGTTTGTAGTTTCATTTTCTTTCCAAAATTTTTGCAAAGCATTTGTAGTGAAAACCGCTTCCCACTTCCTGGGGTGATCAATGTAAACACCGTGTTAAAACATTACAATTCATTGTATGATTTTTTTTCAGATTGAAAATTTGGACAAGAGTTTAGAAGATCTGCTTGTCAGAGTTGATGAGTTTGTTGGGATGTTGGATATGGTAAGTACTACACTTAGACTGTAATCTATGACTTAGATTTCAAATAGTGAATATTTTTATTGTCCTTTTCTATTTATTTTTTTGTAAAACTAAATCTCAAATGAGAAAAGGTGAAGTAATAATACCAAATTAGAGTAAGTATATTATTTAAGGCATGGGGAGAAAGAGATTCTGTGGGGAAAAAAAAAAGTTCTAAAATCTGATGGTAGGGGAAAATATGGTACTGTACAAGGTAATGGTGCATACACACGATCAGATTTTTCCTTCAGATATGAACGATAACGATTTAAAAATCGTTCAGTCGTTCATATCTGAAGGAAAATCGTTCATATCTGACATGCCTGAACGATGGACGATCAACGATGCGCGTTCCCGATGGTCAGATAACGATTTCTGACATCTGATGGGTTTGCAGTCAGACTTGGACGATTCCATTCATTTTAATGCAGTCAAAAATCGTTCAATCGTTCAAATCGTTCAAAACTTTGTTAAAATCGTTAAATCGTTCATCTGACAAATCTGACAAGTCTGACAAATCTGACCGTGTGTACGCTCCATAAGATGCATATGTGAATCGACTAGGCCGCACCAGGAGACTATGCTGATTAATTTGATTTGCAACACTTGTATATCTGTGTGTGACTGAGTCTGAATCTGTATACGATGCAGAGGCTGCATCTTTTCCAATGCAAAGTTCAGTTGTGCTTTGTATACAGACTCAGTCACACACAGATATACAAGTGTTGCTTATCAAATTAATTAGCACAGTCCTCTGGTGCGTTCCACTGCGACTAAGACGCATTTTGACAGGCATGCATGTGGCTTTTATTTTCATGTTCTGATGTTAGTATGTTTGCACAGTAAATTATTTTCAAATGACAAGTTGTTCTCTTTAGTGTGTGTGTGTGTGTGTGTGCGTGCGTGCGTGTGTGTGTGTGTGTGTGTGTGTGCATTTCTCCTTACAAAGAACAGCAGCCTATGCTTAGATATCTGTACCACACCAAAACGTAACAGGACGAAGTAAAAACATAGAGAAACACATTTGGTGCTTTTTAGCCAGATAGACTTTTTTTCCTGCTGCAACAGAAAACAGTTGAGTTTTGTTTGGAAATAATCACACTGTCTATACACTTGTTTTCTCTTCACAATAACACAGCATAAACTTTATGCATTTGCACAACTTTTCCACATGTGCAAATAAATTGATTTTTACAGGCCGGTTAACCTCTCGCCAACCCAACAAGACAGTGTCTGGTCTCTGCCACGCGAATCACGGCTAGCAGAATGACCCATCGAATGACACCACTTTGTAAGATTCTCCTTACAAAGAACACACTTGACAGCAGTTGTCCTTGTCAGATAGTTTTTTACTGATGTAAAATGTTATATCCGCACATTACATCCAGCATATGGCTCCCTGACACTAAACTAAACATTACCAGCTATCTATCACCTTGCCTACTAATTCAGCATCAGGAGCATCTCCCCCTTGAATCCCACAACCTTTATGCATCACACAGACACACACCAATTAGACCAATGTAGTGCAGCTGTGCTTTAAAGGTATCCAGCCTCTTTGTTCCAGGAAATTAGTCATATTCTTTATAGCAACAGACTGGCAAAAAAAAAAAAAAAAACATTTTCACAAAAAAACAGGCGAAAATGGCAACAGACGACAATAAATTAAGATAAGTTTTCATCATCCCAGACCAGGAGAAAAAAATATGCAAAATTACTATCTATGGCTAAAAATGTGGGGATTTCTTTCAGAACCCTTTGAACAAATCCGCCCCCCCCTCCCCCCACTCCCCCCCTCCAAGGATAAATTACCGGAAAAAAAATTGGTAAGTAGCGTACTTTGGCGAAAAACGACCACACAAATTTTGGGCGGAAAAAAACAAAACGTTTTTTCGCCCGTTGCCGTTTTCACTTGTTTTTTGGCGAAAATTTAGCCGTTTTTCTGGCGAAAACTGAAAAAACAGCAGTTTTCGCCACTAATTGAATTCGGACCATAAAATTCAATAGCAGCAGCACTCAGAAATAAACAATAGGGTAGAAACAGTGATTTCCACGTAACTAGAAGCCTCTATTGTTTGTTTTTGAGTGCTGCCATTATTGGACTTTTTATTGCAGATTTACTTTCTTTGGATGGACATTCTTCCACTGTCTGACTGCCAGATACGGTTTTGTATGTAAATACGTGGACAATTTTGTTGGTACACTTGCAGCACATTGAAACAGTGCTTCATTCCTCCTAAAAACTGGTGAGAATAAAAGCTATTTGGTATCTCATAGAATAAAGCAAATACACTGTGAAAAGAGAGAAGTTATTGCTTATTCTTGAAAGATATTCTAAAAATGGCCTGAACAGATCTGTTGGGTACCCCTTTAAAACATATTAAATAATTGAATTGTAATAATATTTCAAACAAATTGCTTTCTTGAATTAGCACCTTTTACATTTCATACATCTTCTAATCAGTCATTAAGCATATTTAAATGGAAAAAAGGTAGTCACTCTGCTGTTAGGTATCATCGTGTGCGCCAAACTGAACATGGACCAGAGAAAGCAAAGAAGAGAGTTGTCTAAACAGGTCAGAAATAAAATTATAGACAAGTATGATCAAGGTAAAAGCTATAAAACCCTCACAAGCCACTTGATGTTCCTATTACATTATTAAGAAGCTTAAAGTCCATGGAACTGTATCCAACCTTCGTTGACGCAGCCGCAAGAGGAAAATTGACCGCAGATTAACCACTTAACTGGTGTGGTCGCATGTAATGCTTCATCTGGCAAGGTCTCATTACATTCAACCACGCCAGCCCGCTCCATCCCCCAGCTTTGGCAGAGGAGATCCATTCTACACAAGTGCAGAACGGATCTCCTCTGTGTCCCCGTAAGTAATGCGGCAGTCTGTGAACGCCGACATCACTTCTAGAATCGCACCCCAGAATGCCGTTCGTATGCGCCGAGAGTAAAATTGAGAGAGTAAAATCCGAGCACACCTGTGCTGATCTCTGCGTGTGTAGAGATCAGCAGCAGCATGGGGCACTGATGATCGGTCCCTCCTGCCTCATGCTCTGCTAAGGTGAGGGGCGGGGCTAAGTCATGGGGGAGGGGGGTAACGGGGGAGGCATGTTTTGGCCAGGGGGGGAGGGAAGTGTTATGCAAGCTATTAAAATATTTGTTTGGCTGGGGGGGGGTTAACTTTTCAAAAAATCAACGCGTGTGTGATATATGTATATTAGTGTATATGTGATACATGGGAAGGGGGAAGACTACTAAATTTAGCACCCATTGTCCCTGGTGGTGAAGGTGGGGGGCACTGCCACAGGTATCTATCACAACTAGGAGGGTGGGGGTTGTTATTGCAGGGGATCTTTTGACACTGGGGGGGGGGCCTATTTTTGATGTGGGATGGGACGTTAAATTACATTGGGGGCTTATGGACAGAGGGGTTGGGAGGGATGCAAAACATCTCCTTGGTATTTTTTTTTTTCAACTAAAATATTTAAATATATTTTAAAAAGTACTTTTTAAACTTAATTATATAAAAAAATTACCCGACCATTTCTGGGAACAGTTTTAAGCTGGGTACACACTAGATGATGTTTTTGATGATTTCCAACGGATCGGAAAGACAAATCGTGCAGTCTGTACCCACTATGTTGGGCAGGGCATGCTCCCATGGGGTCTTCAACCGCATCTTCAGGTTGGCCCTACATGCAGCTCAATCTGGCTATGCGGCTGACGACCCCATGCAGTGGGATGAGGCAGGGGCCGGCATATCGGTCAGTCGGGCACTGGATCGTCTAATGTGTACCGCCTGCCCGATAAGTCAGCTCGTCGGCGGGGGGTGCCACCCGTCAGATCGCTGGGTACACACAACGTTTAGTGTGTACCCAGCTCAACAAGTGCGTATGTTGGGTGGAGCAGTTGTCTTACTCAAATAATCGAGTAAAAGTGTGGGAGTCCTCTTTTAAGAAATCAGATGGGAGCCAGAGGAGGGTCAGCCTCACAGTGTTCAGGAGTTTTGTACAAGGTCACAGTAATGCGTTCCACGCGGAAAACTAACTATATGAGTTGATAGTGGGTAAAAGAGAGGGAGGAGCAGTCGCTTTCCAGTGCAAGGCGATTTGACATTTGACCTTGTTTAATTTATATTTTACGAGTTTTCAAGTTGGTTGCAATACAGGAGGGATAGGTCAGGGACAAAGAGGGTAATCTGAATACTGATGATGGCTCTAGTTAAATCTTGTATGTTCTGGTATTCTTGGATTTTAGGACAGGTCTACCATATATGTAGCAGGGTGCCCCTTTGACTTCAGGAGCAACACATAAGTCGAAGGATGTAGAAAAAATTAAGCGAAGGCCAGTAGGTATTGGACACCATCTAAAATGGATTGACTACATTTGATAGTTAAAATACACACACATATATATATATATATATATATATATATATATATATGATAGATCGATAGATTTTTAATTTTTTTTCTAATTTTTATTTATTTTTAGGATATACAGATGATTTTTTACCTTTTTTTTTGTTTTTTTTCCTCTTAGATTCGAAATGACACCTCTCAAGTGGTTAATGAAAAAGTACCTCAAATTTACACTAAAGCTGCAGAGATGAGAAAACTGTACCAGAAAATTGACTTGCTTGAGGTAGGAAAGTGTATGCTGCAAATACAAGCATCTTATGAAATTGTATACATTCAGCCACTCTCGCTATCAATTTCCCCTTGCTTAGGTGAACTTTAGTAGCCTGAATGGAGCAAATGGTATAAATATTATGTTGTCTATTGAAGGTCAGGAACAGTGCAGGGGGGAGGGGGGGGGGGGCATTGTGAAGCTGTGCTGCAATGTTTAAATGCAGGCATGGATGTGGCTGTGCTGCTTCCCACAGATAGTAGCAGGGGTGGGCAAAGAGCTCCTCCATTCTGAGCACAGAGAGTGTGAGATTGTGCTCTTCCATCTCTCTGCATGGGAACATAGGATTCAGCAGCAACACAAGGCAAGTGGAGGAGGAAGAGGCAAAATATATTTTGGTACATATAAGGTTTTATATTTAATATATAAGGAACATGGAAGGGACATCTAATGGACATATAAAGGGTATGGGGGGGACGTCTGGCATATAAGAGGCATAGAGTGACATCTGATGGGCATGTAAGAAGCATTGTAGGAGAAATGATGATTTTCGTGGGGTCTCATTGGCATGTAAGGAAAAAGTGGCAATGTCTGATGGCATGTAATGGGCATGCTGGGAGGTCTCATGAGCAGATAAGGGGCATGTCACAATGTCTCATGACATGTTAGATGTATTATGGGTCTTGTGGTGTGTAATGATGTCTGATGGCATAGAAAGGGTCAGTTGAGTGTGCTTATGTGGGGAGCTCTGATGACATGTGGGTGCTTGTATGCTTGCATTTAAGGGGCAAGTGAGGAGGCCTGATGGGCCTGCAGGGAGGCCAAATGCCTGCCTCTGCACATGCAGGGAGAGAAGCTTAAGCTCCTGTCTCCACTTATACTTTGCTCCTAGAGCAGATGTTCCCAAACTCAGTTCTCAAGGCAACCTAACAGTCCAGGTTTTAATGATACCCATACTTGACCACAGGTGACTTAATACCTCACTCAATTTAGTTTAACAATGTGTGCTCAACCATGAGTATCTCTAAAACCTGAACTGTTGGGATACCTTGAGAACCGCATTTGGGAACCTCTGTCCTAGAGCCTGGTTACATTGTTAAGCTCCTTCCTGCTGTTGCTGGATTGTTGAGCAGTATTTATCCACTATTCTAATGCATTCAGTGGTTTTGTGGGTTTGTGAGAGCTTAAGTGCTTTGGGTATGTGAGTGCACTGCTTCTGTTTACTGGTCACACTGAGACATCCCAAAGGTCAGTGCTTTTACTCTTATGCGTGCAGCCTAGTTATGGTGTATTGGAGCCACTTACCACTCGTTGTGTGTGTATGCATGTATGTGTGTGTGTGTGTTATATATATATATATATATATATATATATATATATATAATATATTACCCTAAATGCCTTTACCCTGCGCTAAAAATTTATTAAAAAACTAATAAAATTTTTCAGTGGAAATACAGAAGCAGCTCTCTACAGACTCCCTATTAAAGGGACATCAGCAATTGGGCACTATAATGGTGCAATTTTTAAGTTGCACTTTGCATACGGTGAGTATTGATAACAACATATGCTTACACTTTAAAAAGAGTAGGTGGTTGGTAGACCTGAAGAGTATCAGAAGACCATAAAAAGACCTCTTGGAATCTTCACCCAATATTGCTACAGGGTGCCACCCTGATCTGAAGTCAAGTCAGATTCTGAGTTGTCCTTGAACAAGACTAGTATTCGTCAGTGGAAACTTCCTCAATGCCTGAGAATTCTGTTTCTAGAGCTGATGCTGAGGCTTTGATCAAGGCAGTTAATTTGGTACTGCAGATGGAGGATTCTGAACAGACTCCTAGCTCCAAAGCATCTGAAGAAGGCAATCACTGAGTTCCCTTCTTCGGGGCAGTTTGAGGACCTTCTTGCGTAAGTATTGTCTCATTCTAATAGGCGCTTCCAGTTGTCAAAAGCACATTGCATACTTCTACCCTTTACTGGTTGCAGAACGGGCTAGGAGGGAGTCTTCTCCTTCAGTTGATGCCCACATTGTTCGCCTTACTAGATCGTCCATTCTAACTATTCCTAATACGGCTTCCCTTAGGGATCCTATGGGTAGGAAGCTGGAGACTTTTTCTTAAGACAGCCTATACCAATGCGGGGACTATTGCACACCCTGTCCTGACTTTGGCTTGGGTGGCCAAGGCCGTTGTTAATTGGGCATTATTGCCTCTTGTGAGGCACATTAAGGAGGTCGGTTCTTACCTGGGTGTGGCAGCCATTGACTCGGGGGTATTGACCTCTAAGGTGTCGGCATCTACTGTTGCGGCCAGTGGAACCCCCTGGCTACATTCCTGGCAAGCGGATACTGATTCTAAGAAAGCATTAGAGTCGCTCCCATATTCTGGCGACATCCTCTTTGGTCAGGAGTTGCTATAGTGGTGGCGTCCAGGATGGCTTTCCTTGGTGGCACCTGAAAGGACCAGAATGCCTACCTGTCTACCTTTCATTCCTTTCATCCACAGGGAAAGGCCAGAGGTCAGGCATTGTCTAGATTCCAGAGTTCCTCCTCCAATGGATCTAAGCTACATGGTAAGCAGTCTTGGTCCACCAGGCGTGCAGCTACCAAGCCAGCTGATGAGCATGCCAAATGACTGGATGGGCCTCCACCTTGGGGACCCCAGTGTGGGATGCTGGCTTTTGTGTCTTGCCAAAGTTTGGATGGGAACCATGACAAACGCCTGGGTCAGGGGTGTAGTCTCTAAGGGATACGCACTGACTTTTCAGAAGTGTCCTCCGATGCATTTCTTTTCCACAGGATCTCCAGAAGATCCAGGAAAAGCAAGAGCTCTCTGGGAGTCTGTTCGCTCCCTTTTGGCTTCCAGTATCATCATACCGTTTCCCCCATCTCAAAGAGGTAAGGGTTTCTACGCCAACCTCTTCCTGGTCCAGAAGCCGGGCGGCTCCTTTTGACCCATCTTCAATTTGAAGGCGTTGAACAGGTTTCTGCAGATTCACAGATTCTGCATTGAGTCTCTACGCTCCATCATTCTGGCTATGGAGCCAGGGGATTTTATGGTATCTTTGTACATCAAGGATGCCTATTTACACATCACCATACGAGTCAGCTACCAGCTCTTCCTCAGATTTGCGATGAGATCGGATTACTACCAGTTTCAGGCACTTACCATTTGGACTGTCCACAACCTCCTTTTTTCATGAAGGTCATGACAGCGCGCCATCATCGAAGGGACATCAGAATCTTGCCTTCTCTGGATGACCTTCATCTCCTAGCCCAAACTCCGGATGTCCTGAGGGACCACATTTGTATGACATTCATGGATCTTCTAGCGTCACACAGGTAGATGGTCAATTGGCAAAATTCTGCGTTGACTCCATCTCAGGAAATGTTGCATTTGGGAGCTCTGCTGGATTGCAGTGTTCAGCATGTCTTCCTTCCGGCAGACAAGTTTCAGGCCATGCATTTCAGGGTTTGCACATTCCTCAGTCATTGTCGGGTGTTGATCCACTTCTGCATGCAGATCCTGGGTTCCTTGGTCTCCACATTTGACATGGTGGAGTATGCCCAGTTTTACTCCCATCCTCTTCAAATAGAAATTCTGTCCAGGTAGAACAAAACCCTTCTGCACCTCAGGCCGTAGATGATCATTCTCTTGCAGGAGGTTAGTCACTCCCTCTTGAGGGACTACACCAGTTCCACCTGAACAGGGGCCCCCCTTTTTTGGATCCAGGACTAGGTCTTGCTCACCACCTACGCAAGTCTTTGGGGGTGGGGGGCGGAGTCTTGTCCGCAGATGCTCCAGGGACAGTGGATGTTTTGGGAGAGCAGATTATCCATCAATGTCCTGTAACTCAGGTATGGTGTACAGAGCTCTCCAGGGGCATCTGATCAAGGTGCAGTCAGACAACGCGATAGTTGAGGCCTACATAAACCACCAGATCAGCACCCGCAGTCACGACACCATAAAGTAGACTGGGCGGACCGTTACCGTCTAGCTCTGTCAGCAATTTTCATTCCCAGCATGCAGAATTGGGAAGCGGACTTCCTAAGCTGGCAGCACATTCATTCGTCGAGTGGGCTCTGCATCCAGACGTCTTCCAGTTACTGATCAGCCATTGGGGTCTACCAGGCATAAATATGGTGGCGTCTCAGCACAATTACCAGCTGCTGAGATACTGTTCCCGCACCAGGGATCCCAGAGCACTCCTGATGGATGCTCTGGCAGTGCCGTTGACGTTTCTATCTACGTCTTTCCTCCAATGTCAATGATCCAGCGTGTTCTCCAATTGGAGGGCGGTACAGTGATCCTTTTGGCTCCAAATTGGCCAATGGCGGGTGTGATACATGGATCTTCTGGGCCTCTCCCTCGATGCTCCACCGCCTCATTGTGTTTGCTAAGCGCGTTAGAGGACTAATGGATGATTATAAAACCCTTGTGCAATTATGTTAGCACAGTTGAAAACTGGTTTGCTCGGTAGAGAAGCTATAAACCTGGCCCTCCTTTTGAGCTAGTTGAGTATCTGGAGCATCACATTTGTGGGTTCGATTATACTCTCCAAATGGCAAGAAAAAGAGAACTTTCATGTGAAACTCGACAGTCTATTTTTGTTCTTAGAAATGAAGGCTATTCCATGTGAGAAATTGCAAGAAACTGAACATTACCTACAACGGTGTGTACTACTCCCTTCAGAGAACAGCACAAACAGCTTCTAACCAGAGTAGAAAGAGAAGTGGGAGGCCCCGGTGCACAACTGTGCAAGAAGACAAGTACATTAGAGCCTCTAGTTTGAGAAATAGACTCCTCACAAGTCCTCAACTAGAAGCTTCATTAAATGGTACCCGCAAAACGCCAGTGTCAACGTCTACAGTGAAGATGCTGGCCTTCTAGGCAGAGTGGCAAAGAAAAAGCCATATCTGAGACTGGCCAATAAAAGGAAAAGATTAATATGGGCAAAATAACACAGATATTTGACAGAGGAAGATTGGAAAAAAGTGTTATGAACAGACGAATAAAAGTTTAAGGTGTTTGGATCACACAGAAGAACATTTATGAGACACAGAACAAGTGAAAAGATGCTGGAAGAGTGCCTGACACCATCTGTCAAGCATGATGGCTGTTATGTGATGGACTGGGGCTGCTTTGGTGCTGGTAAAGTGGGAGATTTGTACAAGGTAAAAGGGATTTTGAATAAGGAAGGCGATCACTCCATTTTGCCATGCCAAGCCATACCCTATGGACAGCGCTTGGTTGGAGCCAATTTCCTCCTCCAACAGGACAATGACCCAAAGCACACCTCCAAATTATGCAAGAACTATTTAGGGAAGAAGCAGGCAGCTGGTATTCTGTCTGTAATGGAGTGGCCAGCGCAATCACCAGATCTCAACCCCATTGAGCTGTTGTGGGAGCAGCTTGACCGTATGGTACGCAAGAAGTGCCCATCAAGCCAATACAACTTGTGGGAGGTGCTTCAGGAAGCGTGGGGTGAAACTTCTTCAGATTACCTCAACAAATTAACAGCTAGAATGCCAAAGGTCTGCAATGCCGTAATTACTGCAGAAGGAGCATTCTTTGAAGAAAGCAAAGTTTGAAGGACAAAATTATTATTTCAAATAAAAAATCATTATTTCTAACCTTGCCAATGTCTTGACTATGGCCCTCATTCAGAGCCACTCGCTATTTGTGGTCGTTCGTTCTAAAACAAGGGGTGGCTATTCAAATGAACCGTTCGCTGTTTGCGGTCTGTTCACGCCTCTATGTCTGAACGAGCGAACAAAACTTGCGTTCGTTTTTTGGAAAGATATGCCCCCTGGCCGCTCGCATCCTACGTCATGTCCGCTATTTATTAGATTAATCGAGTACATCGACAAGGGTATGAACTGCTCGCTATTCTTAGGGTTGGTGTTTGCTACCACAATTTTGCGAGCAGTTCTGACTATAAAATAACCCAGTGACGTGGTCAATGACGCTGCTGTTTTAAATATGCACACCCATAAAACGCCCGTTTTGACCTTTAAGCACGCCTGCGTTCTGATTTCCACTCCCCATTTTCAAGCACCTTCCCCTGTTACCACCCACATACGCCTCTTTCTGTCACTCAAAATAGCAGGCATTCGCTATTTTGCGAGCACATGAATTTCGGCCGCACTGACTGGTTAGCGCATGCGTATAACGATCCGTACGCATGCGCAGTTGGGCTAACATCGCTCGGAACGAACGAGCGGCCGCTTACGAGCGGCTCTGAATCAGGCCCTATATGTGCTATTCATTTTGCAACTCATTTGATAAAAGAAAGTCAGTTTTCATGTAAAGCACAAAATTGTTTGGGTAACCCCAAACTTTTGAACGGTAGTGTATATGCTGCCTATTATAGAGGTAGTTTAATATGATACACAGGTAGGTGGCTGCTATGCTATTTCTCAATTGCTCAGCCTCTCATAGCCGGAGTACAAGTGTGCAAGTGCAAGTGTGGTTATTACTATACATTGCTTCTCCTGCACTGTGGGATTTAAGTTTTAGTTTAGAATTATATTGGCCTAATAGGCTCTTCTAGTTTGTTTGGTTTTTTTCTGGGATGTAGATATGCCAAAAGTTTAGGGTGGTATACAGGTTGGGTTTTTCTTTTTATGCTGTTTGTTTTTGTTTTCTTTTATTCTTGAATGTCGATATGTTACAGTGCAGCTATGGATACAGATTTCTTATTGTGGGCCCTTCACTCGATGGTTACTGTGGTTTGGGCACTTGGGATATAGTTATTCTGTGATGGTTGAATTAACTGCATTTTTAGGGTTGCTATTATTTAATATGTGCTATTTCTTGCCTGGAACGTTAGAGGTGTAAATGATGAGCTAAAAAAGTTCTTTAGTACTTAAACAACTGAGGCGTTATGGCCATGACGTAGCCTGCCTTATACCCCTTTTACACCAGAGCAAAAACCTGGGGTTTTGCTGGGTCTACCCGGGTCACAGCTCAGTGTAAAAGGGTCCCTGAAAAAAACCCGGGTCAAGTGACCGGCAATCCAACCCAGGTAGCTACCAGGGTCGGACCCAGGATGGACCTGGATAATGGTGCAGTGTAAACGGCGCAACCCGGGTTATACGACATGGGTCATGCCTAAAATGAGCTGATTGGTGGTTGTGGAGCAGTCACCTCCCACTTTTTATGACCTCACAAGTTTAGCAGGGCAGACCCAGGTTCAGTGTGAACGGGGCTGACCTGAGAAAAATCAAGATCGATGGTGCTGTTTAAACGGTGTCTGACCTGGGTTGGAACCATGTCTGAAAAACCAAGTTGGACCCTGGTTGTTGGTGGAAAAGAGGTATTACTGAGACACATTTGGTGGGGAGTAACCTACTTTCTCAGGCTGCGTGTGGGCTGGGCGTATCATGCCTCTCACAGATCAGCTTACAGAGGGGTCTCTATACTGATTTAAAAAAAATGGTCTCCTTTGTTTTAACTGCTGTATGTACTGATCCAAGAGGTCAAAATGTTTTTCTTGATTGTAAGATAAATTCAACTCCCCTATTTTTTTCAGCTGTCTATATTCCCGCTAACTTTTCTTACGAGGTGTTCAAAAGGGCCGCTGAGTTTGTCACATATCCCTACACTCTGGTGATATGCCTGGGGGAATTTAATAATGTATTTAATTTGGCCTTAGACAGATGGCATGATCAACTGTGTCTCCGTTGCAGGGTTCCAGTGGGTTTTCAATCTTTGTGGCTGCCCTGGGCTGAATTGATGTTTGGAGAACTAAACATCCTAATGTGTGCCAGTTCTCCTGTTTCCCGCACACATACCATTCCTTCTCGAGGATTGATCTAGCCCTGGCCTCTCACAATTTACTCCCTAAAATGTTTTACATTGAATATGAGCCCAGGGGTATATCCGATCATTCCCAACTCATTCTGGTAGTTAACCTTGCAAGCCCTCGTGGCCAGACTTTTTTTGGAAGATACATCCGTGCTGGTTACAGAACATGGGAGCAGGATCTGAATTTAAAGTGCTATGGTCAGGATTTTTTTTATGACAATAAGGGTTCCACTTCGACAGCTGTGACGTGGGATACCTTCAAAGCTTTCCTAAGGGGGACATTGATAAAACATGTAGCTGAAATTAAATGGTTTTATAAATGGTGGGAGGAGGAACTTGAGGCTAGGGGTAAATTTACTAAAGTTAGAGTTTTTAGAAGTTTAGATGTTTCCCATAGCAACCATTTAAATTCTAGCTATTATCTTCTAGAACAGGGGTGGACAATAAGTGGCTGACCAGCTGTTGTTGAACTTCGAATCCCAGCATACCTTGCAACAGTTTTAGCATGGCCAAATAGCAAAACTGTGATAGGGTGTGACTGGGATGTGCAGTTCTTCAACAGCTGGGGGGGCCGCTAATTGCCCACCCCTATTCTAGAAGGTACTAGTTAAATGTTAAGTAGAATCTGATTGGATGCTATGGGCAACATCTACACTTCTAAAAACTCTCATTTTAGTAAATATACCCCTATATGTAGAAACCTGAACTTGCCTATTTAAGTAATAGTCTTGTTTCTCCAGACTTCTATGTATGACTTCCTAGGCTGCCTGGACTGCGCACATGCTAGATCGAGCTAGCCACAGACTGTGTGCATCATATTCTCACTACACCTATGCTGGACGGGGAGTTATTTGGCACGTTTGTTCAATTCAGACCGCCCTTCTAATCTCAAAGCCAAACTTGATGAAAATGTCTCTGTAATATCCACTACCCTGGCTATAGATGATGTGTTCCTGTCATACTTTAAATCTATATAGTCTTTGAGATTGTCCTGTAACCATGCCAAGCTGGTGTCCTATGTTACTGCTACAGGCCTTCCCTCTGTGTCTATGGAGTATGCAGACTTTAGATACCCCCTTTACTTTAGAGGAGGTGGACGAAGCCATTAGATTCTTCCCAGGTGGCAAGGCTCTGGGTCTGGATGGTATCCAATTGGAGTTACACAAAAGCATGCTTTGCTATTTGTTCCCCAATTGTTGGAACTGTACAATGATCTATATGCAGAAGGATCGTTCCCTTTCTACATGTCAGAAGTACTAATAATAGTATTGCCTAAACCTGGGAAGGATCCTAAATTGCCGGATTTTTACTGCGCTATATCCCTAATTCCAACTGATGTCAAAATACTTTCGAAAATTCTATACCTTAGTCTAAATAAGGTGATGACTACTATTGTTCACAAAGACCGGTTTTATGCCTGGACAGTCCACTGCAGTGAACATTAGACATCTCTCCCATGGGGAGGAATCGTACTCGATTATTGTTTCTCTTGATGCTGCTAAGGCATTAGACTCCGTGGAGTGGCCATTTCTGTAGGAGGTTATGAGATGTTCTTGTGTAGGCCCTGTCTTTTTAAAGTAGGTACAACTACTGTATTGTGCTACATTAATGGCTATATATTTTCCTCTTTTTGTCTGACTATTCAATATCCATGCCCGTTGTCATTCAGTTGATGTCTAAAGCCACATACACACTAGATGATGTGTGTATGCAGCGATAACGTCATCAGCGGGCCAGGCAGGGGTGTGGGCATCAGCAAGTGTATACACACTTGCTGATGCCGACCAGCGACAGACAATGGCGGTGGGGGCGGGGCCATGGTATCGCTCATGATATCCCCAGACTGGGGATATCTCAAACGACCAGGGGGAGCGCGCATCGTTGGCTGTTTATCACATACACACTGGCCGATATTGTGAACGATACCAATATCCTTCAAAATATCGTCTAGTGTGTACGTAGCTTTAGTTAGCTCATTTTTAGATGTAGAAGCACAAGGAAGACATGGTGTAATACAGAACACACAATTTATTGTTTCCATAACAAATCCAGCATAAAATAAATAGTAAAAGACGTGACAAGATGGAGATTTACCATATGTCTATGACTCTTATTACACCATGTCTTCCATGTGCTTTTCCCTCCATATGTTGTGAAAAATATTCCTAATTATATCCTATATTGGAAATTCTGTGGAGAATAATGGAGATTGACTTAAACTTCCAAGGGAACAAGGGAAGTACATTTAAATTTATTTTTTTTATACTTTCTGTCCTGATAACTATATAGTGCCCAGACAGCTGAAACATTTTCCTTTCTTTTATATTGTCTGTTACTATTTTCCCTGCACTACTACATCTTTGGAAACTATGTATCTATACGTTTGTTGTTTTTTGCTTTTCTGTCTGACTTCTTGAAGTGATATTAACCAATATAATCTTTACTCAACCATGCCTTTATGTGTTCTCCTTTTGCTTGGAATACTCAACTGTGTTACTGCATGTGCTAAATCTAATGTATCTATGCAATACGTATTGCCTTTCATTTTTTACATTTGGTGTTTTATTTTATTGTATGTTGTTTTTGTTTTTTGAAAATAAATAAAAAGTACTCCATCTAAAATAATATATATATATATTATTTACCCACATACAAAAAACTTTTTTAAAACAAGTTTTAATAGATATTTAATTTATTTATATGAGCATTAGCATGAATTTTATGCTTTTCAAAATGATTTGATGATGTATTTATACACTATGGAAGCCCACTACATTTCATATGATTTTTACTTCTTGGTCACACTTTTTGTTATTCCTGAAGACTGTTTTATCTTTTGGCGCTAATTAAAACTTTTTTATTTTTTTTATTTATCTTCTTAACAGGCTTTTGTGAAAAAGGTTGGAAGTGATGTTGCTCTGATGGAAGAGCAGGTTACGCAGGCTGAAACTAACCTGGGGAATTTCCCTAATCCTCTCAAGAAAATCTTCCAAAATATCAGTGCCTCCCCTCTCTTTTCACCAGCTGTGAGTATCTATGTGGGTCTCGCACACTTTTCTTGGTGCAATAACTACATTATTATATAGGGGTTCTTAGGTAAGTGTGGCCCAGAAAAATGCCCTGTTCTACATGGTAAATAGTGTTTTCACATTACTAAAAGAATGGATCAGAAAGCCAGAGCCGTAACTAGACATTTTGGTGCTCTGTGCCAGAAAGTGCATTGGTGCTCCCTACCCCCATACTTTAAACAGGGATAGAGTGCGCCCAAAAAAGGGGCGTGGTCACAATAGTGCCCCAAATTAAAATTACACTACACTCTACTACTCCTTATTCAAGGTACACCACACAGTAGTGCCCCTTATTCTCGTTATGTCACACAGTAATACTCCTTATTCACGTTGTGTTTCACAGTACAGCCCCTTATTCACGATATGCCACACAGTAGTAATGCCCTTTATACACATAATGCCACATTTTATTAGTGCCCTTATACACATTATGCCACAAAGTAATAGTGCCCCTTACACATTATGCCACAAAGTAGTAGTGCCCCTTATACACATTATGCCACACACTGTTGTCCTATAAATGATAATAACATTGGGCTTTAGTGCGAGCATGGAGATACTGAAGGTGCTGCTGTCCAGGCGCGGGTGGCCTCGCAGGTGCTGCTGGTTGGTGGGTTTTTGGGGGGGTGATACTGAAGGTAACCCTGTACAGGGGACGAAGTGATCGCGGGGCTGCGGCAGGAGATACTGAATGAGCTGGTCTTCCTCTATCCCGCTCACACTCCTTCAGTCCATGCCTGTCATTTGTCAGCCATTGCCCTGTCCACCCCCACCGCTATTTGCCTCTGCCCCACTACCCTGCTGCTGCTGCCATTGGCCCAGGGATCTGTCTGGGAGGCGGAGCTCTGGACTGCATGGAAGAAGCCAGGCGCACTGCAAGTGACATGCGGGCACCCAGCTAAAGCTTTGAATACCAGAAAAAGGTAGTAAATAATTGCTGCTGAATAAGACATAAGACATGATAATGAAGTACCCCCTCCTATAGGCACAGACAGGAGGGGAAAGCCAGGGTTCGTGTATAGAAATTAGTAATTTTTAGATTTCTGTACTTTTAGTTTTGGTGCCTCAACATTTAAGACAACCCTAACCTGAAAAGTGCATCAGGAGTTTTAAAAAAGTATTGTCTTTAAAAGCATAAACAGTCCTGTACAGTCCTTGCTGTAAAAAGTGTGTTCATTAATGTCTGTCAAAGGCACCCTGCAACATAGTGTACTGAGAGTGGACACTTGAGCACTGCAGGAACTGTTGAAATTGACACATAGTGAATACTTATTAATAATAATAATATCATCAGTTCTTTATATATTCCACAGCGCTTTACAGAGAATATTTAGCCATTCACATCAGTCCCTGCCCCAGTGTAGCTTACTATCCATATTCCCTACTACATACACACAGGGGATATATTTTTGTCAGGAACCAATTAACCTACCAGTATATTTTGGCAGTGTGGGCTGGTGATGCAATGTAACGATATATATTGCATCGCCATACATGCAGCACAATAATGCGATATATTATTACATGCTTACTGTAACTACACAGCGTAGTCCGTGGCATCCATCCCATCTGATTTGTAGCTCATTAGTTGGGAAGATTTGACCACCCAATTAAGCAATGAATTAGGTAGATTTGGGGGTACACACACCATATGATGGTCATTGCAATCCATCGAGGATCGCAAGATCAGCCACTATATTGTATAGTGTGTACCCAGCTTTAGAGTGATATAGTTGAGAAGTGGTTATCCACTCCAGTCTTCAAGCATCCTCAATAGTTCATATTTTGTGGATGTCTTTAGTCATGCACAGGTGAGGTAATCTATTTTGCTGGGTCACTAATTATCCCAGGCAGAAATCCTGAAAACATGAGCTGTTGGGGGTACTTGAGGACTGGTATTGACTAGCACTGATGTAGAGTTATGATCGTTGGGGTGGGGTGTCTGCAGTTTCTAGTACAGATTCTATCATATTGTAAGTTTGGATCATGTATTTTCTCAAATTCTGGATTTCTTTAAGGCTATACTTTACTCCTTTTTTTTTTTTCTTTTTTTCTCTTATATAGAAAGCTGCATATTTTCAACGACCACAGCCAACACGGTATGAGCCTCCAACAGTGTTCAAGACTGAGGACTTCTTCCCCAATAGTAGCAGCTGATGAGCAGTGCACTGGTACTGTACTACTGGGATATGGATCTAGGCATTGCCATGGACAATACCGCACTTTTTATGCAGTAGCATAGGCTATTTCCTGTTAGACACTAACGAATATAAATCTTCTTTCAGTCATGCTTCTTTCAAGAAGCTCTTTACAAAAAGGAAATTATTTCTATTTATAAAACAAATGAAGAAAAAAAAAAAAAAAAACACAGAAAACTGAGTTATCATTGGTCCCTGTCGAAAATGTTCAGGTTTACTCTGATATATGCAAACTCGTATCTTTTCTTGTTAAATGGGCTTCCATAACCTATATTTCTGAAAACTCTTGTTACTATTATTTGTATAAAATAATTGTTTAAAAATAAATGTTAACATACACATGGCTAATAAAATATAAGCCTTTACCATTTTATACCCATAGCCGCATTGCAAGAAAATAGAAGTTGTCAGTCTCTCCCCTCTTTCACCAGTGTATTTCTTACTGCTACTGGGGCAGAGGGCAAGAGTGGAGGTGCCTCTTTTTCTCTTTCAGATGTTATATTTGAGACTCCTAAGGCAAATACTTTTTTTTTAATTTAAAGCCCCCCTGCCCCTGGTCAAGGCCTTCTGCTGCAGATCATGTTTTAGATGCTATCAGGTAATGATTGTTACAGCGAGACATTGCAAGCATGGTATTCCGGCTTCACTTGTCTTCCTTAATAGGTAGTGAGCAGCCATCTTTCCAGGCAGACCTCATCTCTGATGTTCCGACAAGATCTTGGCTCCTTGCTTGTCATCAAAATAATGATCAGCTCTAAGGTTCAAACGTGCTTGGATGCAGTACTTTACAGTTACTGTTGGCTTTCATTGTGTCTGCCACAGATAAAACTGGTTAAAAACTAACTGATCCAGATAAGAGTGGTGATTTTGTATGTGTTTAAATGTCAAATATGATGCTGGCCAGTCTATTTATTCTAATTTGGCTGATCCAATTTCTCTTCTGGTATGGTGTGTACAGATTAATGGAAAAATTTTGTCCCACCACAAATCTATCTCTAAAATGTGTGGGATCTATTGAAAAAGGCCATACTTGTATAGAGCGATGATTAATGACGAAACTCCCGTTGTATTTAAAAACTTCATACCCTGCATTAAGACCAATTCAAGATTCTTTTAAGTTAATCAAGTTCTAGGCTTGAATCTAGCCACTCTACTTCCCATGATTCCTCTAGATTGAAGACCTAGAGCTCTGATTAAGAGGACAAAGTTAAGTATGAAGAGCAAGATAAAAAGGATGGAATCGCTCAGTTGAAAAACAAGGAAAATTGATATTCCCACATGAAAGAGAAGGGAATTACCCAAGATCTATCAATACTAACATTTATTAAAGATGAAGTAGCCGCGCCTTTGACCATCAAGGATCACAGGTTTGGAGGACTAGAGGTTAGAAAAAAAAAAAAAAAGCATCTTACCAGTTCATAATTTATCCAAATTATTTTATTTCTACCTGTTCATATAATTTTTTTGACTGCATTGAAAAGAATGATTGAAATAAACTTTAAACAAACAGCAAGGGTAGAATCTCTTTTGTCAGTGGAAATTAAATAAATTAAAACCTGGCAGACTGCAGCACAAGTTACACATTGCTACACAAATATCCATTGTGACAAATAACCATTGTAGATTCTGCTGAAAACGGGAGTTTGGAGTGTCTACAATTATAAAGCATTGCATTAAGGCATTGGGTCATTCCATGACAAATCATCACAGCTTCCAACCTGACCATCTCAGATTTTCATGAATTTTGGTAGGATGATAGACGGCATAAAGAAACTTTCATATGTAAAATTTTAGCCCTCAATGATACACTGTGTTCATGCTACAGGGTTGAAAACATGACAAAAAATATATTTTTTAATATTTATGCTTGCAAGGTCAAATAAAACGAATCATAACTTTGCTTCTAATTGTGGTAGAACGTTGATGTTGGTCTTGTTTTGAAACTAAGGGACCAGAGCTCTCATAAAAAATAATTTTATATTATATATTGACTTTAACATTTCAAGGTCACATGATGTAACCTTTGACCTTGAATATCTAAAAAAAAAAAAAAAAAAAAAGTTACATTTTTTCGTACATAAAGTATGTTATACACTTAAATACAATCTCTCCGATGGCCATGCCTAGGACACAGAGAGAGACACTACAAGACAAGTCTGAACTTGCCAGTTGCATGGTTAGTGCAAGAAGGGTTCAACTGCCGTACTTAATGTTTTTTTTTTACTCCTGTTCCAAATGTAAAAGTCAATATTTAAATAAAACAATTTTTTTTGAAAATTCTGGTCCCTTAGCTTCAAAACAAGACCAACATGAAAGTTCTACCACAATTAGAAGCAAAGTTATGATTTGTTTTAGCTGACCTTGCAAGCATAAAATTTAAATTTTTCGCAATCCTGTAGCATGAACACAGTGTATCACTGAGGGCTAAAATTTTACATATGAAAGTTACTTTATGCCGTCTACCATCCTGCCAAATTTCACGAAAATCTGAGACGGTTGGGTTGAAAAGTACCTTTTTTTTTTGTGATGGTTTGGCATGTAATGACCCGCATTCTAGATGCTCATAATTTAAGCTTTCAGCAGAATCTAGCTTCTCTGCCTCAGCTGACTGAGGCAGGCCGGCTTGTGAGCCAAGAAGACTGCGTACGTCCACGTGTCAATCAGGCAGAGACATTCAAGGGCTTGCGTGTGATTGAGCATGACCCATTCTGCACACTCGCAGAATGGGTCCTGTGTACGCGCAGATTCCTGATAATTGGGAATCTGCGTGCACTGCTGCTGAATCAAGCCCTATGTCTGTATTTAAAGAAACAGCCTGGATTTTAATATAGGGAGATAATGGAGCTAATAGCAATCTCCATCCCTCCTCCAGAGCTGGAAAATAAACACTGGCTTCTTGGATAGTGTTGTTTATCCACTTACATTAAGCTGCATCTCTCTTATGGTGTTAATTCCTGCTCCATTTCACTTGTAGTTTTAGGGGCATATTCAGTTGGGTGCGAGGTAAAAAACCTCGCGTCCAATTTTGGATTACCGCGGGTATGCGCGCTCCCGATACCTGCGGTATCCAATTTTAAAAAAGTGGTTGCGGGGTTTTCAGCTCTGAAAACCCTGCGTCGCTTAAAAAAAAATAAAAAAATCTGCACTTACCAACCCGGGGGTCTCCACGGCTCCCGGTGACCTCCCCTCTATCTTCTCACTGGAGGGGGGCTGGTGGGATATGTAGTTCTCCCAGCGGCCATTGCGAGGGGCCACATTGACAGTGGGACACACACTCATACTCACTGCTGCTGCTGGAATCTGGGTCCTGACGCTGGATGCAGAAGAAGGTGAGTAATTACTGACTAAGCTAATTGGAAACTTCCAAACGCTTTATTAGTCATTAGGAGGGGTGACCCCGGGATCCCAGAGCAAGTCCCACTGATTTTTCCTAAAATTAGAGATTTTAGAAAAAAAAAGGTGCGAGTATAAAAACCTCCCGGCGTGCAAAATAGAAAAAAAAAAAACCTAATTGAATAGCAAAAAACCCGCACCTGCAGGAAAAACCACACAGGTGCAGGTTTTTTGCTTTACTCACACTCAATTGAATATGCCCCTTAGTGATTTTGCCGCTAGTGGCTTGCAGGTATCCAAGCCTCAGTTGGCATCACCGGGAGGCTGTAGTGGAGCAGACGGCAGAAAACGCCACTCAAGCTGGATCAGGGAGTATAGCCGCAGCTACTGGAGTACGGTCTCTGTCTTTCTGATGGAGAGAGACCGAGATTGTGGCTCTACCTTTTCTTTGCAGGAAGTGCTCTAGAAATCAGGTGCAGTTCTCACAGGAGAAGCTCTACGGAATAAATCTGTGATATATTAATGTGACTGCAAGCTATAAAATATATATTCAACTACTGCTAATGGAGACAAAGGTCCTGAATCAGAGATGGACGCCAATCATGTCACAACTGCGATTCCATATGCATCAGACTTGTGAAAATATGCTAATGACTCTTCCAACACCTTGTGCACTGAGATGCCCACCTCCAGCCCCTGACATCCACCGCTCATGCATAAAAAGTGGGAACATCGGAGTAAGCCTTTGCTGTCTGAGACAGAGCGGCTCTCCTAAGACGCCTGGACCCCTGTAGCTGCGAGCCTCACTAGAGCATGCCCTGAAAACGGTCCTAACACCCCATGGTCTTTCTAGCCACTGTTACCTCCCCCAAACGCTGACTGCCTGTCACTCGCTTTCCTCTCTGTGACCACCATTGCTAATCCGTCGCTGCGCACAAGCAGTGCAGGTTTGACTCATGCGCAGTGGCAAAAAATCGCTCCACTGCGTGCAACATCGACATTGCGTCCATCTCTAAATTAGGCCCCAAGAGAGTGAGTGAGTTTGATGGCTGTTTCATGTTTGCTGTGGGGTTTATTTAATGATGGATTCTAAACTGTGTGTCTGCTCAGATATGTTGCTCTGTAGCTTTTGTTTTCCTATTTGAATACTGAAGAAGAGATTTTCACTGGTTTGTTACAAGCTTACATACACTTTCTATGAAAATATGTTAAAACTCTGTAAAAACTTACATAAGGTAGTTGTAGTTTTTGGTTGTCACATATCCTACCATTATTACAGGTTAAAAAAAATGTATGGAAAAATGCAGACCCTGGCCTCGTCCCTCCCGGAAAACTGGGACGACACGTCCCCGTTCCGCCTCCCAAACGCCGCAACCTGTCAATTAGGCTGTGGCTGGGACACACTGCGAGCGGTTGGAGGGCTACACGTGCAGTACATCGGAGATGTGCGCTAACCATCGGGACAGGCAGGAATAACTTGCAGAGCCGGACTGGGAATGGCAGAAGAACTTGCAGAGCCGGACTGGGACCATTAGGAGAACTTGCAGAGCCGGACTGGGACCGGCAGGAATACTGGCAGGACCGGACTGGGACCGGCAGGTGAACTTGCAGAGCCGGACTGGGAATGGCAGGAGAACTTGCCAAACCAGGACAGGCAGGAATAACTTTCAGAGCCAGACTGGGACCGGCATTTGAACTTGTAGAGCCGGACTGGGACCATTAGGAGAACTTGCAGAGCCGGACTGGGACCAGAAGGTATACTTGCAGAACCGAACTAGGACCGGCAGGAATATTTGCAGAACCGAACTGGGACCAGCAGGAAATACTGGCAGAGCCGGACTGGGACAGGCAGGAGAACTTGCAGAGCCGGACTGGGACCAGCAGGAATACTGGCAGGACCATTCTGGGACCGGCAGGAATACTTGCAGAACCGGACTGGGACCGGCAGGAATACTGGCAGAGCTGGACTGGGACTGGCAGGAGCCTAGAATAGCAACTTGTACCCTGGGAGAATGCATCCAGCAGGACCGGAATGGAACCGGTAGGAGCAACTGGGTAATGTAACTTCTGTAAGCGATGGTAGTGTCAGTGGTCAGACTGGACTGGACCGTTAGGAGAACTTGCAGAGCCGAACTGGGACCGGCAGGTGAACTTGCAGAGCTGGACTAGGAACGGCAGGAGAACTTGTAGAACCGGGACAGGCAGGAATAACTTGCAGAACCGGACTGGGACCGGCAGGAATACTGGCAGGACCGGACTGGGACTGGCAGGAATACTGGCAGAGCAGGACTGGGACCGGCAGGAGCCTAGAATGGCAACTTGTACCCTGGGAGAATGCATCCAGCAGGACCAGAATGGAACCGGTAGGAGCAGCTGGGTAATGTAACTTCTGTAAGCGATGGTAGTGTCAGTGGTCAGACTGGACTGGACCGTTAGGAGAACTTGCAGAGCCGAACTGGGACCGGCAGGTGAACTTGCAGAGCTGGACTAGGAACGGCAGGAGAACTTGTAGAACCGGGACAGGCAGGAATAACTTGCAGAACCGGACTGGGACCGGCAGGAATACTGGCAGGACCGGACTGGGACTGGCAGGAATACTGGCAGAGCAGGACTGGGACCGGCAGGAGCCTAGAATGGCAACTTGTACCCTGGGAGAATGCATCCAGCAGGACCGGAATGGAACCGGTAGGAGCAGCTGGGTAATGTAACTTCTGTAAGCGATGGTAGTGTCAGTGGTCAGACTGAACTGAACCGGTAGGAGAACTTGCAGAGCTGAACTGGGACCGGCAGGTGAACTTGCAGAGCTGGACTGGGAACGGCAGGAGAACTTGTAGAACCGGGAAAGGCAGGAATAACTTGCAGAGCCGGACTGGGACCGGCAGGGATACTGGCAGGACCGGACTGGGACCGGCAGGAATACTGGCAGAATCGGACTGGGACTGGCAGGAGCCTAGAATATCAACTTGTACCCTGAGGGATTACAACAGCATAACCTGTTACACTGCAGGTAGTAAATCATTGTTCAGGCCCTGAATGCTTTCAATGCAGGATACTATACCCATGGTCAGGCAGGGACTGGCTGATGCAGCAGGTGGTCTGGTAGCAGTTCTCTGAGTGGTGGAGGAAGTCTGGTGACTGGATCCAACATGGCTGCACCCATACACAGTCTAGGAGGGAATTCTAGTGTGCATCATGCTGTGGACGTGTAAAGGGAACAGCATGCACAGAGAGCAATTGTATCTACAATCTCTGTAGTTCAAGCCAGCGCCACTGTTTGGGCTACACCTGCCATTCCAATCAGGACTTTCCCAGTTCACAGACAGAAGGAGACTTTCAGGTGGGTAATCAACTTGGAGGTAATAGCATAGTTCAAATGCACACACTGGAAGTGTTGCAGTCTGCATGTTTGTGCAGATCTCCCAGGCAATCAGAACAAGGTGCTGAACTGGCATTCTCTGACTAAAGTGCCGGGCGCGCGGCTGTTAGCACCGCGCTAAGCAGTAAAACAGCTGCGCGCCCGCCACTTTTGGGGGTGCGAGAAGAAATCCTTTGCCCAAACAGCATGGTGTATTGAATAGCTGCAGGAGCTCCCTCCCGCAGCTATTCAACATTGCTCTGAATTGAATTCCCCCCAATGTTTGTTGATGGTGACATTGCTTGGTTGTTAACTGACTGAAATCTACCGGCCACTTCTACCACTCTAATAAATGCATCAACAAGGCCCAGAATGAGATCTGGATGAAATCCAATCAACAATTTTTTTTTTCCTGACACATCACACACCTGATCTCTATGCCCATCCTCCGCCATCAACTCGGCAATTGGTTTTCTTGTTAGCAGATATGATGCAGGGATGGGTTTTGCCACCAAATGTTTGTATGGCTCTGCCCTTACACTCGTTCCCAGACCTTCTGAGAATAAGCTGTACTTTTGTTTGCTTAAAGGCATTTTCTTATGTAGGCCATCATGTCCATAAACTGGACAACTGGGACCCTTTCTTGTTTTTTTTGGCTAATATGTCTTCATTTTCCGATATTTCCTGTTTCTCCAGGAAACTGGCATCCCTGCTAGCCTTGCCTTTCGCAGCAAGAGGAGCTGAAGTTTCTCTGACAGACATTTTAGACCCCTGGATGACTCGGACCCCATCAGTTTCCACATTATACTCAGGGGACACACAAAAAACAAGAGATTATGGTAAGAACTTACCTTTGTTATCTCTGTTTCTACGAAGTCCATAGGGTCCACAGGGTTGACCTTGGGGTATAGCTGGATCTGGATCCACGGGCACTACGTAGTTAAAGCTTTAGCTGCTCCCAGGATGCACTTGGGTCCATCCTCCCGCCCCCGAGCCACAGGCCCTCAGTTGGTAAGCAGCCACAGCCGGAGGAGGAGACTAAACAGAGAGAAGGAAGACTGGAACACACAAGAAACCATACTCACAGAAATGGGAGACGGAAAACCGGTGACCAGCCACACAGCCCATATGAATCCAGGTGAGTCAGGGCGGGTGCCCTGTGGACCCTATGGACTTCGTAGAAAGAGATAAAGGTAAGTTCTTACCATATCTCTTGTTTTCTACTTCAGGGTCTATAGGGGATCCACAGGGGGTTGACCTTGGGGATGTCCCAAAGCAGTTCAACTAAGGGCGGGGACGCTCCTGTGCGGAAAGGAGAACCCGGCGCTCGAAGGATGCATCCTGAGAGGCAAAGGTGTCAAACACATAGAATCTCAAAAACGTCTGAATAGAAGACCAGGTGGCCGCCTTACATAGCTGAACAGCAGAGGCGCCATGTCTAACAGCCCAAGAGGGACCCACAGAACGAGTGGAATGAGCCTTAACAGAGGCTGGCACAGGTAAACCCTCCTGTGCATAAGCCTCACAAATAACAGAACAAAGCCAATGGGCTAACATTTGTTTGTTGGCAGGCCAACCCCTCCTGTGAAAACCAAAGAGGACAAACAAGGAATCAGACTTCCTAACAGAAGCAGTCCAGCCCACATAAATTCTGAGAGCACGTACTACATCCAAGGAAGCCTCACCAGCTGAGATATTAGGTGACTGAAAAGCTGGCACAACAAGTTCCTGCTTGATGTGGAACTTCGAAACCACTTTTGGCAAAAACTCAGGATGAGTGCGACGCACCGCTCTGTCCTGGTGAAAAATCAGAAAAGGGGGACGACAGGAAATCACCCCCAATTCTGACACCCTCCTGGCAGAAGCAATTGCCAGGAGAAAAACGGTCTTAAACGTTAACCACTTGAGTTCCACCGACTCGAGGCTCAAAAGGAGGATCCTGCAAGACCCGAAGAACCACCGCCAAGTCCCAAGGAGCCACAGGAGGCACGAAGGGAGGCTGGATTCGGAGAACACCTTGGAAAAAAGTGTGAACATCTGGCAGTGTAGCAATCCTTCGTTGGAACCACACTGACAGCGCGGACACATGCACCTTCAGGGAGGCAAGGCGTAAGCCTAGGTCCAAACCTGATTGAAGAAATTCTAAGATCCTAGAGACTCCGAACACCTGAGGATCATAGTTTCTGGACTCACACCACTGAAAGTAAGTGCGCCACACCCTGTGGTAAATCCGTACGGAAGTAGGCTTGCATGCCCTGAGCATGGTACTAATAACCGAACCCGAGAAACCCCAAGACCTTAAGACGGCTGTCTCAAGAGCCACTCCACCAAAGACAGCCGACCCAGGTCCGGGTAAAGGCAGGGCCCTTGAGACAATAGGACGCTGAGGAAGAAGGTACGGAGCATCGATGGAGAGGCTCCTCAGATCGGAGTACCAAGGACGTCTGGGCCACGCTGGAGCCACCAGCACGAACGTGCCGCCGTCCTGCTTGAATTTCCGCAGGACCCAAGGTAGCAGGGATATCGGAGGAAACAGATATGCCAGGTGAAACATCCATTTCACTGACAGCGCGTCTACCAGACACGCGCCTGCATCTCTTGTCCTTGGCCCTTAAACGGGCAACTTCTGATTGTGATGGGAGGCCATCAAGTCCAGCTCCGGCAGTCCCCATCTGTCCATGAGTAGCTGAAACACCTCTGGGTGAAGCGACCATTCTCCAGGATGCATGTCGCGACGGCTGAGGAAGTCTGCCTCCCAATTGAGGACTCCGGGGATGAAGAACGCTGAGATTGCTGGAATGTGGCACTCCGCCCAAGCAAGGATGCGAGAGACCGCCGACATCGCAGGCCAACTGAGAGTTCCTCCCTGGTGGTTGATGTACGCCACCGTCGTGGCATTGTCGGACTGAACTTGAACCGTCCTTCCTTGAAGAGCGGTGCCGGACAACTGCGGGGCCCTGTACACCACCCGCAGTTCCAGGATGTTGATGGGGAGAAGAGCTTCTTCCACAGTCCAACGTTCCTGAAGTAACAACAAGCCTGTCACTGCCCTCCAACCCCAGAGACTGGCATCTGTTGTGAGCAGGACCCAGTCCGGGATCCAAAGGGGCGCCCCTCAACCAGATGAGCTGTCTGAAGCCACCAAGCTAGAGACTGCCGAACCTCTGGGGACAACACCATGTCACAAGCTGTGGCAGCGGCTTGTTTCCCACCGGCTCAGGATCTACACTGACTCACAATATTCAGAATCCGGTTACGCTGATTACCAAGCACCGGAGATGCTGCAGAGAGTGACTCATACTCCCATATGCTGCTGATTGGCTGCCCCTCCTATTTGTAGCTTCCAGATTCATTCCTCTTCGCCGGTTATAGAGTTTTCTCCTACAGTTCGGTCTGGTTGTTCCAGCTATCCTCCGTGATTGTCTACACTTCAGCCTCTGCTTCTGTTTACCACTCTCCATCTCCCTCCACACTGCCTTCCAGGCTTCAGCAGGTAGCTCAGTTATTCAGACTGTTGTTCCACTCTGCTCTGATTGCCGTTAGCTTGCTGTCTATTTTCACCATCCACATGCTGTGCTCAGTGTATGCAGGCTCAAGCCTTTGGGTCCATGCTTCCTCTGTGTAATCAGCAGCTACAGCTTTCTAAGCCCTACTGTGTGTAATCAAACTGTACATTTACACATGTACTATTTTCAACCTGTTGTATCCTGCACTCCTGACAGGCAACTCATCTAGCCAAGTTATCCTGCCCTTCTGGCAGGCAACTTATCTAGCCAAGTTATCCTGCCCTCCTGGCAGGCAACTTATCTAGCCAAGTTACCCTGCTCTGCTGGCAGGCAACTTATCTAGCCAAGTTATCCTGCCCTCCTGGCAGGCTTCTCTACAAGCCAAGTTTTCCTGCCTTTTCTGGTGAGACACTTTTCCATTCTTTAAGACACTCATAACACACCAGCATCTGAGAGCGGATCCGGTGAGGTAACCCGTTCCATTCTGATAGAATCAGCCCCTGCAGGGGCCATGAATGGAACTGGGCAAATTCCACCAGGTCGAATGCCGACACCATGGACCCCTCTCATTGCCGAATGGACCGACAGGTGGCAAATGCTCAGGCAACTGTGTATCCGCAGCTGTAGGGAGGAGACCTTTTCCGGAGTCAGGAAGATCCTTTGTTGACGAGAATCTAGTAGGGCTCCCAAATGAACCATCCGCTGTGATGGAATCAGGGAGGGACTTTCTAAAATTTATCAACCACCCGTGCGCTTGCAGACAAGCGATCGTCAGGTGGAGATGTTGAAGCAGTACCTCCGGAGAGTGCGCTAGCAAAAGGAGGTTGTCTAGATAAGGCAGCAGCCGTACATTCTGGCTCCGAAGATGTGCGGCCATGATCGCCATCTCTGCGGTGAATGCCCTTGGTGCCGTGGAGAGGCCAAAGGGTAGCGCCCGAAACTGATAATGATGCTGCAGGATAGCGAACCTCAGATACCGCAGGTGCGAAGGTGCTATCGGAACATGGAGGTAGGCGTCCTGGATATCCAGGAAGACCATGTAATCCCCAGGTTCTATCACCGGAATGATGGAACGTAACGTTTCCATCCTGAATTTGGGAACTCTGAGGAATTTGTTCAGAGACTTCAAATTGAGGATAGGGCGATGAGAACCATTGGGTTTCTGCACCAGAAACAGAGTAGAGTAGTACCCCCATCCCTCGTTGTGATTGAGGAATGGGAACAATGACCCCTGCTTTCAGCAAGGACTCTATAGCTTCCTGAATCTGCAAAGCCTTGGTTTTGTCCTGAGAAGGACTCGTGCAGAAAAACTGGTGGGGCGGTCTGTGCCGAAAAGACAGGGCGTACCCCTGGGAGACCACTTCTCGAACCCAGGCATCTGTGGTGGTATTGTGCCAGCACTGGTCAAACTGAAGAAGGTGG
The DNA here is from genome assembly GCA_031769625.1 of Taudactylus pleione. Classification (NCBI taxonomy): domain Eukaryota; kingdom Metazoa; phylum Chordata; class Amphibia; order Anura; family Myobatrachidae; genus Taudactylus; species Taudactylus pleione. The sequence goes on from JAUIMM010000178.1 coordinate 14,219,656, forward strand.
CCTCCCACTCTGGGGTCCCCCAGAGGGAGGCCCATCCCATCAGGCAGAAGGTTTATCTTCCTGCTTGGAAGAAGGGTGCCTGGCACTCCAGGCCTGCTTCTTGGGCTGAGGCGGTCTCGGCCGCCGACTGCCTCTGGAAGGACTGACCTTTGGCCTTGCCCTGAATCGGAAAGGACTGAAAAGCGAAGCCCCACATCTTAGCAGGTGCTGAATACGAAGGGAGGAAGGCTGATTTGGATTTATCCAGGGTATCTACTATCTTGTCCAAGTCCGGACCAAATAGTAATTCTTCATTAAAGGGTAAGGCCTCCAGGCCTTTCTATGAATCAGCGTCTGCTCTCCAAGACCTCAACCACAAGGATCGGCGAGCAGACACTGCTGCCGCCAAAACCCTAGAAGTCAGCAGACTAGCATCTAAAGATGCTTCTCCAATGTAGGAAGCAGCATCTCTCATCTGTCCTAACAATGCTCTCTGGACATCCGGAGCATCGTCTGGAAAGGTATCCTCTAATGCATTGGCTAAACCCTCAATGGCCTTTGCCACCCAGGAGATGGCCATGGACGGCCGGGCTACTGCCCCTGAGAGAGAGTAAATGGACTTTAGGCAAGTCTCAACCTTCCTGTCGTGGGATCCTTCAGCGAGGATATAGACTGTAATGGCAGCGTAGTGCTCCTGATTAAGCGAGTGACATGGGAATCCACCGCCGGTGGGGTTTCCCATTTTTTACAATGCGCCTCAGGAAATGGATAATTAGACGGCAACGACTTCTGTGGCTGGAATCTCTTACTGGGTGCCTGCCAAGCCACCGCCATATGATCCGTCAATTGATCAGACAGGGGAAACACTGCAGAAGTCACCTTAGCCTTTTTAAAACTAGGGTACTTAGACTTAGGGGCTGGTGCCTCATCCTATTTGAAGAATGGCTCGCACCGCCCTAATCAGAGCTCGCACATTGATGGAGGACTTAGCATCCACCTCCTGGACTGAGACGTCTGAGTCGGTGTCGTCATGCACCTCCCCATCATCTCAGGACACATCGGTGTCCGTGAAATGCGTGGCTTGTGCCATTATAGTGCGTTTAGACTTCCTTGACGGGATGTCACTCTGCAGCATCGACTGAAAAGCCGAAGACGTGGCCGCCAAACTCTGGACCGAGTTGGAGAGCGCATCCACCCATGGAGGGGGAGCCGCCCCAGGGGCCTGAAAAGGCACCACAGACTGCTGCATCACAGGGGTAGACTGTATATACATAGGTATCCCCGCATAATGACCAACAGGCTGAGAGCCAGGGGGACTCTGCAATAATTGCGGGACACCCGGGGAATGGGGGATGGTAGGCTGGGGCAATGCCCTGGTAGGGATAGCAGTCAGGACCGACACTGTCCGCAATAGACATCAGCACTTGAGAAAACATCACCCATTGTGGTTCCTGCGACATAGGGGGTTTTGAGGGGCCAGGTACCAACTGGCACTGTCCGCACAGGCCATCCTGTGATAAATCCTCCCTATCCACTCCCATAGAACAGCGTCTGCAGGAGACCAACACTGGAGCCACGGAGTGCTCAATCTCCTCCTCAGACATGACAAAATATATTGTAGAAATAGATATATATATATATATATATCTAGCAATAGAGAATAGTGCCACACCGGCGCACTCACCTGTGTGCTAAACAACAGCCCACAATATGGCACTGTGTCGCACACAACTGTATGTGACTGACCACACCAATACTTTGATTTATATAGGTAAGGTTTATAGAAAAACGCCCTTCCCCCCCCCACACACCTGTAGGGCCTTATAGGAGAAGGAAAGGGATAGGTATAAGCTGACAGAGAATTGGAATAAGCACAGACAGGCAGCACTAGCAAAAAGTCACATACCATGCAGGAAGATAATACTCACTGCACCTTTCACTACACTCAACTGCCCAGATTCAGTGTCTGGGAGGGCTATAGCGCTGTGTACACTGTCCTTTAGCGGGGGAGAGGACTGGTCCGCATGCTCCCTGAGAGATCAGCGCTGCCACCTAGAGAAAATGGCCGCCAGAGACCTCAGAGGAGAAGTGGCCGAGAAATCTGCAGCTCAGGGACGCCAGACTGCGTGCTGAAAGGCGCGCTGAGCTGAGGGGAGGAGCCACTAAACAGGGAAGGCTTCCTCCCCTGGCTAGCAATTAACCCCAGGGTTGCCGCCTTCCCGCTTGCCGCGTATTTTACCCTGGTGGTCTAGTCGTCTCACGGGGTATGCCTCCAAGGAGGGGGAGCCCGCCGCCACAGCTAGCACCTCCGGTCTGTCCCCCAGAACTGGGGGCATCGGACTGCATTTAGAGGAACCCGCGAGCCATAAAGGGTTTCACTGCTCACAGCACAGAGCAGTTTTCTCAGATGGTATCGGTAGTGTCTAACGTAGTCAGGTATCACCTTCTAAAATTGAGGTAACCAATAGCAAACAACTTGCAATTAACAAAGTATAAACACATGTGCACATGTAACACATTTAGAATAATCATAAAATAAGGTGCTCATCGGGGAAAATAAATGCATATGTATATTGTGGCAAAGAGGGCTCTCTTTGCTATGTTCTGCTATAAAGAACATGACTCAATCCTGGAACAAAGAAGCTGGATACCTTAAAGCACAGCTGCATCATATGGGTCTGATTGGTCTGTGTGTGTGTGAAGCAAAAAGGGTTCTGGGATTCAGGGAGAAGATGCTTCTGATGCTGAACTAGTCGGCCAGGTGATAGTGAGCTGCTAATGTTAGCTTAGAGCAGTGGTTCTCAAACTCTAACCTCAGGACCCCACAAAGGTCACATTTTCCAGGTCACCCAGCAGGTGAACAGGTGTAGTCATTACTCACAGACACATTTTAAAAAATCCACAGATGGAGCTAATTATTTCACTTGTAATTCTGTGAGGAGACCTGGACCACATTCACTGTTTAGGGTCCTGAGGACCGAGTTTGAGAACCTGCGGCTTAGAGGCATATCCAATTGCCGGTGTGAAAATTAAAAAACCCTGCAGCGCTGGGTTTTTCGTGCAGCCGCTGGGTTTTGCTATTCAATTGGGGGACAGAAAATGGGATGTGAAGTTTCTATAGAAATCACTGCATCTTTTTCTCGCACTTCCAGAGCAAGTCTGCTTTTTCCTAAAATAAATTTAGGAAAAATCAGCAGGACTTGCTCTGGGACCCCGGCGGAAGTTTCCAATTAGCTTAATTAGTCCTTAATTACTCACCTTTTGAAGTGGTGTCTTCTGCATCAAGCATCGGGAGCTGGCTCTTCTGCAGCAGGGTGAGTATATTAGTATGTGTTTGTAAGTGTGTGAGTGACCACCAGTGTGACTCCCCCCCGTGTGAGTGTATAACCCCACCTCCCCCCGTAAGGGGCACTGGGAGACCTACATCTCCCAGTAGCCCTTCCCAGCACCCCCGGAGCCTCTCAGCTTCCCCTGTGATTCCCAGCAGTCCCCTCCCCAGTGACAAGATGGAAGGGAGGCCACCGGGAGCTGCAGAGACCCCCGGGCACGCAAGTATATATATTTACGCACCACAGGGTTTTCAGCTCTGAAAACCTTGCAATAATTTTTTTTTTTTTATTATTGGATATCGCGAGTATCGGGAGCGCGCATACGCACAGTAAACCAAAATTGGGCGTGAATGGCAAAAGGTTTTTACCTCGCTAAACCTCACACCCAATTGGATGTGCCCCTTAGTGTCCGGAAGACAAATGCTGGATGTAAATGTGCTGACATAACAGTTTGCATCAGTAAAAAGCCATCTGACACAGTCAACTGCTGTCAAATGTGTTCTTTGTAAGAAGAATCTTACAATATCTATATTTAACTCTAATAGCACAGACCAAAAATATCAAAAAGTAAAAAATAATAAAAAGGAAAAAGTTAAAAATGGCTTCACTGACGGAATGTTATTTAAAAAAAATAGAAAGACATAAAATAAATACAAGAACAGTAGTTTCATATTGATCTAATAGGACTGCATTTGCCTAGTTAATGCAGCATAAGCATTAGTAGAAGGTCATGAGATCAGGTCCAACTACATAAATAATTTTTCGACTGAAAAAAAGTTGTTTTTAATATTTTTTATTCGTATTATACAACACCAAACTTATTGAACCCAATTAAATTCACATAAATACAAATACCAATAAAGATGAAAAGTCTAGATGTCATTTATCATTAGTAAATATGAACAATATAAACATCACCCATTTATAATAGGGGTCCTAATAGTGTAATGGATTAGTAGCATACAACTCAAAGCTCAAGGAAATGAGATCTAAATTAGACAAATATTGTACATGTAGTCTTTCCTACATATTAAGCCCCACACATCCAGGTGATGAGATAAACTACAAAAGTGTGGTTTTAATAGTTGATATATGTATAAATACCAAAATATTTGCCCAATGATTTAGAGTTGAAGGTATTACTAATATGCTCTGTTATTAAGCCAACATGTGTCATGAGAGTATTAAGTACTTTATTTTAAATACAATCTAAAGTTGCTTGGTGGTAGATGACTCCTCATTCTACAAGCCTTTTTAAAGACTTTCTACGGTTCCTCCTCAAGACACACAGACATAGTTTTATCTAGTTTCAAAATTCTTCTTAACCATTTGTTTCACTTCTCTTGAATGAGAATTATATTTGGAAATAAATCTAGGGCCTATCTTTTCAACCTCATCATTTGAGACTGTAGATTTCTTACTTGGAATGAACAAGGAGTCCCTATCCTTCCCTGAAGTTTAATCAAAAGCTGCTTGTAATAAGGTATCCGGATATCCTTGTTCCCTGAATGCTGCAATTAACTGATTGGCTTGTACTAGGAATTGAGAGTCTTCAGTACAATTTCATGTTACTCTTAGTTGACTTTTGGGGATATTATCTAACCAAGGGCAATGGTGGAAACTCAAGTAATTCAAGAACCCATTACAATCCACCTCCTTTTTAGGGATAGTGGTAATAATCTCTTGACCCTTAATCTGTAGTGCAATATCCAGGAAGGTTATTTCCATATTGTGAACAGTGCTAGTGAACCGTAACCCATATAAATTAGTATCAAGTTGAGAAACAAAGGGAAAAAAACTAATCAAAATCCCTTTCTCAGATGAAAAACATCATCGATGTTTCTGCTATAAAGCAACAGGTTCACCATGAAGGGGCCACCCCAAATGTATTCTTCCTCAAACAGCCCAATATATAGATTGCCAAAACTCGGGGTGAACCTGGGGCCCATGGCAGTCCTTTGAACCTGTAAATAATAGTCCTTATCAAATGTGATGAGGAATATTATTTATAGGTTCACGGGACTGCGTTGGTGTGCCCTGAGTTTTGTCAATCTATATATGAGGCAGTTTATTAATTCTTATTTTTAATATTTTCTGTGAGTAAACTATTAAATTGTTAATATTTTCATATATGCGCTCTCTTTTTGGTAATAGATTTATCATTTGTAGTATTGTATTTTGAAGCAATCCAGAGTTGCTTGTTGGAATTTAAGGTGGTTATCGGGTTGATATTCTAATTAGTCTAATAATTAATGGATGATTTATTATATGAACATTATGCTGGCCGCTCATTGGTTCTTCACTTGTACCTTTTTTTAAGCACTATTGGAGACATTCAGTTCCCCAAAGGATGGAGTTTCTTAGAACAATCACAAGGTATGTGGTAGTCTACCAACCATCTGTTGCTAGACGGCAAGCCTTCTGACAAACAAACAGCAGTTTGCAAGAATTGATAACCTGCAAACTGTCTTTGTTCTAAGGAATAGGACTGCCAGCTACCAACAGCACCCACCTTACTCACCCTATACCTTGCTAGGTGTGTTGGTTTCTTTCTTCATTTCAATTATTGCTAATCTCTCTTCTCTGGTTGCAGGTGCTCCAAAGGGTCATAAGAAACAGCAGGTGTAACCACCTATATAACAGAAATGACTCCAGTCCTATATTCTTCAGTTTGCCTGAAGTTCACCTTACATTTTACTGGTTCTAAGGTGTTCTCATGATTGGACCATTCCTTCCACTTATCAGTTGTTCCTCAATCCCTTGTTGACTGGGTTTACCAATACTACGATTAAATACTCTTCACTGCATCCATTAGTCTCCAGTACTTCTTGGTATGCTACTACAGTTACACCTCCTCTCTCACGTTCTTCTCAGGATTACCATCTGTAAACTTCTGTAAGATCTGCAGGGGACTGGCTCTAGCATGCAGTTCATCACGCGTGCATGTGATCTCCATGGACGTGCCTGTCTGCTCTTATGATGCACATGGCTGTGCACGTGAATTGTGTGTGCACATCAAGCTCACTCTACCTTCACCAGCAGCAGTCGGGAGGCTTGCTCACCTACCCACAAGCTGCAGCTAGGTGGCAATCCTATTCCCTAGAACAAAGACAGTTTGCAGGTCATAGAGTCCTGAAAACTACTGTTTCTCCTTCTTTGATATACCATTATCACTCTGACTCTTGGGAGCACCACCAACATAAGATTATTTGATGAAGGATTTCCTATTTTTTCTTCATATATTTGTTGGTATCTTAAATATGTATATTGACACATAGTAATTGTTTTTCTAATTTGAGAATCAACACACACACTAGTCTTGTCAGGAATTTGTAAGGTTTTAGTACTGTAAATAGGAAACTATGTGGTGCAATTAGTGGGGACCCTAGGGATAATAGGTTTGTTCAGGGAAAACTAGTGAGTGCAGTTCTTAAAAAGAAACGACATTCTCGTCTCTCCACACCACTTTTGGCAAGAAAGTTGGACTGGTTCTTAGAATGGAATCAGTATGTTTGACCGCCGGATGTGAGCCCGGCAGTTCAAATCCTGATGCCAGCAGCCCAATGGAGCAGATCCCGACAGCGGAGGTAAATTTACTATTCCTAACCCTCTCCCCCCCTAACCCACCTTTAGGGGTGCTTAACCCCCCCTTCCCCTAGCCTAACCCTAAGTCCCCCCAGGGGGTCCCTAAACCTAACCCCCATCCTCTGCTACGTAGACAGTTACCCCCAGCATTGGTCGATCGGTCCGGCGTCCTGTCGGAGTTCCGGCCTCGGGATTAACATAGGCGTCGGGATTTTGACACTTATGTTAGATCCCTTGCCGGGATTACACTGTCGGTATTGAGACTGGCGGCAATGCGTCCGCTGGTCTTATAACTACATACCCTTAGAACCACTTTATCCCATAAGATATTCAAAAAGGGTTGATTGCACCATATTAAATGAATAGGTTGAAGTCCCATGGCATCCACAAAGGACCTAATATTGGGGCAAATTCTCTTCACCAATTAAAAAAAAAAAAAAAAAAGGATCAATTCTCTCATGCTTATTTAGCTTTCTCGAAAATATTTAGTGCTGCTATTTGTTCAGGATGGCCTCAGTGAAGGTCTTGCCTTATCCACATTCAATGTACAAAGTCAAGTATTTGTGGAATAGTTGTTCTAGCTCCAATTTATTTTAGATTCACACCATGCTTACAAACTCTACTACATTATAGAAATGTTCATTTTTCATGCTTGTATTGATAAAGGACTCGGATTCTCTCTTATCTCTGAGCATTTCCTATTCCATTTCCATGCATTTATGTGTAGTTGCTGCACATTTGGGTAAAGTAGTATAGGCCATGATTCCTCCTGAAGCATGTCCCAAGCTACTGTGAACAATGGGCGCCTTGGCTAAAATGGGAGAATCACTACCACTTCTGAGAGGAAATGGAGGGAAGACATAGGCCAGTTGGAACCTCCATGATATTGACAATGTGTCCACTGTCTCTGTCCCTGGAATTTTGTGTTGAGAGAAAAATGTTGGTACTTGGACATTCTAGTTTGTTGCCATAATATTCAATTAGGGAAGGTCATATATTTTTTATCAGGAGCTGAAAGAACTCCTGAAGTAGAGACCATTCCCCTTGAAAAACATGCCCATCTCAGGGAACTGGCCACTGCATTCTCCTTGCCTGCGATATGGAATGCTGAAAGCAGTTTTAGGTTTCTTTCTGCCCAAGAGTTTTGCTACCTTCACCATCATAGATCTGCTTCCGGTACCTCCCTGGTTATTTATGAAGGCCACTGTTATATTGTCTGAAAATACTCTGATGTTTTCCCAGTAACTATTGCAGAAATTGATAACCACTTAACTAGAGTGGTTGCATGCAATGCGACTGCAGCCAGCTGGGCTATCACTAATTAGCATTTCAGAGTGTCTTGCAAACTACTGGAGGGGATAGAGGTACTGTTACAACAGGGTCCTATGGACACATTGGAGAATGCCAGAAACCCCCTAGGCATGTTATTTGTTTTAACACCATGGGCTAAATATACTATGTAGCGCTTTCAATGCCACCATGTTTTGGGCGGTTTCAGACACTAGATGTAAAAAGGCAGTTATATTCAATACAAAACATTTTGTATTGAATATAACTGGCACCTTAAATCCAGCGGTTGAAACTGGCAACCCTGCGGCTTTGGATCTGCAATTGCACTGGACTGATTTCTAGCTAACCGGTTCCTGCAAAAGGGCTAAGGTTGTGAATAGCTTTACTTAATATGTGGCATACCGTTTGGGTCCTCTTTGAGGACCCCAATATATGGAGAGAAAAATCAGGGCCAAAAAACTCATCCAAAATGTTTAATATTTTTATGTAAAGTGCCTCTCTATTCATGGTTCTGTTTAATTTACTAATTCCAAACCGTTTTAATGATAATTTTGATTTTATACATTTCTAGAATAATAGTAGGTGATCATAATGCTTATTTACCAGTAAAGGTGTGTATCCACTAGGCGATTGAAATGAGCGATTGAACGATAACGACATCATTATCGGTCACTTGCTCACAAATCGTTCATTAAAATGTCGAAAGTAATGCGCGCTCCCGCTGGTCGTCTTCAACATCACTCATCACCTGAACATGCTGGTCAATCTGCCAACAACGACAGATTGACCATGTTCAGCGAAGAGGGAGGGTGCCTGCACTGTTCAGTGTAGGCACCTACAAGATGAGGAACGACATTACGATTGCAATTTTGTAATCGTACTGTCGTTCCTCTATCGGCAAGTGCGTACGCACCTTTAGGTCCAATTCAATTAGGTGCGAAAGTCAAAAACTTATCACTAGATAAGTTTTCGCACTATTCGCCAGTTTTTGTGTGATCTTTTTGCGTATTTTCGCAATGCGCGTTCCCATTTTTCGCCCTATACAATTGCAAAAGCCGCAAAAATGCATATGTGCAATACGTGCGCATAGCAAAGCCAGCGAAAGGTACAGCACATTTTGGGGAAATCAGTATGTACCCCATAAAAAGCCTGACATAGGAAATCAATATAGAAGTGTATTAATAGCCCTAATAAAAGTTTTTTGGGTTATTAAAAGGTGTCAAATGGCTGTTATATGCATAGTTATATAAGTGTGGAAAAATGATAGAAAGCTATATTTTTTGGAGCAAATAATTGCTGCAGTTAAAGTGGGAGTACATTAAATGGAATCAGTATAAAATACTGATGGCTGAATAGCCGCTGGTTCTCATACCGACGCCGGAATCCTCACAGGAGGACATTCCGACAGGGGCATATAAGTACCCTAACCCTCCCCTCTCCCCCTCTTAACCCTAACCCTTCCTTGGTGATGCCTAGCCCTAACCTCCCCCTAAACCTCCCTGGGGGTTGCCTAACCACCCCTTCTTCTGGCCTTACCCTCCCCGGGGGTTGCCTAACCCTAATCCTCCCCCACCCGGCTACAACCTAACTGTTCCCGGCTTACCTCGTTCAGGATGCCGGCCGTCACATCCACAGTACAACAATATAAGAATTATTAATGTGAAGATTCTAGACCCAGCGCATATCTGGCAGAATGCCAAAGGGATCATATTCTATCAAATTTCAGAGGGCAATGTTTGGTGCACATGAACCTTTCATGGGACAAGGTGAAGTTTTCCAGGCCAATCCAGGAGGAAAGAGTTGGGGCCTGCAGAGCCATCCAAGTACTAGCAATACAAACTTTAGCTAGTTAAACAGGTATAATAACATAATTCTGAAAATAGGGATTCAACATATCTGCAAGACCCAACCCGAAGATGAATGTCCCCAGAGAAGACAGACATTCTTATCCCAGAATCAGTCACACAAGCCAGTACATGGGACGGGAAAGTGGAAACCATAGCGCAAGACCACAGCAAATGCCATCAGCATGAGACAGTCCACACTTAGTACAGGAAGTGAAGACAAACTTCCTAAATTTCTCCGAACGCACCGGTGTCCAATGCACTCTGACGAATATACAACTGTATGTGCTGGAATCTGACATACGCTGTAGCCATATGAGGAGTATACAGGTCAAAGCGCCATTCCTCATTGGACAGGGGACCTAAATCTACCCAGTTGGCCCATAGGAACTGTAAATCTTCGGAGTCAACAGCTGACCAGAGGGACGAATAATTGGCAAAGAATGCAAAAGTAACTGCTAAAACAGGAACAACCCCTGCACCCTTACTGTGCACTGAACATATGGCAAAGCTGCAGAAACCTAAAAAACATGGACTTTTAGAAGCGCAAAATCCAAGGCAAGTTGAAAAAAGGAGAAAATTTCCTCCCTATATAAATGACCCACAGTAGACATACCATGACCCAACCACAAAGAACTGCCTTCCAACAGAAGTAACTTAGAAAAAGCGGCATTTCCCCTGCAGAGACAACAGGGATCCAAACTATCAGCAGTCAGCAGTTTAAGAGGCACATACTCAGCCATGTCATGTGAGATTAGAATACCCAAATATTGGGTACACCAACGTAAGAGGAGTTATAATTGGATGGCTGGGATAAGGTAAGGAGTATATGAAACACCGCAGATTTATTCCAATAAAGCTTCCGCTTGTGACAAAAAGAATAACATATCATCTGCATTTTCCTTTCACTTTATTTCACAATATCTAGTTTGCTTACGGAGCCTAAAGCTTTAAATACATTTTGTAGAAAGACAACAGGCTTTAATTTTTGTTCATATCAATTAAACAGTTTCTATTATTCACGACAGATGTTTAACAGATTCTAGATGGCTTATGAATATAAAGTATGGTCAATACTCCCTAGTAAATGAGTTACATACTGAAAGAGGAATATGGATTGAACACAAAGAAAATGCATCAGCTGGCCAGGCCTCTGTAGCCAATTTGCAATTGGTCAACTCAGGGAAGAGAATACACGCTGCATTTACAAAAGGATCCAGTTCCTATTTAGGTGGTCGCTGTGGAGTAACTATATGTAAGCAGCATTTGTTTATTCCTTACCTGTACGAGCCTGCTGCTAACTATTGTTAAACAGGACTATGTAATGAGGTTGTCCTGTGCATGAACTGAAAGAATACTGCTGTATATGTGAGCTAAATGACTGCCATTTATTACACCTTCCTGAGCCTTTATTACATTAGCTTGCTGCTAATTACCACCACTGACACGGCCCGGTGTGTCAGATGAAAGATTGCCTCGTCATTAGCATAGCTGCTCTCCATGGGTCTGATTCACAGGTGAACACAGTGCAGATGTTTGCGCAGTTAAGCGATTATTTGCTACCGTGCATGTGCAAAAAGTCCTGAATCTCTACAGCTCAGGTACCGAGTGTACAGCTCCATTTGCTGTTGCGTATGGAGTCGCAGGTATCAGAAACAGCTAGGCAATACCATGGGTGTTCCTGGATGGTGTCTGCGAAAGGGCCTGAAGTGAACACAAAAAAGGCCATCTCAGGGGCTAGTTACAGGAGTGTCCCAGACACACAGCGGCCATATTCAGTGTTATTTCAAAAGGACACACTGTGCATGCCATAGGCTGGTGCCAATATCGATGGTGAATACAATGTTGTGCTGATAGTGGAGTGTTTGGAACCAGTGTCAGAGTAGCAGCATTCATGGGCACTGAAAGTGGGCATCTCAGAGCTTGCACTGTCCGGCGTGCACTAGTACACAAGGGGAGAGCTGAAAGTAAAATGAGCATATTATAGCCACTGCGACACTGCAAAGAGCCGGCATTAGCACCCACCTCTGAATAAGGCCCCATGTGGGAAATAGGACTGCTGCTTATGACTAATACTGTTGAATATTAGAATATACTCAAAAAATATTCTTAGCAAGGGCTAAAAAAAATGTCCTTTTTTGTAGAACACTGTTAAAGAAAAAAATATATATATTAGAATATAACAAGTATATATGAAACTATGATGTAAATTAAAACATACCTTTTATTAATATTTCATCTAAAATACTGGGGCATACAGACTCTTTAAAAGTCTAGTTTAGTAAGTCCACCCAAATGTTAATAAAACCTTTTATTTCTGGAAAAAGCATTCCAAATAATTCCAACAGGTAAACGTGTTCTATTATATTTAACACATCATCTGCGAAGTATAATTAAATCTTGTATGTAAGAGCATAACATACATAAACTAAATGGTAACAATGGAGAGAATTTCTTCAGTTTATACTCCTGTAATTTGAGATGGAGAAAACTAATAGATAACCTTTACTACTGGAGACGCATTAGCTAACAGAATTAACCCCTTTAGGTACTACTGCACATTAAATGGCTGGATAAACACTAAACACACTAGTGTTCCATTGTATTTACAGTATATATCATGATAATCAGCTTGATTCAGACATCTCACATATAATACATAGCTCAATATTCCATAAACTCAATTTGGGCACAGAACATATAGCTCACACTTTCTTAAAAGGTGGTTATTAAATCCTATTGGGTTTTTTCAGGAAAGACTTGCTGTATTATCACACAATTTCTAAAGCCATAAGAGTAAACCCTAATTTTATGCACCTAAATGCAATATACACATCAGGGCATCATTCTTATTGAGCAATGGAGCCTAGATAGTGAATAGTACAGCACACAGATGCCCTGACACAATCTGCTGCGATCCCTCTATTACCACTGGCAGACGCCTCTCCCATAGGTTTCTATGGGGGATGCGATGCTGCCAAATTTTCCAATATCCGAAATGTGATGCATTCCAGATATTGGCCCCCGCAGCTAACGTCATCTGAAGATGGCATTAGCCGCTGTAGCCTATGGGCTACACTGTGCATAATTAGCCGGCAGATGGATCCACGGGAACCCTCCCTTGCTATGGCGGGCGTGCATGTGCAGTACCCCCTGCACTGGCCGGCAGCTCTCCGGAGACATCACAGGGATGGGCTCCTTCGCCCGTGTCCCTGCATGTCCCGGATGATACATCCAGCCGCTATTATCGCATTGCAAAAGAGATCATTAATAAATAGGCCCCAATAGGAGCTAAAGGACTGTAGTTCTATATTACTACCATTTGAATACGTTGCTCTATTTGGGCCTCATTTAGAGCTGCCCACAAAGCCGATATTCACGTAGTTAAGTGATTGTTTTGTGATTCTGCTGATAAATCTTTTATCCCTGGCTTTTAAGATGCTATTGGACGAGTGTTATCATGTGACTTATTTTGACAAATCATTGATCTTTACTAGGTTTTTCCAGTTGCCTAGCAACACACTGAGCTGTAATTTGAGTGGTATTTATATATTTTCTATGATAAGCCTGTAAACTTTATTTATAGCTATAGACCTAGTGTCCTTTGTGGTAAATATTGTTGCTATTCGATCTATACTGCATGATCATAGTGTTTCTAGGTTTGCTTACATGTTAAATGTGTCAGTAAACAGTGATTCATGTGACTTGGGGCTCTATTTACTAAGCTTTGTCAAGAGATACAGTGAACGGAGATAAGGAATCAGCTTCTGTCATACAGCCTGTGACATGGCAGTTAGGAGCTGATTGGCTGGTACTTTACCTCCTTTCACTTTAACTCCTAACAAAGCTTAGTAAATGCACTCCCAAGTTTGCTAATATACTCAGGAAAGATTAACAATGTTTATATTGACTGTTTCATTTATATATGTTCAGTTATTTTTATGTGGATTGCTTTTGAACACTTTTTAAACATTATTTTTATTGTTATCCCTACTTACCCACACAGGAATTTAGGTCTGTCTGTTAGTATGCATTTCTCGAGAAAGATTCTCAGGGTGGTAGCGAAACTGCAGTCAGGTTTTTTGACATAATGGGGGAGATGTATGAACGGGCATTAGGGGAATTAGTGGTATCAGTGCCCGTTATGTATTACATTGTATTAAATTAAACCCCATGTATTAAAGTGGGGTTGGGTGGTAAATGATAGCTCGCCGATATGCTGGCAATGTATGAACGGTCAGTGGCACTGACCATTCCGACAGCTGCAGTTGCCCACACCCCCCAGCAGGAACAGTACTGTCCCTGGCTGCATGGGAGATCTCGCGCATGCTCTGGAGCCAGCTGGGAGGTGACACACAGTGCATTCAGCACTAGGCTGATGGGCTGTGGCAGGGATCGCCAGAGGGTGGAGTCTTCACTCCAGCAGACGAGATTTTAACACATCTCGTCGGTACTGCTTCCTCGGTAAAGAGGTGAAGCAGGAGGTGTTATAGCTGCATGCCACTATAATACACCTACCCCCATATTACTGATTAAGAGGAGTATTGGTACTTTGTTAATAAGATGGCTACCTTTTATTGCTTTTTGTATGATTTTTATTTTTTCGCCATGCTATTAACGAAGTTTTAATAACATCTTCCTAACAAGTATGTAACATTTTGGTTTGTACCATTTAAATTTGTATTTAACCAAAGTAGTACCTAGTATTGTATCGCCAGAGCCTTGAATTAATGTATTGCGTCGGTGGTTCCCAAATGTTCTTGTATCACTGCGCCCTTGAGAGTCAGCATTTTTTTCACTGCACCCATAGGTTAAAAGTTTCTTATAGCCCTTTTCCATCAAAATCCAGGTCGAACCCAGGATTTTGAACACTGGTCCAACCTGGGTCGGACCAGGCTTCAGACGGGATGTAGTTAATAAATCCCGACATGACCAGCCTGACAAGGGACTTAAGATAGACGTCGAGATGCCGATGCCTATCTCAATCCCGACCCCCGCCATCCCGGAGGGGAGCTGGGGGGGGGGGGGGTTAGGTTTAGGAACCCCTGGGGGGACAGGGTTAGGCATTCCTCTGGGTAAGGTTAGGCGCTGGGGTTAGGTTTATGGAGCGGGGGGGGTGTTAGGTTTAGGCACCCCTGAGGGGAGGTTAGGATTAGGCACTAGGAGGGGAGGTTAAGGTTAGGGGGGAGAGGGGAGGGTTAGGGTACTTACCAACGCCCATTGGGATCTCGATCTGTCGCACTGTCTGGATTTGAACCGGCGGCTGTTGAGCTGCAGGTATTTCAATCCCATTGCCTTCAGACACTGTTTCCACTGCACTTCGACCCGGGTTGTTCCCGCGTTAGCCCTGTAAAACCCTATAGATGTAATTAAAAATTTACTTTTTTGAGTCACACAAAGATGGTCACAAAAGGGCTTCAAAAGCTCCAATCATCATCTAGAAATGTTACCCGGGTCACCTAGCCCGGGTAGGGTCCATTTCCACTGCCATATAACCCGGGTGTACAGCCCTGGTCGAGACCTGGGTAAGATTGCCGGGTAAATTGACCCAAGTTATTTTTTGGGGGGAGCCTTTTCTACAGCAGCCTGACTGGGGTAGACCCACCAATAACCCAGGTTTTTTGGGCAGTGGAAAGAGGTATAATTGAGAAATTCAGAATAAATGATTAAATTACGTAAATTAAGCTTATCTGTCAATCTTAGGTTCAGTTATGTAGTGGAGGACAAGGTTTGTCCACATATTTTATGACTGGCAACCTCCAGCATTTGATTTGCCTATTACAATAATTTGATTTGGTCCCGGACCACCAAAATAATGGCACCTAGTATGGGAACCACGGGACTGCACCTAGTATTGGCGTGGAAAAGGATCTTTCTACCCAATTTTTGTCTGCCACCGAAACTTTCCAACGTGGGATTTGAGGTCTTGCTATATATCTGTGCTTTTCGCTGAGCCTCATGACTGAACCCCACATCCTTCCTACGCGCTGCTGTCAGGATCCACATAATCTTTGTCCCAAAGTATAAAATTCAAGCACATCCTGATGCTGCACAAAATGCCCTTCTGCTGGAGACACACATCCCACATTTTGATCATCCCTTTCTCAAACATGCAAGGTAATAAGATGAACTACAGAAGAGCTATCGTTAACAGCAAAGGACCGAATTACAGTTATACAGCTAATGGGTGTGGAGCCAGGTAGCACAACGGATCAACTGTCATTTTCTATTGCTCCAGTAAAGCAACAGAGATCATCATTATCTGCGTTTAAAAAAAACACAAAAAAAACAAGAACAGGTCGTCCCTTTAACAGCAAAGTACCAGGGCATTTTGTTACCATGCTGCTACACTGTTGAATAATTTTGCTACAATAAACTTTTATTCATTGGTGTGCCAGCTGCAAAAATTATTCTTGGATGGATATTTTATAGCACAGATTAGAAATAACAATTGATACATTCTTCAGAGAAAGCAGTCACAAACAATGTATAGAAAACAAGGGATGCAGGCACTTCTAATAGATTGCAAAGCAAACTACTGGGACAGTAGGCTATAAGTACAGATGGTGTAATGGTTAGCGTTACTGCCTCACAGCACTGAGGTCATGGGTCCGATTCCCAACCTCGGTCCTCAAGGCACACTAACAGTCCTGGTTTTAGTGATATCCATGATTGTGCACAGATGGTTAAATCAATGTAACTGAGGTACTAATTAAGTCACTTGTGCTCAAGTATGGCTATCCCTAAAACCTGGACTGTTAGTGTGCCTTGAGGACCGTGGTTGGGAACCTCTGCACTACAGCCCTAACTGTGTGGAGTTTGTATATTCTCCCTGTGCTTGCGTGAGTTTCCTCCGGGTACTCCGGTTTCCTCCCACACTCCAAAAATATACTGGTAGATTAATTGGCTCCCCACACAAACACAAAACCTGGTCCTTACTTTTACCTAATGTATAAAAGCCAAAAATTAGGGGTACCAGTCTCCTGTAAAAATGGGATTTTGGTACCTACCGGTAAATCCTTTTCTCTGATTCCACAGGGGACACTGGAGGTGCTTACGCTGGGGTATAGAGGCGTGGATAACTGGAGCCGACACTTTAAATAATTTAGAAGTGTGAAGCTCCTCCCCCTCTATGCCCCATCAGCCCTTAGTTTAGAAAATGAAGACCGAGAGGAGATGGAGAACAAGCGGAGTAAGAAAAGGAGAGAAGAACACACAATAACTGTATCATACAACATACGGAACAAGCCAAACAGGCAGGCAAAGAGCACAGAGGTGGGCGTCCAGTGTCCCCTGTGGAATCAGAGAAAAGGATTTACCGGTAGGTACCAAAATCCCGTTTTCTCTTTCATTCACTAGGGGACACTGGAGGTGCTTACGCTGGGGACGTCCCAAAGTTTTATCCCCACAGGCGGGAGCGCTCTGAGGCGCTTGCAGAACTAGGCGGCCAAACCGGGATGCCGAAGAAGGAAACATATCCACTTTGTAAAACTTGACAAACGTGTGAACTGAAGACCAAGAGGCCGCACGGCACAATTGTGACGAGGAGGCTCCTCTACCGGCCGTCCATGACGCACCCACAGAACGTGTGGAATGAGCCGAAATGGACGAAGGAGGCAGACGGTCGGCACTAACATAAGCCAGATGAATAGTCAGCTGACTTCAATGTGCCAAAGTCTGCTTAGACGATGGATAACCCCTCCGACGACTCAAACTTAAGAAGGGACGCTGTCCTGGCAACATAGGTGCGGAAAGCCGTAACCACATCCAAGGCAGAAGAACCACCAGAGTCCTCCACCAACTACGGTACCACAATAGGCTGATAGATATGAAAAGCCAACACAATATTGGAAAGGAAAGCGGCTTCCGTTCGGAGTTCCGCCCTATCAACATGAAACACAAGATAAGGTGCTTATCAGACATAGCCCCCCATTCTGAAACTCTACGAGTCGAAGCAAGATCCAGGAGGAGGACCGTCTTCCAAGACAGGTACTGAAGATCAACATCCTCCAAATGTTCAGACATGGGCGACTGAAGAAACAGAAGCACTAAGATTAGATCGCAGGGAGCTATTGGAGGTACGAAAGGGTGCTGCGCGCCCAAGACCCCTTACAGAATGTCAACATCTCAGGAAAGGCCAATTTCCTTTTAAAGGAAAATGGAAAGGTCAGAGACTTGCACCTTTAAGGTTCCTAGACGAAGGTCAGAATCCAGACCTGTCTAAAGGAAAAACAGAAATCGTGGATAAACGAAAAGTCCTAGACAAAAGAACCCGACCGGAACACCATGCGATAAGCACGCCAGAAGCGATGATCATGCGCAGCCGAAACTGGCTTCCTGGCACGTATCATGGTGGGGATAACCGCGTCTGGGATGCCACTGCATCTTAGGATATCGGTTTAAAGAGCCACCCCGTTAAACGCAGTTGCGCTAAGTTGGGGTGTATGAAAACAAAACCTGCTGTAGAGGATCCGGGCGCATAGGAAAGGACCACGGATCTTCTGTCAATAGGGACCAAAGGTCCGAGAACCAACTTCTCCGAGGCCAGTTGTGAGCCACGAGAATTACAGAGGCTGTCTCTTGTTTATTCCCTTTTTAGAAGACAAGGAAGACGCAGAATCGGAGGAAAAAGATAAACAAAGTCGTAGATCCACTGACATGTCAGAGCGGCTACTGCCGCCTGCGGATCTCGAGTTCTTGACACGTATATTGGGAGCTGACAATTCAGTCGTGACGCCATGAGGTTCACCTGAGGACATCCCCATCGACGTATCAGCGCGCTGAACACGTCTGGATGAAGCTTCCATTCTGGACATCCTGTCAATTTAGGTAATCTGATTCCCAGTTGTCCACACCTGGGATGAATACCGCCGACAGGATTACTTACTGGTTCTCGGCCCACCGGAAGATCTCAGTTACTTCTCGCATAGCCATGCGACTCAGGCCGTTGATGAAAACGACTGCCGTCGCGCTGTCAGACTGAACTCTTACCGGATGAGCCCTTTAGAAACTCTGTTGCCTCTATCAGAGCATTGTTCGCTCTGAGTTCCAACGCCTTTTTACGGCCCACTTTCGTTCTAGAGGGGACCCTTGAACCTGAAAGTGGTAATCTCCGGCCTGCGAAACGATTGGTGGATTGCGTCCACCAGAGAGGGCCACTCTGGTAACCGGGCTCAGACAGATCTGTCGTTGTAGAAGCAGATGAGACCCTGACACCATGAAACCAGCCGAACTGTAGTGTCTCGAAAGCAGCTACCATCTTTCCTAAGAGAAGCAGACAAAGAAGCATTGACACCTTCTTTGGTCTGAGGACCAGCTGGACTAACCTCTGTGCTTGATCTGATAGAAGAGATACTGAAGCAACAGATCGTCCAAATGGATTATGTTCACTCCTGATGACCGTAGGAGAGCGATCATGACTGCTATTAGTTTGTTGAATATGCAGGGAGCCGAGGATATGATCTTTCAATATGGCAAAATGCAGAAAAGCTTGGTGTGGTTCCCATGGGAAAATGGTGATAAGTATCCCTGATATCCAGGGATAATAGGAACTCCCCTGGTTCCAAGCTCGCAACAACGGACTGCAGAGATTCCATTTTGAAACGATACATCCTTAGATACAGGTTTAAGGACTTGAGGGTCAAGATGGCCATGACCGCACCCTTCGGTCTGGGCACTACCAACAGGCTTGAGTAAAACCCCATACCTCGCTGATGCTCCGGAACCAACACAGATGACACTACTAGAGACCTGATAGCCTCCTGTAGAACTTGAAATTCTTGCAAGTGGGCTCCCACCGCAGGAGACCCCAGGTGGGACGGAAAACCGTCATGCCACCTGTTCTCAGCTGGTTTACTCTGGTCTACGTGCAACCGTGTGTGGACGACCTCTACCTCCTCTCGGTTGCGTAGGAGCACCTCTGGCTCTAACATGAAAGGAATGAGGGGCTCAAAAGGAATGAAACTAAAGTCCAGTATAAGGTCTTCTGGGAACTGGAGCAGTAGACGGGAGGAAAGAGAACTTACCGCCCCGTGGCTTGGGATATCCACTTGTCCAATTCCGGGCCAAAAAGCATGTCACCCGTGAATGGTAAACCCTCAACCTCACGCTTGGACTCTGCGTCCGCCTGCCAAGCGCGCAACCACAGAGCTCTGCGTGCGAGCACTAATCTAACTAATCCTTTGAAGCTTCTCCCAAGTAAACTGCAGACTCACGGATGTGTTCTGCTAATAGACGTAATTCAGCTCTGGAAGTACCAGAGTCCAAACCTGGAATCAGCTGGTCAGCCCAGCAAATCACAGCCTTGTTAACCCCGGCGGTAACAAGGTTAGGACTAAGTTGAGCCCCCGTTGCTGTATATATAGATCTTAGTGTTGTCTCCAACTTACGATCCGAAGTGTCCTTTAAAACAGCTCTCGGCACCGGAAGTGCTGTTTTCTTAGTGAGACGGGAAACAGACATCTACAGGAGGAGGAGTTTCCCACTTCTCCATCATGGATGATGGAAAAGGGAAGCTAGACGGAAAACTACGCCCAGATGCAGAACAGGCGCTTTACCCTCTGCACCATCTCTGGATACACATTAAATAGTCAGTGGACGTGGGATCTGAACCCAGGTCTTGAAATTTGGAATTGTTTCCAGGCCCTGTTAATTTCTTGTAAAACTTCCTCCAATTCACCTCTACGGTATTCTCTGTGGCGAGGAAATCTTCGTCCGACTCTTCTGACTGGGGAACAGTCATTAGAGTACGCTTTTGAGACGGGCTTTGGTAGGAAGTGGAGCACCGCTGTACCCATCATCTAAACCAGGGTGTCTAGAGACTTGGTTAAGTCAGCTACCCAGGGAGGTTGAGACCTGCGTGCCTCAGCCAACTCCGATGTTAATTTGACATAACTCCTACCATGTCAGTGGCCCATGGCGGAGCAGGAGAGGTAGTAATCGCCATCTGTGAATCCGTTGTTATACAAGCATCACATAACTTGGACCCAGTGGCATGTGGCTTGGTCTGTTTGTTGTTACACTTGGAACAGACAAACAGCCTTTGAGAAGCCTTGTTTCTGTTGGACATGGTACACACAGTCACTCAGAGAAACACAGCATAAAACAGAAAAGACACAGACATATAAAAACAAGAAGGCTGTGGGACACAGAGGAGAAACCCCCCTCCCACAGATCAGATTCCCCTGCACTTACACCCCAGTTACTTACAGCCTCTCAACCAGGGATGTAATCAGGGGATGTTGTCCTGCAGCACAGGAATGGCAGCAGAAGAATCCAGCCTTCTGTGTCTTACACTGCAATCTCCTTATAGAGATGCAGTATAAGCTGCTGTGCAATGAAGAGCGGCAGCCCTGCTGTATACAGCCGCTTACCGCGTAGAGGAGAGAGACCCACGCTGCCTTTAAGCTCCGCCCCCCTTCTTTATGCCCGAAGGGCTTTACAAGATGGCTTCTGTGGCCATTGACCTCCCCCCGCGCGCCACACCGCGTGTACAGCGGACCGCTTTACCGCCTCTCTGCCCCGCGTGTAACAGCGGGGAGAGGGAGAGCCGGGCGGAAGGAGGGAGAGTAGGCGCCTGTGAGCTGCCCCGCGTGTAACAGCGGGGAGAGTGGAGAGCCCGGCGGGTAGCCTGGTCGCGCTTGTAGCGCACTTATCCCCTGCCCCGCGCTACTGAACAGCGGGGAGAGGGAGAGCCCAGCGGGTAGGAGGGAGAGCAGGCACCTGGTCGCGCCTGTAGCGCACTTATCCGCTGCCCCGCGCTACTGAACAGTGGGGAGAGAGCCGGGCGGTCTTTATCAGCTGCCCCGCACCAGGCTGAGTCGGGTGCCGCGCTTACCAGCGGGAGGTGGGAGCGCCTTTGCATTAGCTGCCCAGCATTCTATTTATGTAAAAACCCACTGGGCAGCGGCGGGGCTGGGAGCCAGGGGATGCGCAGGTGATTACTCACTGCGTGGTCCCCAATGGAGTCTCTCTGCAGCTTCAGCACTTCTCTTCTTCTTCCATGTTGAGAATGCTGTGGCGGTAAGGAGCTGTCAGTGCTTTTCATATAAGCGCTGCGCACTCCTTCCTGCCTTCTATAAGGACAGGGCGCCAGGTACCCGGACCCCACCTTTAGAGAGGTGGCGAAGGGTACCTAATATGGTGTAAAAAATAAATAAACCTAAATAAAAGAAAATATATGTGATGCTGGAGCACAGCAGATTGTGACCAGCTCCATGAGGCACATTTTCTAAACTGAGGGCTGATGGGGCATAGAGGGGGAGGAGCTTCACACTTCTAAATTATTTAAAGTGCCGGCTCCAGTTATCCACGCCTCTATACCCCAGCGTAAGCACCTCCAGTGTCCCCTAGTGGATGAAAGAGAAATATCTGTAGCTTTCCCTAACTTTTCAGATGGTAAGATAATAGAGAAATCAGGATGTAGCCAGAGAAATTCAAGTGGGCTTCTGCTGCCCTGCATGTGCGGTGATACAAGGTGAGAGAACTCTCCTGAGCCTGGTGTTAAAGCAATAAGAATAACAAGTGATGATGGTGGCATTTGTATTTAGCTAATAGGTATTTTTTTTTAAAATAAGTGTATTATATATATAATTTTGCTAGTCATATTTAGTGTGCAGAGAGAGGTAATGTATTTATATTAGCTCAATGTTGTTTACTGCCGCCTCTTGCACTACTGCAGAATCTTATCTCCTGTGCGGCAGGAGGGATGTGTATTAGCATATACATGCTACCATATATGGACTTACTATCTGATTCTGGACATTAAGTGTACTGACCAAAGGCATTTCTAAACAAAGAAGGCAAAGTTAAGTGACACAGCAGTTCTAACATAACTCTTATTTTCTTCTTCGGGGTCCACAGCCAATATGTATGGGACATTACTTCTTTGTAGTAATGTCCCATACCTGGAAGAGTGATGTTGTGACCACTCATGGAGGGCGATTCAATTGTTTGTGATGTTGAATAGCCCCCAAAAAGGAGGTCCTGGAGCAATTAAATTCACCATCTTAAGTTCTTGGAGTTGGACTTAACAGAATGCTGTTAAGTCAGAGAATACTGGTTTACTGCAACTAAAGAAGGGTGTGTAGTTGCGAGACGCGGCATTTTCTGACTTAGGTTCCGCCCGGGATGCGGTTAGCATCGTGGTCAGCACTTTAGTCGGATTTGGAGGGTGCGCGCTGAAAACCTCCTAAGGCGGCTTAACGTTGCAGCCAATTGAATAGCCCCGGGACCTCCTTCCCGGGGCTATTTAAAATCGCAATCAATTGAATTCCCTCAATGGGCTTTTGAGAAATGTTTCACAGGGCAAATTACAATGGAGTCTTGTCAGTTTTATTGTTTAACACTACCTAATTCTTGGAAATCCAAATTTTTGCTTATGCAGATTTAAATAGCTATTGTATTCCAGGAATAAATGTGAGAACTTTGGGGTTGGACTCAGATTTTGCTTTAAAGCTTTATGTGCCTGCAAGTAGCCATGTTGTGTCACAAATAGGCTGGTTGCCAAAAATAAGAGTTATGGTATAACATACCTTTGTTAACTCTTTTTCTTCGAGGTCCATGGGGTCCACAGCCAATATGTTGGGGTATGTGATCCAGACACCAAACAGTTAAAAACAAGCTCTCAGGATGCACTGGGCCATTCCCACATATACCCGGCCCCCGGTAGTCAAGCCCAAGCAGGAGAAGATAAAAGATTGGTCTCTAGACCAATCTCTCATAGAGGAGGGAAATTATAGAGATATCCAAAAACACCAGGTGCGTTAGGGTGGGTGTCCTGTGGACCCCATGGACCTCGAAGAAAAAGTTAACAAAAAGGTACTGTATGTTGTTATACCATAACTCTTATTTTCTTCTTCGGGGTCCACAGCCAATACTTTGGGGATATCCCAAAGGGCAGGGACGCTCCTGTCTCGGAAGAAAGGAGAATCCTACGCCCAAAAGGAAGCATCCTGAGAGGCAAAGGTGTCAAATGCGTAGAATTTGACAAAAGTGTGGACAGAAGACCATGTGGCTGCCCTACACAACTGTTCAGCAGAGGAACTCCGGTGAGCTACCCACGAAGGTCCCACTGATCGTGTGGAATGTGCCATTACCGAGTTCGGCACCACCAGTTTGGACTGTGTGTATGCCTGAGAAATTGCCATTGAATCCACCTGGCCAACGTCTGCTTATTGGCTGGCCATCCACGCTTACGACAGCCATACAGCACAAAAAATAGAATCAGACTTCCTCATGCCGTTGGTGCGATCCACAAATTCGTAGTGTATGCACAACATCCAAGGAAGCCTCACCTACCGAGAGGCTTGCAGCCTAAAAGGCTGGGACCACAATCTCGTCATTCATCTGAAAAAGAGATACCACTTTTGGAAGGTATCCCGCCCTAGTACGAAGAACCGCTCTATCCCGATGAAATACTAAAAAAGATCAGAGACTCTGTGGGCAGCTGCAATAGCAAGAAGAAACACTGTCTTTGCTGTTATCCACTTGAGGTCTACTAATTTCAGGAGCTCAAAAGGCGGCGCCTGTAGAGCCTTGAGGGCTAATGACAAATCCCACGGGGCTACCGGGGGAACAAAGGGAGGCTGGACTCTTAAAACCCCCTGAAAAAACGTCCTCACATCTGGCAGAAGAGCGATTTTTGGCTGAAACCAGACCGAAAAAGCAGAAACCTGAACCCTCAAGGTGGCCAAGCGGAGCCCCTTTTCTAACCCAGTCTGAAGAAAGGAAAGCAGTTGAGACCCTAAATACCTCAAGGTCATATTTTTTCAGTTCACACCACTGAAAAAACGAGTGCCAAACTCTATAATAAATACGGGCCGAAGCCGGTTTATGTGCCTTCAACATTGTATCACAGACTCAGAAATTCCCTTTTTCTCTAGACGGAGGCCTCAAGAGCCATGCCATCAAAGACAGATGAGACAGAAACGGATACAAGCAGGGATCCTGTATTAGCAGATGTTGCCTTAACGGAAGAGGCCACTGAGTGTCTATGGAGAGACACTAGATCGTGAACCAATGGCGTCTGGGCCACGCCAGAGCTATCAGGATTACCGTACTGCCCTCTTGCTTGATCTTCCTGATGACCATGGGAAGAGCAAACGGCGAAAAGAGATACGCTAGCCTGTAATGCCATCTTACTGTCAGCGCATCCACAAACTCGGCCTTTGGATCCCTGGTCCTGGATCCATATCTGCGTACCCTGTGGTTTCTCCTTGTATCCATGAGGTCTATCTCTGGAAGACCCCATCTGTCCACCATGCTCTGAAATACCTGTGGACGCAGAGCCCACTCTCTGGCATTTACCTCCTGACGACTCAGGAAGTCCACTTCCCAGTTTAGTATACCTGGTATAAACACAGCCGATATTTTCGGGAGGTGATGCTCTGCCCAAACCAGAATTCTTGATACTTCTGTCATGGCCGCTCGACTCAGTGTGCCTCTCTGATGATTGAGGTAGGCTACGGTGGTGCGATTGTTGGACTGAATTTGAACAGGTCTGCCTTTTATTATTTCTTGAGCCTGAACTAGAGTCCTGAATACTGCCCTTAGTTCTAGGATATTTATGGACAGACATCTTTCTTCCTTTGTCCATATGCCTTGAAACGTTTGCAGATCTGTCATTGCTCCCCAACCGTGAAGACTGGCATCGGTTTTGAGAAGCACCCAATCTGACAGCTGCAATGGTCGGGAATGAAACTGGGCATATTCCACCATGCTGAAGGTGGATACCATTGACCCCAGCACCCGCATCGCTGACTGCACCGATATCCACCTGTTGTGCCGCAATCTGCGTATCCGCAACTGCAGGGCCCCAATCTTATCCTCCGGCAGATATATCCTCTGAACCGGAATCGGTATGAATTCCCGCCGAACGCAAGTCCGGCGGTTCAAACCCCGACAGCGGCTGGCCGACATGGCTGAAAATCCCAAATCGTCCCAAGGTAAGTATTTACTAACCTAACCTCCCCCTCCTAACGGGTGCCTAACCCTAACCCCCCCTTCCCCTAGCCCAACACTAGCCTCCCAGGGGGCGAGGGGGGGGGGTGCCTATCCCCAAGTCCCCCCCGGGAGCCCTAAACCTAACCCTCCCCCCAGCGGCTATCCGCGCCCGGCCTCTCTTCGATCAGGATGCTGGGCGCCGGTCTCCCGACGTCGGTAAAATGACAGGCGTCTAGATTAAGACGCCTGTCATTTTACCCTCGTCGGGATAAAGCAGTCGGGAAGCCGGCTGTCGGGATTACGTCCGCCGGCTTTCTGACGGCATACCTCTGAACCACGGAGTCCAAGTGTGCCCCCAAATAAATAATCTGCTGTCCCGTGAGAAGCGACAACTTCTTCAAGTTTATGACCCAACCGTGACTGCAGACAGGACACAGTCAGTCCCAGATGATTCTGCAACTCCTGTGGAGACTGCCCCAGTATCAGGAGATTGTCAAAGTATGGCAGAATCCTTACACCCTGGCGCCTGAGACATGCCATTATTACAGCCATAACCTTGATAAACACCCGCTGAGTTGTCGACAGGCCAAATGGCAGAGCTTGAAACTGGAAGTGCTCGCCCCTTACCGTAAATCGTAGAAATTGCTGGTGGGGCAGGGTGATTGGAATATGCAGGTAAGCATCCTGGATATCCAGGGACACAATTAGATCCCCTGGTTCCATTGCCAACACAACCGACTGCAGTGTTTCCATACGAAACCTGGGCACGTGGATAAATGTGTTGAGCCCTTTTAAGTTTAGAATAGGCCGGTAGGACCCATTTGGCTTCTGATTACCAGAGCATCGAAAGATGGGGTCATTACTAAAAAAGAGTATGATTTTCTGAAAGTTGACAAACCTAAGGTGGCCACGCTGTATTTGCTGCCTAAAATACATAAAAATGAAACAACACCGCCAGGCAGACCTATTGTCTCAGGTATGGGGAGTTTGTCTGAAAAGGCCAGTATTTTCATTGACCAATATTTATGGCACTATGTACTATCCTTACCTTCCTATACTAGAGACACGTTGGATGTTTTGATGAAATTGCAGGATCTGACGGTGAATCAAGACACTTGGCTGGCAACCTTTGATGTTGAAAGCCTGTACACAAGCATTGACCATATACAGGGTATTTCAGCAGTAAAATACTTTTTAGATATGGGAACACATAGGGAATTTAATGAATTCCTTATATCACTCTTGGAATTCATACTTACTAAGAACTATTTCATCTGCCAAGAACGGTTCTATCTTCAGGTGAGGGGCACGGCGATGGGTACCGCCTGTGCCCCCACCTATGCCAACCTATATATGGGCTGGTGGGAACGTGAATTCGTATTTAATGAAGATCTTGAACAGTATACCAAACATGTTTTACTATATCTTCGATATATCGACGATATTTTCATTCTCTGGGAAGGAGAACAACAAATGTTGGATGACTTTATAGTCATCTTGAACAGCAACAATTTTAATTTGAAATTAACTGGTGAAATAAGTAAGAAGGAAGTCAACTTTTTGGATTTGACTATTAGGATAGAAGATGATGGACGGATTAGCACAGATGCTTTCCGTAAATCAACTGCTACTAACAGTATCCTACACTCCACTAGCTCACATTTACCTGCCACCATTAAAGGAATCCCCAAGGGAGAACTCCTACGTACTAAAAGGAACTGTACGGATATACACACATACCGTACACGGGAATTACAAGTATGTGAGAGACTAAAGAGGAGAGGATATAGCAGGAATATGATCAAATCTGCTGTACATGATGTTAAGTCATATCCTAGAGATACACTATTAATCTCAAAGACGAAACTCAGAAAAGAAGAATCTGTGAGATTTATTGGTACATTTAATTCTAATTGGCGACAGATTAATGACATCTTACAAAAACATTGGGGTATCCTGCAGACGGATATAGACCTAAGATCAATTCTCCCTGAAAAGGTACAGACGAGCTGGAGAAGAGCTCGGAATCTTAGAGACATTTTAGTCCAGAGCCATTTAAAACCAGTAAAGAAAAATATTACACTAAACAAGAAAGGATCATTTAGTTGCGGACGCTGTAAAGCATGTAAATACATGGTCCCAAAACTACATTTCTTTGACAAATTTGGCCAAAAACAGATAACCAAATATATCTGTTGTACCACGATGGGCATCATATACCAACTTGAATGCCCATGTGGGAAAGTTTATGTGGGGAAGACGATTAGACCAATGAAGGTAAGAATACTGGAACATGTGAACAGTATTCGTAATGCCAGTAAAGATGTAGCTAAATTTAAAACACTTACACCTGTGGCGAATCACTTTCTACGGCATCATGGTAGTAATCCCTTGGGATTAAAGGCTTTTGGGATGCAACATATACAGACAGGAATTAGAGGTGGGGATGTGGACAAGGAACTGTTAAAGGCAGAAACTAGGATGATATTCCTAATGGACTGCATGTCTCCAAAGGGTTTGAATGAATATAATAGCTATTTACCTTTCTTATAATTTTCATGAATTTCATTGGGCATTTATCACTGGACTGGAATACTATCTACAACTGGATCGATATTATGAATATTTATTTACATCTATTCCATATATATTATTTTACTAATCATATCCTATATGAATTAAAGAATATTCTTTATTTACCCTTTCCTCTCACTCCCTTTTTCTTCTTTTCTCTTCATCAATAATGAGATGCTCTAATAATATCTAGGAGTGTCAGAAGAGTATAATACTCAGAAGAAATCAATAACCACATTGAGAATACAATGTAACAAGCATTCTTATGATAGAGAATGATATTCAGGGTTAGAGGGGATTTAGTTAAGACCAGAGTATCATGATCTATTAATATTATTGTATGTCATTGTAATTTTGTTTTTTATGTAATTTTTAAGGTGTGATATATAGAGATTAGGTAGTTTTAGAGATATTTTCACTTTTATTTATTTTAGTTTAGTTAACTTAATTTATTGTATTTCACATAATTTGTTTGTTCACTTAATCATATTTGGACACTATATAATAATATCTATTTATAAATTTTTATGTTTTCACTCATGGCACTGTATGGTAACATCATTATATTAGATTTATGATGTTATCACCTTACATTAAAAGTTTAGATCACGTTATCATAACACTATTAATTTTATTTTTATCATTTTATTTAGATTAAATATATTTTTTATATATATGATCAATTAATATTACACTAATTTATATCTATTTGATTCATAAAATCATGATTTAATTATTTTACACACACAGCACATTATAGTTTTATATATGTATTGTAATTGATTTATATACATTTATATATATGGGATTTGATGAATTTAGAATGAATATGTTGGGATAATCGGGAGCATATTTAGCACTATTATGATGTAGAATATATACCCGGTTAACATCAGTAAATTGAAGCAGATGACGATTCATTGAGAAGAAGTGTATGGGATTTATGCGCACATATATTCTGGATAATTGACAGAATTTGTTATGAGGGACAGCTTAAGTCCGGAGTGATTGTGTCCAGACTCTATATTATGGGGATGTTCCTATTGGAAGTTGGAGACAGGTGATCTTGAGATTGGATCTAATTGGATGCTGGAATCTACTTAACCCGGGCAAACAGCACACTCGGGTTTGCCTTGACAAAGCCTTTTGTGAAACGTACGTTGGCGTTTTTAGGCGCTGACCGCTGATGCTGCAATTAATATGAACTATTAGTAGTTCAAATGACCGTAGCCTGAATTTTATATCCACCGAATGTGTTGTGGTTTACTCATAAACGGACATTGATATATAGTTGCTGTTGGCACTTCCTCGTGCTATGTGTTTAATGCTCTGTCAATATTACACACTGTTCTATGATCACTAATGGGCAACTCCATGTATTAAACATTAAATGACCAGCTGGAGATTCGTTGCTCTGTATATGTGAACACCACCATATACTTGGTGAAATCCATTAAGTGTATGTGAACTATATACAATCATAAACTGTCAAATAATTTTAATTGAACCTAACACTATCATATCGGATTTGAGTATATTTAATATATATGTTATGAACAATCTGAGATTGCACGTTGTCTGATGATTAATTCCAGGCATTCTCCTTTAAAAATAGGATCACATGTGATTATACTACGCTTTATGTTAATTATCAGCCATCTCCATTGTATCTCGTGTTGTGTAATTAGCTGGAGATCAGGTGCAGGTTACAATATAACTAAATGTAGCTACATAATTGCTAAATCTGTCAAAGGCTTAGAGGAGATACGTGACTACTCGTTATCTTATAATCATAAAGATTAGTACCTTACCGCTACACCTGTAATGAATATTTGTGAGACCTGATATATCAGTAATACAGGAGTTTCTAACGGAGAACATCAATTAACCATTAAGCAATATAGTATGATCAACATTTACTCTGACCGGTTATCTTATACCCTCAGAAATTCTATATAATACCCTAATACGATCATTTCAGATCTCTAATTAGCTTATTTAGGTTCTACCCAAAGGACCTTTATCTTATGTTAATACACGTGCATATTATGATACGCACGATATCACAATGATATAGGAGGGTGAATTTAATTGAATTGACAGTTTGATAGTGCGTATGTATTAATTAAATTCCAACACAGTGTGTATTAGCATAGCTAGGAAGGAGTTGAATATAATACGCAGTAACTATAATTAATATTCACAACTGTTTAACCGCAACACATAGAAATATGGTTACCATTATGTATCTTATATTGGAACAAGGAATCCATGTATTGTATTGATAGAATATATAGTAGTGCAATTGAGCTGGTATAATCACCAAGTCTATATAAGTTACATATATTCAATTATAATACATATTATGGTATGTTTCAGAATATACAATAATATAAGACATATTGAGTAACGATTATTTACTGTGAAGGCTTATAAGGTCTATGATTTACTACTATATAAAAGAGACATAGATTCTCTAATATCATAGTAACAATAAGAATAGCAGCACCCAGTGAGTCAAGTGTCTTGATATTTTATTTCACATTCTATCTTTTTTCACTATTTCTTCTATCTATATTATTTTAACTATATTTCACATAATAAGGTTTTTAATATATACCAATAAAGGTTATATTTTATGCGTTATTTGTATTTGTGCGCCTATAAAGGACATTCTGTTTTCTCATTTCTTTTGAGATATTGATTTGGTTCTATTGGTTTGTGTCCCAGGCAGCACCCCCAGACAATTAAAATGTGTGTGAAATAGTCAATTGGGGTTTCATCATAGTGGTTAGTGCAGTGGTTCCCCTCCCCTTTCCCGTCAAAACTGAACCCATTTGGCTTCTGAATCAGAAATAATAGGATTTTACTCCAATCTGTAATTGATTCTCTGGAACCGGGATAATGACTCCCACCGTTAGCAGGGATTGTATAGCCTGTTGAAGGGGCAAGACCTTTACAGAACCCACCACTGGGCTTATGCAAAAGAATCTTTGGGGAGGACTCCTCCAGAATGTCAGGGCGTAGAGACCACTCCCCGAAACCCAGGCATCTATTGTCGTGCGATGCCAGGTGTCCAAAAACCGAAGTCGGCCTCCTACCCTGTTGTCCCCCAGGGGGAGGCCCGTCCCATCAGGCCACTGGTTTAGCTTGGGCTCTAGGAGCAGGACGGCTGTTCGGCCAGGGTTTCTTAGACCCCGGTCTTTTTGCCGAACTAAATATCGCCGAGGGCTGACCTCTGGCCTTACCTGGTCGCCGAAAGAACGATAGTTTAGGTTTGGTCACAGCTGATGGTAGGCCAGCCATTTTAGAGGCTGCCACCGTAGCCACAATTTTGTCTAATTCTGTGCCAAAGAGAACGCCTCCCGTAAACGGAAGGGATTCTAGGGCCTTCTTGGACCAAGCGTCCGCCTTCCAATCTCTTAACCACACGGCTCTGCGTGCCACCACCAAGACCAGTGATGCTTTGGAAGATAGTATACCAGCATCCAAAGCCGCGTCTCCCAGATAAGATGTTGCTTCCTTAACATAGGAAATAATCTCCAGCTGTTCCTTGGATGCTTCTGGCAGTGACTGTTAGTGCCTCCATCCATTCTTCAATGGCCTTGAAACCCAAACCGTAGCCATAGCTGGACGAGTGGCTGCTCCCAAGAGCGAGAAGATTGTTTTAAAATAACCATCAAGTCTCCTATCTGTGGAGTCCGTGAGACAGGAAGCAGATGGTATGGGCAGAGTGGCACTCTTTACCAGCTTTGCCAAATGTGCATCTACAGACGGCGGAATTTCCTACTTAGCACACTCCTCTGACGGGAATGGGTATAAGGCTGCCACCTCTTTTGAAGGACAGAATTTCCTACTTGGACAACTCCATGCTTCCTCCATAAGCTCCAACAGGTGCTCTGATTTGGGGAACTCCGCCTTGACCACCTTCTGGCGCTTAAACACCGGCGCTTTTTTCTGCGGAGGCTCTCCCTCATCTATATTCAGAACAGTCTTGACCGCCCTAATCAAAAAAGGGACGTCAGACACTGAAAAATGATCCTCCCCTTCTCCGGAGACAGACTTCTGAGAGGAATCATGTATCTCTTCATCCTCCGAGGATGTATCGGAGTCATCTCCTTTCTCTGTGGCGTGGCCTGCGTGAGGGGCCGAATGCCGTCTGGCCTTTGGCTGTTTTGATCTAGCAGCTTGTGGCGGTTGCTGAAAAGCTGCTGAAGATGATGCCATGCCCCGTTCAGCATACATAGCCACCTACGATGGGTGCATAGATGGCATAACTATAGGGGCGCTGCATCTCCTGAGGGTACCCCCATACCGGGGGAGCTGGGGCAGCCAAACGCTCCGCCACTTGTGCCATAATCTGGGAAAAAGCCCAAGGGGGTTCTGGTCCAGAGGCTGGTAAACATGACTGATGCGGTGATTGTCTAAAGCACTTACTGCATAATCCATTTTGTATGAAGTCCTGTGGAGATAACCCTGCTTTGCAACCCATACAAGATACCAGCACAGGGGCTTCAGCCACCTGTCTTTCAGACTCCTTAGACATAATATTTTATGTCAAGTTCTGAGTATACATGCAATTTTGTTTCACTCCAACTGCCCACACACCTGTAGTAGAGTGTTATAGGGAGAAACAGTAGTGATAGGTTACAAGCTGACAGTTATTGACATAAAAGGCAATACCACACACACATTCAAATCACATGCAATGCATAAATATTTCACCCCCTTGTGAATATATGCACTCTAAGCTCTTGTCACTACGAACAGCCTCAGGCTTAGTAGGATAGAGAGCTCTGTAAAAACCTGTCACCGTAGGAGAGGTATACAGGGAGAATGATCCAGCCTCCTGAGTGTACAGCCACGAGAGCATGAGAGTGGTCTCTGGCTGACACATATAGAGGGAGGCTGGGGGGAGCAAACCCGAACTCGGGAACCTTTGGACTGGGCCAGCATGAGGGTAGGGGGGAGGGGCCGCCGGGGAAAAGCGAATCTCCCCTATGCTGCATGGAACCACCCGGCACACTGACCTGGCCACCACTAGTCCCCAACTGTCAGGATCCCTCACGTCCCGATGGTCTAGTGCGGGAGACAGTCTGCCCGAGTCCTCACTGCAGCGTGCCCCCGGCCAGTCTCCACCGCCGGAGGCCAGACCACCACGTGGTCCCGGCGTCAGCGGCCGCCAACATCACCTTACCTGCATCCCCTTGTCCCGGTTGCAATCCAGGGCTCTGCGCCCCTACCGAAATCACTGGCTTCACACCAGTGTTGCAGCGCCGGAGGGCGTAGGTGGAGCGGCTACATGGGCGTCCGGCGGACTCTTAGCTGCTTCTGGTTTCCCTTCCGTCAGCACGTGCCTCCTGCTCAGTTGTCGAGTCAAAACTATTTTTTTATTTCTCATCTACGGGACTGCTCCTGCAGTCCCACTGTCCATGTGGTGTCAACCACACCAAACAGAAGAACTGACTGACTACCTTGGCCGGGGTATATGTGAGGAGGACCCAGTGCATCCTGGGAGCTACTTTTTAACAGTTTGGTGTCCGGATCACATACCAACGTATTGGCTGTGGACCCCATGGACCTCGAAGAAGAAATATATTTTTGGGAGAATATAACTTAAATGAAAGCTTTTTTTTTTTTAATCATACATTGTTCTTAATCTTTAATACTGGCCACAGAAATAGTGGTGGTACCTGCTTTGAGACTAGGTTACTACAGACAGCCCTGTTGAAACCAGCACAAGAATTAGGCCCCCATGAAATTGCCAATATGAGAAAAGACCAGGCTTGCGCATGCGAGACTCTGGAAGATACGTGCATTCCATCTGAAACAGGACATGATCACTGGTCAGCTCAACCAGGAAGTAGTGGGAAATCAAAATGGTATTTCAATTATGCAATAGAGAACAGTTTTTCTAGACTGATATTGGCATATGATCTGTAATTGGCTGAGTGAAGAAAAAAAAACAACAAAACATGGTACTGCCTGTATATAATAGTGAGGTTATATTTGTTATTGGGTATAATATTTCCGCTAGTCTTAATCGTAATCCTGTTATAATAGAAAGAGTATCAGTTTCTAAAAGAAAGGAATAGAGCTACAAACAGATTTGGAGGTCTAGTTGCTAAGAAATTCCTATTGGTCCATTGTGTTGAATAGCATTTCTAATATGTCCCAATATCAGAAACGGGATGGCAAAGTGGTGGGCGTTCCTGGGCGGTGACTAGAAATTAACGCAAAGAAGTCTGCCCCAAACACTAAGCCACAGAGGCCATGTTCAGATGGAGAAACTGCACCTGCAATAGGTCTGGTGAACTGTCCATGGTGTGCCGATTGTGCCATCTAAAGAAACACCTGTGGTATTACATCACGCAGAGACGCTGAAAGTGGGCATCTCGGTGCTTGCACATTCAGGATACTACACCAGGGGAAGGCTGCAACTAGCATCTACATATCGCAGCCACGGCTTTGGCAACAAGCACAAGAGCAGACGCAACAGCAGCGTCCATCTCCGAATCAGGCCCTAAGAATCAGAGTAGGCTCTGAGAAGATGGCATCTGCAGTGGAATAGTATGTGCATTTACATTTTTTTTTTGTCATTATGATTGTCTTAGACATGCCCACCAACTTCAACAGAGGCGATAGCAAAGCACATCTGTAAATTCTTTTTCCCTTCCCTTATGATTTTGTTTCATGCGTGACTTTAAAGTGCCTGTATTTTATACAATTGTAAATGCATTCACAGGATAGACATATTATATTTACCTACATTTACACTATATGATGGATATATACCATCCATCACAAAGTAGTTGACTGAAGCGAAGGACCATACCCATCACATATTTGCATTGTGTCAGGTTCACCAGTTATAGAAAAGGCATATCAGTTATTTCTTGATTTCTGGATGGGGAAGGGGGTGTGTAGCCCTTGGCCTATGTTCAGATGTGCAATGCTATCATGTATTATTTAGCAGCAGGATTACAGCTCCTCATAATTCTTTGCTGGGGTAATTTGGAAAATGGGATTTTGGTACCTACCGGTAAATCCTTTTCTCTGATTCCACAGGGGACACTGGAGGTGCTTACGCTGGGGTATAGAGGCGTGGATAACTGGAGCTGGCACTTTAAAATAATCTAGAAGTGTGAAGCTCCTCCCCCTCTATGCCCCCATCAGCCCTCAGTTTAGAAAATGAAGACCGAGAGGAGATGGAGAACAAGCGGAGTAAAAAGGAGAGAAGAACACACAATAATCAAAACATACAACATACGGAACAAACCGAACAGGCAGGCGAACAGCGCTGAGGTGGGCGTCCAGTGTACCCTGTGGAATCAGAGAAAAGGATTTACCGGTATGTACCAAAATCCCATTTTCTTTCATCCACTAGGGGACACTGGAGGTGCTTACGCTGGGGACGTCCCAAAGTTTTCCCCACGGGCGGGAGCGCTCTGCGGCACCTGCAGAACTAGGCGGCCAAAACGATATGCCGAAACAGTGAACGTATCAATTTGGTAAAACTTGACAAACGTGTGAACTGAAGACCAAGTGGCCGCACGGCACAATTATGACGTGGAGGCTCCCCTACCGGCCGCCCTTGACGCACCCACAGAACGTGTGGGATGAGCCGAAATGGACGAAGGAGGCCGGTATTAACATAAGCCTGATGAATGTCAGCCGGATCCAACGTGCCAAAGTCTGCTTAGACACTGGCCAACCCCTCCGAACCGCATCATAGAGGACAAAAAGCGACACAGACTTACGGAGGGAAGCAGACCTGTCAACATAGATGCGGGGAGCTTCAACCACATCCAAGGTAGAAGAACCACCAGAGTCCTTCACCCAAGATGGTACCACAATAGGCTGATTAATATGAAAAGCCGACACTACCTTGGGAAGGAAGGCGGCTACCTTCCGGAGTTCCACCCTATCAGCATGAAACAGAAGGTAAGGTGGCTTATAGGACAGAGCACTCAATTCTGAAACTCTACTAGCCGATGCTAGAGCCAGGAGGAGGACAGTCTTCCAAGACAAGTACTTAATATCAACCTCTTCCAAAGGTTCAAACATGGACGACTGAAGAAACAGAAGCACCGAGTTCAAGTCCCAGGGAGCTATCGGAGGTACAAAAAGGAGGCTGCAAACGCAGGACTCCCTGAAGAAACGTCTGCACCTCAGGAATGAGGGCCAGTTTCCGTTGAAAGAAAATGGAAAGGGCAGAAACCCTTTAAAGTTCCAAGACGAAGGCCAGAATCCAGACCAGTCTGAAGAAAAAACAGAAACCGGGACACCGAAAAGTCCTAGAGTGAAGATCCCAACTGGAACACCACGAGATATAAGAACGCCAGAGGCGATGATAATGCGCAGCCGAAACTGGTTTCCTGGCACGTAGCATGGTGGGAATAACAGTCTGGGATTCCTCTTTATCTTAGGACATCGGTTTCAAGAGACACCCCATTAAACGCAGTTGCGCTAGGTTGGAGTGTATGAAAGGACCCTGCTGCAGCAGATCCGGGCACAGAGGAAGGGGCCACGGATCATCTGCCAATAGGGACCGAAGGTCCGAGAACCAACTTCTCCAAGGCCAGTGCGGAGCCACGAGAATGACTCGTGTTTTATCCTTTTTAGCAGTCGAGGAAGTGGAATCGGAGGAAAAAGGTCAACAAAGTCCTAGATCCACAGAACTGTCAGAGCGTCTACTGCCACTGTCTGCGGATCTCAAGTTCTTGACACGTATAGCAGGAGCAGACGATTCAATAGTGACGCCATGAGGTCCACCTGAGGACATCCCCATCGACGTATCAGCGCGTTGAACACGTCTGGATGAAGCTTCCATTCCCCGGGATGGATATCCTGGCGGCTTAGGTAATCTGCTTCCCAGTTGTCCACACCCGGGATGAATACCGCCGACAGGATTACAGACTGGCTCTCGGCCCACCTGAGAACCTGAGTTACTTCTCGCATGGCCCTGCGACTCAGAGTCCCTCCTTGGCGGTTGATGTACGTGACGGCCGTCGCGTTGTCGGACTGAACTCTTACCGGACGAGTTCTTAGAAACTCTGTTGCTTCTATCAGAGCATTGTAAATCGCTCTGAGTTCCAACTCATTTATGGGCCACTTTTGTTCTAGAGGGGACCATCGACCCTGAAAGTGATAATCGAGGACTACTGCTCCCCATCCTCGAAGGCTGTCTGAATCTCCGGCCCGCTAAAAGATTGTTGGATTGTGTCCACCAGAGAAGGGTCACTCTGGTAGCTGGGCTCAGATGGATCTGTCAATGTAGAAGCAGATGAGACCCTGACCCCTGTGTTAGTAGGTCCAGCTGAAACACCCAAGAGTGGAATCGCCCGAACTGTAGTGCCTCGAAGGCCGCTACCATCTTCCCCAGGAAACGCAGACAAAGAAGGATTGAGATTTGATTTCTTGAAGTTTATTATCCAACAGTGTTGGAATGTGGTTCCCAGATGGGAACGTGGAGATAGGCATCCGTGATATCCAGGGATAATAGGAACTCTCCTGGTTCGAAGCTTGCAATAACTGACTGCAGAGACTCCATTTGGAACCGATACATCTTCAGATACAGGTTCAATGACTTGAGGTTCAAGATGGGCCTGACCGATCCATCCGGTTTGGGTACTACAAACAGGTTAGAGTAAAACCCCATACCTCGTTGATGGAACCGGAACTGGCACAGATGATACTACTAGAGAATGGATAGCCTCCTGTAGAACCCTGGCCCAGTCTGCAGGTATTGGCAGACTTGTAGTGAAGAACCGAGGTGGAGGGGGGACCTCGAAGTCTATTCGGTACCCCATGGAAATTAGTCTGCGGATCCACGGTTCTGGAGACGTCTGGTTCCAAACTTGTTGAAATCTTTGCAGGCGGGCTCCCACTGTAGGTGGTCCCAGGTGGGACGGAAGACCGTTATGCCACCTGTTTCTCAGCTGACTTAGGCTCCTGTCTACGTGCAACCGTGTGTGGGCGGCCTCTACCTCTGTCGCCTCTTGCTTGGAAGCCCCTCTGGCTCTCCCACGAAAGGAATGTGGCGCACGAACGGAATGAAACGAAGGTCCAGCGTAGGCTCTTCTGGGAGCCGGTGCAGTTGATGGAAGGAAGACTTACCCCCCCCCCCCCCGTGGCATGGGATATCCATTTGTCTAATTCCGGGCCAAACAGCATGTCACCATTGAATGGTAAACCCTCCACCGCACGCTTGTATTCTGCGTCCGCCTGCTAGGCGCGCAACCAGAGGGCTCTGCGGCCCGAAAGAGCAGAGGCAGATATGCGAGCACTAATCTGACTAATATCTTTTGACGCTTCTCCCAGGAAAACTGCAGACTCACGGATGTGTTCTGCTAGTAGGCGTAACTCTGCTCTGGAAGTACCAGAGTCCAAACCTGTAATCAACTGGTCAGCCCAGCAAACCAAAGCCTTGTTAACCCAAGCAGTAACAAGGGTGGGCCTAAGCTGAGCACCCGCTGCAGTATAAATAGATCTTAGCGTTGTCTCCAATTTACGATCCGAAGGATGTTTTAGTACTGTAGCTCCCGGTACTGGGAGTGCTGTTTTCTTAAGAGAGACGGGAGATGGACGCATCAACTGGAGGGAGCGTTCCCCACTTTTCCATCATGGATGATGGAAAAGGGTAGCTAGAAGGAAACCGGCGCAGAATTTGGAACAGTTTATCCGGTTGTTTCCAGGCCACTGAGAGCTGCTATTGAAGATGCAGTGAGAACGGAAAAACCGCCGAGCTCTTTGGTTGTTCATGAAATAATTCACACTCCTGGAATGCAGAAATAACATCTTCAGATAATTTAAGGATTTTTCTGACCGCCAAAATTAGAGATTCCACCCCGGGAGAGGTGGACTCTAACTCTAGAGGGGTATCGTCCTGTAACGCTTCCTACAATTCCCCTTCCTCAGCGAGGAATTCCTCGTCAGACTCTTCTGACTGGAGAACAGTCGATAAAGGACGCTTTTGTGTCGGTCCTTGTAAGAAAGTGGCGGGTGCGGACACAGCTGTACCCAAAACCTGTACCAGGGTGTCAAGAGACTTGGTTAGCCCAGCAACCCAGGGAGGCTGAGACTTACATGCCTCAGCTAACTCAGACGTTAAATTCGTCATTACTCCTACCGTGTCAGCGGCCCATGGAGGCGCAGGTGAGGCAGTATTAGCCACAGGTGGATCAATTGCTATACAAGCATCACATAACGTGGACCCAGCAGCATGCGGCTTGGTTAGTTTGTTGTTACACCTAGAACAAACAAATATCTTTTGAGATGCCTTTGTTCTGTTTGACATGGATACACACAGTCACCACACACAGAGGGACAGAGTATAACAGAAGTAAAGAAAAACAGAAGGCTGGCTTGGGACACAGAGGAGGAGATACACCCCACTCCCTTCCCACAGATGAGATTCCCTGCACCCCCAGTGTATTATGCACAGCCTCTGTACCAGAGCCTTCTGTGCTTAACTTGTAGCTTTGTAGCCAGGAATGGGAGCAAAAGAATCCAGCCTTCAGTTCTGCTGCACACTTCCTGGATAAGGGAGAGATGTTGGCATGAAACAGTTAACAAACGGCAGCCACGCTGTTATCTACACCCGCTTGCCAGGTATAGTGGAGAGACAGCCCGCGCTGCTTAGGCTCCGCCCCCCTTCTTCATGCACTAAGGGCTCCATTATGGCTATGTGGCCCATCCCCCCCTCCCCTCCGTGCTACCCGCGTGTATCAGCGGGGAGAGGGAAGAAGCAGGGAGCCGCGTGTATCAGCTGGGAGAGGGAAGAAGCAGGGAGCCGCGTGTATCAGCAGGGCGTGTGTAGCGCTGTGTACACACAGCTTCCCTCAGAACAGGGCAGCACCGACAGCGTGCTTCCCTTGCACAGGTGTAGCGCTGTTTAACTGCGCTATGCACACCTAACAGCGCAGCATGCTGTGTCAGCGCCGGGCAGCGGGACAGGAGCTGGGGGATGCGCAGCTTGTTACTCACTGCGTGTCCCCTGTAGTCTCTCTCTGGCAGGTCAGCAGTCTTCTCTTCTTGTGTGAAGACTTAGCTGTGGCGATAAGGAGCTGCCAGAAGCTCTTGTAATGAGCCCCGTGCACTCCTTCCTGGTGTTTGCTAAAACACCAGGGCGCCAGGTACCCGGACCCCACCTTTTAGATAGGTGGCGAAGGGTACCTACTGGACTGTAAAAGATGCTTTAAATAAATAAAATAGATGTGTTGCTGGAGCACAGCATAATGTGATCAGCTCCTAGTAGGCACATTTTCTAAACTGGGGGCTGATGGGGCATAGAGGGGGAGGAGCTTCACACTTCTAGATTATTTTAAAGTGCCAGCTCCAGTTATCCACGCCTCTATACCCCAGCGTAAGCACCTCCAGTGTCCCCTAGTGGATGAAAGAGAAATATTTGCTGTAAGAATATAAGGTGTGCAGTGAGTGCACAGCATATTGTGATGTAACACAACAGCCACTATATGGGTGTCTATCTTCTAGGCAGAAGGTTTTCCGCTCATAAGAGTCCCTTAACTCTAATGACATCATTAATGACTGCAATAAATACCTGGTCACCTTATGAATAGTGCTAAGTTGTCAAGAGAAGACATTGTACACTTAAATGTTTTAAAAGTTTATTTTAAACAAAAGCAAGTCCAAATTGGCAAGAGTAACATATTAT
Organism: Taudactylus pleione; assembly: GCA_031769625.1. NCBI lineage: Eukaryota > Metazoa > Chordata > Amphibia > Anura > Myobatrachidae > Taudactylus > Taudactylus pleione. Next base: position 14,260,875 of record JAUIMM010000178.1, read on the forward strand.
TTGTACTAGACATAATACAAGTAGAAATGAATTAGCCTAACTGGCACTTTACATACACACTTTCTACAACTAGGGGTCCTGATTTCCCAAAGTTACTAATAAATTATAGAATATTTATATATGTATATAAAAGTGTTCTGTATCACACATTAAAAACTGAACTGTAATTTCCATACTGGGGGGGGGGGGGGGGGGGGGGGCGCAGTATTGTTAACTACACCCAGAATGATACATAAATCGTGCTCCACAAGTGTGAAGATGAATTATATAATGCCATTTGTTTAGCTGCTCTAAGACAGCGCCGTGGACATGTATTTTAACATTCACAACTATCAGAGGAAAGACAGATATATGTAAAACTTTGATACAAGCAATTACGCATCTTAAGAGCAGCCCATTGTTTTAAAAAGGTCTGTACATTGCACCTAAATTACAAAAAGCAAAATAGCAAATTTAAATACACAGATTCTCAAGGGACTGTTCTGTACAACAAAGCCAAAATTATACATAAAGTGTACACCAAAGAATCTGTAAGATACACACTGCATCCCAAGAATACAGTTTTCTTAACCCTGATATATTTACGTGAAAACAGCCATAGACCTTCCAAACTCTGCCTAACATTCAGGGGTGGACAGGATGGGGAAATCAAAATCTCTATGCAGAGGTCTGACTACTTAATAAGACTGCCTGTTAAAAGTAATCGTTCTGACAGCTGACCTGCATCAAACACATCTTACCAAACAATTTGTGATAAACGTCAAACAGAAATGTAACGTAACTATGTGTCAAAACAAATGCACATGTCCATATACACTTACAAAACCAGAAAACAAGAATGAATACAAACTATTCAGGTAAAGTAGTGTTCCGGCAAAGACGGACAGCTTAAAAGAAAAGACCTACCAGACTGGAAATGTGAGCACTGCAATAGGAAAAGACCAAAGTGAACTTAATTTTTATGTGTTTGCCAGTTTTTTTTTTCCCTCATTCTCTTAGACTTCCTAAATGAGGTTATAAAACCCATATGGAACACTACGCAGGTGCATGTCGTGCTGCAAAGTCATGGCTTTGTTGAAGGGAATGGAGGAAGAAGAGTAAAAATATATATTGATTAAGAAATTGGTAATCTAGTTGGATATTTAATAGTCTTCTTGCAATTCCACATCATGCTTCACTTTTTTAAGTTCATCCATTTTAAACCCAAGCAATACTTGCTGTTTGTGACTTCGGAGAAACTTCATGCATATATATCGTCTTGTACCAAAAAATGAAGCAACATCACTCTTCCACATTTCCAGTACAGTAGACAGCAATTCTATTTCCTTCTTGCTGGGGTAGGGTTTTTTGTGGAAATACTCAAACAAAAACTCCTTTTTAGATTCTTGAGATGCAGTTGCAGAAGCATCTGGAATTAACACAAGGAGATCAAGAGACAATTCTGTAACGGGCACCTCTGAATAATCAGGTTTGCCTTCGATCCTCCTCCTTTTAGAAGGCACTGGCGATTGGTCTCCAGGTTTTGTCTCACTTGAGGTAGCCTGAGTATCTGCAGTAAAACCTAGTTTTGTTTTTGCATAATCATGCATTCCGCCCCTCGGCTGCCCTTTAGGCACAGCATTATTTTCAGGAGTAAACTCCACTCCAGAAGTACTATCTTTTGGTGCATTGCGACAACGCAGAAGATGCACTGCAATTGCTGACAGAGTCATGCTACCAGTATAGACACCACAGCAATGGATGCACTTAAAAGCCGGAGTCTTCAGGATGGTATGCACGGTGGGCATGATATGGTGCCTCTCTTTTAAATGTGTCTCGTATACCTCAGATTTGGATAAAACACAATTGCAAAAGCGACATTTAGATTGCTTTTCGTCTGTGCTACTTGAATCCGCTGTATGTTGTATTTTAATATAAATAGAAGTAGCATTGTTCGCATTGACTCCAGCAACTACAGCAAGGTGCATTTCTTTATCCCCAAGCTCTTCTCTGGACACGCACATGGTGAGGTCAAAATGAGGGAAAAGTACATCACCGTTAGCATCCCTTGATATTGTTATTCCTTTCTTGACAAAATCTGGATGCACTGTCTTTTTGCCTACATGTAGGATTTTCATGTGATAGACAAAGTTTCTCAGTTCATGAAAGACGGCTTTGCAGTACAGACATATCATACCGTGCATCAGCAAGTGTTTTAACACCTCTTCCTCTTGTGGGAACATCTTACAAGTGGCACATCTGATGGATTTTCCTTTCAGCACTTTCAAAAATGATGCTTGTGCAGCTATGACTACAGCTTCTTTTGGTTTTTCATTGTTTGTGGGGGTCTCTATTTTCTTACTAGGACCAGTTTCTGGTTTTATATGAGCAATCTGCATGTGAACCTCATAGACATTTGAAGGGAAGAGTTCATTGCAAACCGGACATGTTTTCCATTGCTTTGCCTCCTTGTCTAAAATGCTTGGTGCAGCAATAGGGCATTGAGAAAGAGTAAGAGTGAAATTTTGAGTCTGTTGTGATGTGGTTTTTGCCAGTTGGACTACTGGTGGAGATGGTGCACTGGCTGGAGAGGTTGAAACCTTAACCACTTTATCAGGTTGAGATAGCTGAACAGGCACTTTTGGTGCATTAACAGTAGGTATAGCACAAGGGGTAACAGGCAATGTTACAAGGGTGTATGTGGGTATGCCATTTACTTGCTTTCCTGTTGGAATTAGCTGTCTAAGTACGGGGGTTGTAAGAAAAGTGTTTTGACCAATTGCAAGATTGTTAGGTTTTAGTTGCTGATTCACAGGAAAGACAGTAGGTTGCATCGTCCGATTCACATTTATTACATTAGATTGTAAAGACTGTGGACAAGTAAGAACTGTCGACTGATTCATACGAAGCAGTCCTCCCGATAATGTTTGGTTCATAGACAAAACTGCAGGTCCCACGCCAGATTGAGCACCATGGATAATCTGTCCACCCATATTGCACCCTGGAGGGAGCACTGTTGCAGTGACAGACTGGTTCAGAGGAAATCTTGGCGTCAGGAAGACAGACTGAGGAAGAGAAGCCTGAATGGTAAAGCTCTGGTTTTGAGAAAGGGAAGAGGTAACAAATCCAACTTGAGTAGTAGTAGTGGCAACTGCAGTAGAGGTTTTATTTATTAAACTTCCAACAGGATCTGAGACAGAAGATATTGATGTTACTATATTTGGTACAAGAGCATTGGATGCCCCCAACGAAGGCAGATTAGGACCATTCTGTGGAAGTGAAACAACCTTTACTTCTTGACTGGGTGGTGGAGCCACAGGTGTAGACTTTGACAATACTGGCTGTTTAAGTAAAGGCGCTGCAGTAGGAGCTAGCGTTCTTTTGTATGGTCTTCTAACGTGTGGACGACTCATATCAGAAATGCCAGTTCTCAACTTCTGTTCCAGGTCTCTGTGTTTGTCAGCTGTCAAAATATGGTAAATCAATGCATCAGGAGTACTAGTTACACAATGGCATTTTTTACAAAAATACCTACTATCTTGAATGATTTTTAATGCAGCAGAGCTTCTGAGTTCCTCTTCAGATTTCTCCCCAAAATAATTTTCTAGTTCACTTTGATGATGGGTCATAAGAACATGCCTTTTCATACTGTAATACAGTGTGTCCGTAAAGGCACATTTTACACAAGAAAATCTGATGGTTTTAACCATATTTGGACTCTCTTTCATAGCAGAGGATGGAACTTTACGAACGCTAGAGTGAAATATTCGCATGTGTTTTATCACATTCTTTGTTTGTGAAGTGAATGGGCAACTTGGGCAAGCTGACATGAGCTCCTGGTCCTTCTCATCTTCATGATAACGTTGCAGGTGGCTTTTGAATGAAGAAAGCAGCTTGGTTGAAAATTTGCAGAGACTACAGCAATACTGCTTTGATCTGTAACCCTAAAAAGAAAGTAAAAACAAAGACAGTTAGTTCTCATCCTAGACAAGATTACACAATAAACATCACAATTCGCTTACCATTATTTTATCCTGCATAATAAACAATTGCACAATAAGCAAATTAGAATAAGAACTCACAGGAAAAAATATTAGCACTTTAAAATAAAATGGAAAAGAAAACTGAGAACTGTGGTTATTTGCACTAGCCCACATCTGTAATTGGACACATTCTAGCCAGTTGTTGCACACACACAGCCCTTTCCAGTAACATTGCCAGCTGTGCCTAAAGGCCCCCATACACGGCAGGATATAGGTGCTATATCGTGCTGTGTATGGGCACGATATCGTACCAGATATCGTTCTGCGCGCTCCCACAGGGTCGTACATCGCATCCCCAGATCTTCCTGCAAAACCATCCGATCTGGGGTGCAATGTACGAGCCCATTCAGATGGAGGGGGAAGCCGGCATATCGTGCAGTCTGCGGGGACCGCATGAATGCCGGCGGTGACAGCACGATCCGTATGGGCACCTTAAGGTTGCTGTCTTTATTGATAATTGGAGGAAATTGAGAATACAGTGGTTAATTGCTGGCACATAGCAACAGTTGACATTAATAAATATGAAATATATCTGTAAGTTAGTAACATTAAATTTAGACAGCATGTTTTCAGATACTGGAAATTTCCAGTATACATATCTAATCTGTCATCTTTTCCCAACTATACCACTTGTTCTAAATGTAATTAATATATTAAATGTGAATAGCTGAAAATCTAATTTTCTAAATAGGATGAGCAAGTCTAGTACCATAAAACAGTGTAGTGCTCCTTCTATAGCACACACATAATAGTAATATATGTCATTAGGTTCAATACCTATCCCATCAATCAGAAGAGAAGGTCGTCCAGCTTTATTTTATGTACACTATGGAGTTTAAGCCATTTAATATAAAGCAGAATTTGTCACCATAAGGTTTATAATTAAAAGTGATAGTGATTTGAAACACAGGTTCCTGTAACATTTGGGCAGCCAAATTGCAATTTGATTAAAATTAATCATCAATACATTTTACAAAGGATGTCCACTGTAAACAGCCTTTTCTTAAGCCAAACAGGAACCCCATTTAGAGGAAGTAGGGTACCCCATATCAGATGGAAATTCATTAAACACAATTTTGCTGCGCTCCGAGGACGAGTGCCCGCATCGTGTCCGGCACTTTAGTTGGGGTATGCAATTTACTGCAATTAACGCCCAGGGCTTACTCACGGTATACTGCATTTTCCGACTTAAGGGCAGGGCTCAATGCTGTTAGCGCATGCGGTAAGCCCGCAACTAGTATCGCAGCACTAGTTAAGTCTGGTTTCTGCTTGCAGCTCAGGAGGATGTGAGCATAAATCCTCTAGTCACATTTACAACGCGCCCAATTGAACAGCTCCTCAAATACGCATTCAATTGAATTTCTCCCTCAGAAGCGGAGAGCTGAATCTAGAGCATTTAGTACAACTACAGCCCATCAAAACTCTACAGAAGAGCTATAGGTGGCATGAATTATACTAATTTAGCAGCAAGGATGCAGGTAAAACTAGTAATTAATTTTTCTAAAGCACGTTCAGTGGATTGAGTAGTACCTCTATTAAAGACAATGATTCAGCTGAAGTGTAGTGTTCACTCTAGCTCCGGCGGCAGGCAGGGCGCCGGAGCTAGAGAGGGCAACCGTATGCGCGCGCCGAAGGCGCGGTCATGAAAAGGGGGCGTGTCTATAAGACACGTCCCCTTTTCGTCATACTTGGGGGCGTGCCCGGCGCTTACGGACACGCCGGGCAGCCCCCAAGCGCTGCAGAAAGGGAGAATAGATGACCGGGACACCGCATGTTTCTCCACCCGCGGGACACTGCATCCCGCGGGTGAGAACGGCACCCGCAGGCTGTGAGGGCAGGGCGCTTTTTGCCCTCCTCCTGGACGGCAGGGAGCTTTTTGCCCTCCAGGAGGAGGGCAGGGCGCCGCGCCCCGCTAAAACAACCTAGCGGGAACGCTAGAAGCGGGTGTGTAAGGCATAATATACAGATAGATGTGTCCTTATACATCTTTGCTGTAGTCGTGCTAAAAAGCCCCTCTTGGCGCGCAAGACTCTGCTGCCATCGGACATCTTTTTTGCGCCAAAAATGTGTCACTGAGATGCGACAAAGACGCACCAGCAGATGGTACTGATCAATTTCATATGCAACACTTGTATATATGTGTGCAATTGTCTCTGAATCTGTATACGAAGTGCTACAATGTAGAGGCCACAGTTCCATTGTGGTTCATATAGACTCAGGTGCACACAAATATACAACTGTCACATATCAAATTAAGATGCCCGGCACTAGCAGAGTAGCACAGGACCTGGAGGCTCACGCTAGGCAAGTCACGCTGCTTGGCGTATTAAGGCACGAAGTATGAGGGCACACCTGTAGTAAATCAATACATGTCTGCCACAATCACATAACACTTTACTTGGGTAAAATATATTCCTAAAGATGCACAATTTAATTTTGACTATCTGGGACCCATTTCTTATAGACACTATTTCTGTCCTGCTGTATTAATAGTTATAGAAATATAAATTATGCAATGAATGCACTAGTGATGTACATTGTCAAAACTTTACAAATGCTACTTTGTCTTCATATTCCAAAATAATGCATTTTCCATGGTAAAGAGCTTCTTACATATAACAGGGTGGTGAAGTCTAAAATATGCTGCAAACTAGTTTGAGGCATAGACGCATGTTGCAATTCAGCATTTTCTAGTAAAAGTTCAGTATTAAAGCTCAAACACAGAAAACAGCAAAAAACACTGTATAATGTCACATACAAAAAAATAAAAAAATAAACCATTAATTGGCTCATCTTACAGTGACAGAGAACACTGCAACAACATTTTGGAGCAATGACTGGGGCAGCGAGGGATAAAACGCTTGGAATTTAGTATTACTTTTAGGCTAAAAATCTCTAACTGGGAAACTTAAAGTGCAAAGCATCTCGAATGCTAGATCCCACATTTCCTCGAGATTATGTACCGCATAAAACTTTTAATCTGTCTTTGGTATTTTTTCCAGAAATTCAATTCAGCGGGAGTTGAATAGCAGCGGGAGGGAGCTTCTGGAGCTATTCAATTCAGCGCGCTGTTTAGTCCGACTAGAAGCTGTCAAGTCAGAGAATTCCGGTTCTCGCGACATAACCTTTGTGTTTAGTATCGAGGATGCCATTTTTCGACTAAAGTGCTGGCGCTAAAGACTATTAGCACTGCGATAAACTGAAAAAATACCTTGCGGCCTTTAGTCCGATTTCTCCTTACACCCTCAGGAGGGTGCGAGTAGAAATCATTAGTCGGACTAATTGAATTGAATAGCACCGGGAGCTCCCTCCCGGCACTAATCAACTCCCGTTAAATTGAATCACCCCTAATGTATGCCTTATGGAAAAAAAAAAAAAGTGGTCAGAAATGTGGAGTAAGATGATACTAATATACCTGAAACATTGTAATTGGTCTACTTTTAAATTTGTTGAAAGTTTAATAAAAGTACTGAGAGAACAGTCATTACATTTTTCATAAGGACCTATTATACTATTTTACCTCGAGCTATGTTCACCTTCTGGCAAATGAAAGGCAACACACTACAATTCAGGACTGAAATCACCTATTCCAGGACTCAGGCCAGAAACACAGGATTTCTTTCATCTTCAATTAACCACTAGTGTGTTAGTAAGACTTAATTTAACTACAGCACCAGTGATTAAACAATGGATGTTATGGCATGTAACACTTTATTCATGGGTTTAATCATGATGGGATAAAACAAAAGCAGTATTGTGTTTTCTTCTCAAAGTACTAGACAGTAGTAAAAGGTTATTTAAATGAAATTACACAAGGCAGTGACATCAAGGGAGGATATTAGCTGAATGAGACTCTTGGAAGTTTTGACAACTTACAATTTTTCCTATTAATTTTGCATTTCAATCACCAGGATTAAATGTCAGTATGCTAATTAGATTTGCAACATGCAAATTAAGAGTTTTAGAGTTGCTTGTAAGGAAAAATAAATAAAAATATAATCTACTTTTTCTTTAGGAGGGAAAAGCATAAAAAGAAAATATGTACATACCAGTGGTACCTTTTTTTTTTTTTCAAATGTACTATTTTAAAAACAAAAATTTCGACTATTCCACAAACAAAGCTAAATTCAGTGCACAAAAAACTAAATCCATTTCCTCCATATAAAAAAAATGATAGTAACAGAAACCTGGAACAAGCAGTTTAATCATCATCTGTGCCTCTGTGAAGGACTAGGATAGTGTTAAAAATCTGTTCTACTCTATTTGCCAACCACTAGTGTTAGACATACATTTCTGCGTCCATTAGCTTCCCAAAGCGAGACATCCTCCCATGATGTACTGGAAAAATGTGTGTCTCCTGGATTATAAGGGTTGATTTCCTAAAAAACAAACAAAAGAATATACGTTTTGATACTTAATGTATTTAATTAACACTCTTGCAAACTTAACTAAGCCTCCAAATAAAGCCCATGCAATGCTAACAAGACACTAGCAAATAACCTAGCAACAGGTAGTCTAGTCAAAGCTTTTCAACCCCCCCATTTTATCATGTAGGTTATTCTATTCCTGCTTAGTACCTTTTAAATGGGATAGGAAATCTGTAAACAACCCTCCCCCCCCCCCCCCCCCTTCAAGCGACTCACGAATTTCTCTCTAGTGGTGACAGTTTGACATGGCGAAGCACAATGAGACATTCCACAATGTCAGTTTCTCATCAGTGGATAATAAGCTGTGCTATGAATTGTGCTATGCTACGTGCAAATATAAAATATGTAAATGTAGCACTACTTGAATCTAATGCCAAACTCCAATGCATGTCAAACAGGAGAACACCACAGTAAGCTCCTCCCTTTCACATAGTACAGGGAACAGGGTGCAGGTGGTGCCTGTCAACATGTGCCTAGTTACACCTAGGGGGCAATTCAATTGTGGTGTGCGTCCCCTGCTTGGTGTCTATGCGAATAAGTGTCAGACGGTGCAATTGCGTCTCAGTTTGGGTGTCCATTAGCATTTACCACGCCCACAAGCCTCACTATGCAAGGCAAAACCAGACTAAAGAGGAGGCTAGGGCGGGACTTTAGAAATGTCTTCTAGCACCTCAGCAGGCTGCGAGAAGGAATGTGACCCCCCGCAGCTTTAGGCATCCGAACGGAGCAGTAATTCAGTTGCTCCATCGGGCGCCTATTCGTGTAGATGTTCAGCAGGGGGCACGTGTCACAATTTAATATTTAAAGAGGGGTAGGGAGCACAGTTTGTCAAAATTTTCAAATATGATGGTGCTATGGGAATATGGCATCCAAGCTGACTGGTTGTACCTACTGATCATTTTTGAAAAAAAAAAAAAAAACTGCACCTAGTCATGGTTTTGACCCATAATTAGTGGAACCCCACAAATCTATTCCTAGAAATCTATTAATTCTAATGTTTATAGGGATAACTAATATGTACATTAGAGCTTATGCTCACTAATAGGTCAGACATAAATGGTGTATGGTTTGATTTTTGTTTTATTCCCACTTTCTCCCCTCACCAACTTATTTTGTGTTAGGAGAGTATGGCATTCCAGCTAAACTTAAAAATGTAACGCATACTGTAACACAATTCTACGATCTGATGCAATATCAGAAAAAGGAACACTGCACCCATCTGCATCACAAGGTCTTTCTCGCTCCCCATAGAGGTGCCAGGGGAAACTAGCAATATTGGCACTAACGCATCTGGCCAAATGGATTTCGATGTGCTGCCGGGCATCACAGTGGAACATTGTCTTAAGGGGGTTATCCACTTAGAGATTTTTATGAACGATAACGATTGTTTGATCGTTCAATCGTTCATAAATAGTTTACAAATCTATTGCAAAAATGTCTAAAACGACCAGCGATGCGCGTGCCTGTTGGTAGTTTAGACATCTATGATCCCTCCAACATGCTAGTCAACCTGACGATATCATCAGGTTCAGCATGTTTCCAGATGATTGATGACCCTGCACTGAACGTCTGCTCGTTCAGTGCAGGCTCATCACACAACTGACAAAAGAATGCACGATTACAATGTCATAATCATGCAGTCGTTTTCAGATCTGGTAGTTGATACCCCCCCTTAAGGGGGGAATTCAACTGTGCACAGAGTCCAGAGAGCTTCCCTGAGTCTGCTTCCTCCTTTATGGAAACTCTGGTAGAGGTTTCCAGGAGAGGCAAATGGGAAGTGATTGTCTACATAAGGCGGTATTCAATTGTTTTACAGTGCCCGATCTCGCATCTAAAGTGACGGGATATCGCAGGGCACTATTAAATTGATGCCGATCTTCATATCGATCGTGCCTAAAGAGGTCAAGTTTAGCCACGTAAAACAGCTACACCCGGCCAAAGTGCTGGGTGCTCTCTAGAAAAGTGCAGTCACTGTTTGTGCATTTCAGCTCGCACAACCGGGGGGTGCAAGCTTAAATGCCGGCACCGGCAACTGATCGCACCCGACAGGAGCAACAATTGAAAAGCTCAGTCGGGCCTGAAGTGGGGTTGAAACAATTGAATTCCGCCCATAGTGTTTTATAGGGAAATTGTGTGGTTGGCGTGCCACTCCAAGTGAAGGCACTATCTAGGGCTTACATTTAGACTCTGATGTACACCAGTTTTGTTCAACTTAAATGACTGCTTGCTCCACTTCCACAAACTTTCTGTTTTAACGATACGAGCCAAGGTCTCATCTTAAACAGCCCAATACAAATGAACCTCACCAGTAGGATAATTTTGTACAGTACTATTTTCCCAATTCACAAAAGACATCTCAAATTATCCAGACTATCAAAAGCATACATACAGCATACTATAAACACTTTTCCGTAGAATATAAAAGGAAATAGCATCAGAATTTTTTTCCACATCGCTACAGTAGCAGCATACACCACATCAATATGCACAATAAAAGCCCATATAGGCTACAATAGGGCAAGTAAAATGGTAAAATTACTACTATTGGCATGGCAAATCGCTTTCAATGAGCAAGTGCAGATCAGGAAACAAAGTAACAACTTCGAATGATCAAACGGTGCTTTAAAGAACTATAATAAATTGTTTCCTTAGCAAAACATCTCTACTTAGGCCATGACAGCAGTATATTAGCATGCACAGAACTAACTAATCATTGGACATGATTCAATTCAACACAAATGGAATAGCGCCGGCCAGGAGCTCCCGGAGCTATTCAATTCAGTGCTGTGTTTTGTCAAATGGCGGTTCTCGCGCCTTTAACATGGTGTTTAGTTGCGAGAAACGGCATTCTCCGACTAAACTGCCCAGCACGATGCTGTTTCCACAGCACTAAGGGCAGAAAATAGCATTGCGCCTGAAGTTTTGTCTGATTTTTGCTCGCACCCTAGAATGGAAGAGAAGAAGAAATCCTTAGTCGGGGATAACAGCGTGCTGAATTGAATAGCTCCGGGATCTCCTTCCCAGTGCTTTTCAAATCGCGTTGAATCACCCAATGTAGGTGCTGCGGTCCCATGAGTCTGGACATAGGAAGTGAACTCTAGAAGACATAGGGGTATATGTACTAAGCATGGAGAGAGATTAAACAAACTGTAATATGATTTAGGTGCTAATTGGTTGGCACTTTGTCTCTCCAAGGCTTAGTACATCTACCCCATTAGTTTGTTGACACAGCTGACTGGACAAGCAACTAAAACACAGAACATGAGTTCCAGAACTGCACGTTCCAGCAGACGTGTTTCCCAAAGCACAACAGTGCCAGGAACTCTGGTTTTACTATTTTAGAAGTGAAGTTATTGCAATATCATACATTTTACAAAGAGTTCTCCATTAGATGTGTTTAGTCTTCAATTAATGTTCTCTTCTGTACAGCACAGAAATGGTACAATAGTGAATAGAACTGACATCTATCATTACACAAGTGGTGCAGCTTGTAGACTAGACTGTGCAGATGAGAAACTGGATACATTACACATGGATTGAAACTTCTCTCTTAAAACTACAGCCACAATATAAGTCTAAAATAAGCTTCTAGCATTCTAAAATGTGGAATCTATGTAGTAAACTCTGGGAACGTGTAAAACCAATTTTCAAGTGCATTCGAGTTTAAGCTCAGATTTAGCCGTTTTTGATACTAGCTGCATATTTTGTCTGTCTTTATCTTTGAATCTAAATCCAATACCAAAATAAATCTGAATATAGAAAGAGAAAATGGACAAAATTGCAGATGAGTGGCAATAGCTAAAATTTGGCATCAATTTAAAGTTAGAATTGCTTAACCAATCAGATGAAGCAGACTGATCACTTTTACATATTTCAGATCTTAAGGTTGTGTGTGATCAAATAACATACATAAGATATGAAAACAGCCCTGCCCACCGGAAACATACAAAACTAAGCCAACAATTTAAACAAGCTGCATTTTGTAAAAAATAAGAACTACATTTATTTTAAATCAAGACAAATCAGAACATTTGGACATGAGCCAACACACCTCAGCTCTATCACATGATCTGGCAAACACCAGACGCACGCAAATCAAGGGAAAATTACTAACCAATATGAAGTAGATTTATATGCAGAGAAGAAAGAGCCCTATATTACTGTAAACATGTTTCCATGGGTATATGGTGATCCCAGTCTGCACAGCAAGATTGGGTTATGTACATATTATTAACCTTTACTTATATAGCGCCAGCATATTCCGTTTGCCTTTACAATTGTACATGACTTATGTGTATCAACATATGCATCAATTAGAACTATTTAAGTCCATTAAACTTAAAATATACAAACATATGTTATGTGATTTGTAGAGAATAACATTTTTGTTTAAAACCAAGCTCTATTCTAGAAGCGGTTTGACATTCTATTAAAACATTGCATTTCCTCAATTATTAATTATGGTCTTTTATTAATGTATGGATCTTAGGTGGAATTAAGTTGCAAGGTGAGTTTTCCCCTTCAAATTCAATTAATGAGCAAAACAAACATATACAGATTCTTAGGTCTTCCTAAAAAATGCTTACCTCGACTGCATCTCTGCAAGTTTCTAAACCAATTTGCAGTAGCAACTGTTTCACCCGTTTCCGTGCCCTTCTTATTTTATCCAGATTATTAACAGGTGATTGAAACATTTTGGCAGTGCTGAAAAAGAAATTAAACATTATAATGAAGGACAAGTAGAGTCATCATGTACTTAAAACACTGCATTTATCATCAAAATGAGGGAGGAGGAAATTAGAGGTGAAGACAGAAGAATTATGCCCCCCCCCCCCATTACCCCTCACGCCCGACGGAGCTATTCAATTATTTGCTGTTGTTCAAAACGTGCTGGACGATCGCACCCAGCACGCTTTACGTGGCTAAACTAGACCACTTTGGGTGCGATATCTTAATCGATTTAATATCGCCCCGCGATCTCCCGCCCTTAGTATTATCTTATATTTTTCTGTAGCACCATAAACTAAATATACAAAATAGCAAACTGACTTATAGATGGTACAGTAAATTAAGAGGAAATATCATTGTACAACACAGTAATAAACCAACAAATAGGTATGATATGTACAAGTGACAACAGTTTGGCAACTCAATGGGGGCATTTCAATTGAGCGCAATGTGAATAACGCCAGGAAGGGGTTCCCAGAGCTATTCAACTGACCGCGTTGTTAAGTCCGACTAAAGAATTTCAGCTCGCAGAGCGATTTAAGGCATGCTGACCTGCATCTCCCGACTAAGTTCCGAGAGTGAGGCAGTTGAATTGCCCCAATGTAAAAAATGACAGGCAAGTGGTTTTGACTCACAGGGCAGTACAATACTCAACAAGAATGTGACCAGAGAAGTGCAAGTACAGTTGCTGAAAGGGTCTAGAAGACAAGGAGTACTGGAAACAAAGATATTTCTAGGGATGAACATGAGGAAGGAAGGCCCTGCTCGTGAGACCTTACAAGCAGATAGGGGGGTGAACTGGGGATAAAGGCAGAAAAGAGATGTAAGTAGAAGGATAGTAGGCTTTATTGAACAGGTGTGTTTTGACGAGAAAGTCTGAGCTGGCGAGTTACAGAGGAAGTCTTAGCAGGAGAAATCTTGGAGATGGGCATAAGAGGTGGTAACCAGAGTGGAGTCAAGGTGGCATTCAGAGGATGAGCGGGATGGAGTGTGAACAGAAATTAAGGTAGAGATGTAGGAGGAAAGAAAAAGGGGATGGAGAGGTACAAAGAATAGGATGAAAGAACAGAAATAAAGGCAAAAGGAGAAGGAAACAAGCAGGCGTAAAAGAGAAAAGGTGGTACAGAGGTGTTGTCATATATTTTTAGGATTGCCAAAGCCGTATACATATTGAATTGGATAAGATACTTGTACAACATATTAAAGCACTACAGCTAAACCTCATCAAGGTCATAAAATAAATGAAACAATATCCACCCAAATATGATAATCCATGAAAAAGGGCGGGAGTACAATTTTCAGTTTTGTTAAATGTTTAATAACTGAGTGTACTTCTACTATAAGAGCATTAATCATTATATACGAGCTACTTGTTTTATACAAGAACTGAGGGCCTGATTCTGACCCGCTCGCGAGCGCTGGATGCTCGCAAGCGGGTCGATGGTGCCTAATTGCGCATACGCACGACGGAGGGAGCTCCTTCGTGCGCATGCGCGAGACCCGGCGAGCGACGGTGAATCCGTCGCTCGGGGTCTCGCACCAAAGGGGGCGTGCTGTCGCTGGTGAGTGACAGCACGCCCCCTTTGGTGGGCGTGCCGGGGGCGTGGGTGCCAGACGTAGGCGTTCCCATGGGGCCGGCCCCACTGACATCACTAGTGATGTCAGTGGGAATGCTTTTGGCTCTGATCGAGCCAAAATCATTCCAGGGCTTGCAGCAGCGAGACCCTACCGCAGGGTCTCGTCGCAAGCCCGATGGTCGCGATGGTCTTGACCATCGCGACCATCATCATGGCCGCTCACTATGCGAGCATCCATGAGGCCGCTCCAAAATGAGGTAGGAGGGCCCTGATTCAGAGCGAGCGCTCTGGTCAGAGCGTCCAGCACTGAGGCACAAATTGGAACTATATTGTGTTACTATACATTCCACTCAACTTCAATGTAAGTTTTTGGCTTAGATGGTAAAAAGGCAGCATTCTCCTCCTAACGTGTGGCATTAGGGCATACAATGATTTAGTTGTTACTGTTCAGTTATTAAATTGGAAACTAACACGTGACAACTACTCATGGTTAAGAGCGGTTTATAGCTGCTAAAGTAGTTAACAAGTGTAACTAAAGGGAAAACCCATTTGCGTTAGAATATCTAGGGCGGTATTCTATTGTTGCGCCCCTGTACACGTCCGACAGGAGCTATTCAATTGTTTCTCCAGTCGGGCGCGTTCAGCTTCCGGCCCACCATTTCAGCTCTCAGCCCCAGGTGGGTGCGAGCTGAAATGGGCAAAAAGTTACATGTTTGGACGCCCAAACATCGCTTTTTTGCGATCGCACCCAGCACTTTGGTCAGGGGTAGTTGTTTTACACGGCTAAACCCAACCTACTTTGGGCGCAGATCAGAACGAAAAACCGCAACAATAGAATAGCGCCCCGCAATCTCCAGTCACTTTAGACAGGAGATTGGGCGCACTATAACAATTGAATACCGCCCAAAGTGTTCTATAAAAAATAAATTTAAGTAAATAAGTTAAGGCCCCCATCTATCTACCGACAGGTCTCGCGATCCTGCGATGGGATCGTAAAAAGCGATCAGCCGGTTGGAAATACTGACCGTCGGCCATCAATGTTCCACGATCAGTCGGAGGATCTGTGAAATTTCACAGATTTGCGAATCACAATATTTTGATAGTGATCGGCAAATCTGTAAAATCCAACATGTTGAATTTCACTGATTCTCCAACCTGGCATCCCAGGAACGCAAGATGTATGGGAGCCTTAAGGCCGGGTACACACTTGGCAGACCGATCAGCCATCCCTGTATGCAGGTGTGCGCACAAACTAACAACTGACCATGTTTGGCCATAGGAACCAGTAGTGACAATTGTCTTCAGTTCCTGCAGCCAGCAAATGGGTCGGTCGTTGTCTGTACACAAAGGCAGATGTGCATGATATATCGCATCTGCCACACTGCACGGCAAACAAGATATCTCTGAGAACTGTGTCGTTCACAGATATATCAGGCATACACACTGGTCGATGGCCAGGGCACTATACCGTTTGATGGCTATACGAATGATATGTCAGCCAGTGTATATCCAGCATTACTTTTTTAATAACTAAAAGGTTGGGGTTGAATCAACATCCCCCATGTCATCTTATTTAATGCAAGTCAAAATCTACATCTCTTGTATATATTTTTAAGCAAGACTTTCCAGAACATTTAGGGCACATCTGAAAAATGTTTAAAAAAAAACACAACCTGTGTGAATAGATATAACCATTAGCCAGTTGGCAAATTATAAGACTAATACGATAAAAACGCACACAGGAGTGTTATCCTGAAATCACCCAGTGTATATGCAGTACAGTATTGCTCTTTTCGAAGGGTAATCCAAATAAAAAATGGATACTTGTGTCATTAGATATTAATGATATTACGACTCCATGCCATCAGGTCACCGCAGTGGGGAATTCATTGACTTTTCAAGTGTAGTAACTACATGCACACGTGTGGGACACAGATTGGGAGCCTACATTAGGAATTACCCAAACAGGCATTTATGTCCATTAAAACTAAACATCTGATAGATCCTTAAATGATAAGTACCCTGCAGATGAGTCAGTGATGAGAACCTCAGCAGCATACAGCGCTGGGGGCCACATGACACATATATACAGTAAGGTGGTGAGGAGGAGGCAGGATGGTGTCAGGGAGCTGCTGCCCCGCACACTGACTGCCAGCGCTTGGCGGGCTCTGTCCCCTGCACAATACTACGTGTAATGCAGCGGCAGCAGCCAGGCTCCGGCTCGGCAGAGAGCTCCCATAGGCTGCAGCACCACAGCCAGCCTGAGGCTCCCGCAGCGGGGATGAGGAGGGGCACTGACTCGGGCAGTGTGAAGGGACAGAGCGGCTCAGTAGGCGGGCGGCAGCGGAGAGACGGCGCTGGGAACACTCTGCCTCCTCGGTGCAGGCGGCACTGTCCCCTCCCTATGGGGCAGCAGCACAGGAGGCAGCAGGCGCCCCGAGCTGGGGACTTGCCCCGGTGTCTGCTCCAGAAATATGGCGCCCCCATCAGAGAGCGGGGGGAGGAGTCTCCGCCAGAGCCGGGACTGCTGCTACTCGTTATCCCCGGGAGCCGCAGGGCGGCGGCGGCGCAGCGCACACAATGGCCGCACGTGGTGCACTTACCCGGCAGCGTTCCGCTCACTGGGGCACCGGCACAGGACCCGCCTCCCGTAGGGATCAGCCGCCGCTCTTCCCGCCCCCCGCCTTCCTGGGTAAGAGTTACCGTGTGGGTGGGCGTGCTGGCCGGGGAACTGTGTCCGCTCCTCTCCCGTCACCGACGAACCTTCCCCCGACTCTCTCACCGCCAGAAAATGGCGGCTGGGTATATAGGTAGGAAGTGACGTCAGGGCCCATGCAATTTGCATGCACTAAGTGTCCAATCAGGCCACGCCCCCTTCTCATTGTTTTGGGGGGACTTAGGGTTCCCTATCAGTCACAGTATGGCTGTTGTGTAATGACTATCAGGGGCTTCATTAAGTTTGAGGGGGTCAAAAGAGTTTAAATTGCTCCCTAAAATAACCGGCCCCCTCCACTGCTGCTGCTCTGTGCCCAGTATGAGGAGAGTAAGCTGCTGCTCAGCTTTTAAAATCTCGCGTTGCTTTCCTATTGAAAAGTCTGACGTCGCAAATGGGCGGGATATCGTGACGTCATTATGACATCCAGAGTCACGTGATTTACATACAAACCCTGCCCCTTCTATGCAAATGTTATGGGTGGTACAGTAAACCCCGCCCTCAGTCAGACAGCCAATAGAGAAATGAAGCTATGGACGTCTTTTTATTATTTTTTTCCATTATTGGAGGGAACCACTTTGAGTTTTTTAGAATATATTACCAACTAATGGGAATGCATGTAACTGTCTGAGGAGCAAAATGGAACACCTGTGAAATTAATGGCACAATAACTGAAGAACACAATTTGGGAGAGTGAGCAAAAAACTTTACTTTCATGTTCCTGTCATTTAAAGAATATATTAATCTCAGTTGGGTTAATGTACTATTCTTCAGTGTGTATGTGTGTGGGTGTATATATATATATTTGCTTCACTGCACTATGGTTGTGACTGATCCTGCTGAAAAAGCCTATGGACTTTGAAACGTTGATGTCACATTATTGGAATACAGAATCTTTGATTTTTCACCTATTACTGGGAGTGCCGCCTTGTTCTTTTTATTGGGAACCTTGGAGTATACATTTGCGGAGGAAGGAACCCCGCTGCTGTTTATTTCATCCTGAGTGCCTGGCCAAATTAGAGCTTATATATATATATTCCACTGATTCAATTTAGTTTTAAAAGCCGCCATGATCTGGTGCACTCATTGTATTGCAAAGCACTATGGGTTGCCAGCGGCTGAGAGAAATTCTAACAAATAGTAGACTGATGTTGCATAATGTTGCTGTTTTTATTGTTTTATTAATTTTATAAGTTGGAGTGGTTTTATTGATGTTGCCTGGTCATCTAACACTTAATACATTAGGTTATCTACACTTCATTTTAATTACAAATAAAAAAAATGCAATCCATAAAACTACAAGACATTCTGTAACACTACATTGCCTTGAAACACCTAAAACATTTAACTGGAAACATGTTTAAAACCTGTAACAGCAAAAGGTAACATTATAGCATTCTAACCTAAATGTATTCTAAATCTTGCACATGAGAACTGCTTGCAAATAGTTAAGTAGAAAGTATCGGGATGACATGAAATATGTTTGCATACTGTATATATACCATTTAGCAATATATTATGTTTGCATTTACATTCCAGTGACGGAAATTGCTACTTTAGTTTAAAATAACTGTAAATTGTATACTATAATATTATCTTTTGATAAGTAGAAATGCTTGCAATAGCATTATACAGTGTTATGGAATCACTACATTATTTTAGTTTATTGCAATGACCCCTGACACAGAATATAACTATGCTGTAACACCCTCTATTACAAAAGTACAATAATATGTACAATTTGTTGCTAAACACTGCACTTTACCACAATCCTGTTTTAGAACCCCAAACTACAATCCATGAGAATGAGACACAATACAAGTCAGAATCTTTGCACTGGAAAATCTTGAAGTATAATACAGTCTAAAGAAATTGTTAAGCTAAATATTCATCATTTTTACATTTCCCTGAAAAATCACTCTCAATATTTGGAAAGATTTTGAAAGGACAGAGGTCGAAGTCATGAAACCATTTGTAATTTTCTTTTGCTCTCTACTACTTTAAGGGGAACATTGACATTGAAAAGCAAATAATGATGTATATTAGGGATGTAACCAGGAAGCCGGCGATGGAAATGCCGACCGGCGAAATCCCGACAGTGAAAGTCCGGCATGGGACTAATGATAGGCGTCTAAATACAGATGCCTATCATTAGCCCCACGCCAAAATCCTGACGCCCAGCATACCGAACTTAGGTAAGCCGGGCGTAGGGAGCTCTTAGCTGCGGGGGAGGGTTAGGTTTAGGGACTCCCGGGGGAACTTAGGGTTAGACACCCCCCGGGAGGTTTAGGGTTAGACTAGGGGAAGGGGGGTTTAGGGTTAGGCACCCCCTGGGAGGGTTAGGGTGCGGGGAGGAGGGGGTTAGGTTTCTCCCCTGGGGGGAGGTTAGGGTTAGGCACCACTAAGGGAGGGTTAGGGTACTTACTTACCCTAGTCGGGATCTTCATGTGCCGGCCTTCCAGTGTGGGGATTTCATCCGCCGGGCTTGGGTCCGGCGGTGTTAGATACCGATCCCATTTATTACAGCTTCTTCATAAATCAAACACCATCTATTGCCTTATAAAGCTAGCAAATGGTGATATTAAATAATGACCACATTCAAACGTACATTTTGCTGTGAAAAAAAATCTATTAATATCTACGTTTGTCCATTGTTCAATTGCACATAAAGGGGTTGATTCTGAGTTGGGGTCAATGCAAAACAGTTAAAAAAAAAAAGTAACTTTATACCTTTAGTGAAACCATATGCATGTGAAAATGTAGATATGAGAGGAGTGTATCCAAACTCAAATCTAAGTTGCAGCCAGAGCCGGCCCTAGGCATAGACATTTTAGGGAAATGCCTAGGGCATTTGTGGCTGCCTCAGGGGCATCTCCAGAGCTCAGCTGTGATGGCGCTGGCTACAGTGCTTACCAACTACCTATTCACAGAGCCAGCCCCAAAAGCTGTGAGGGCGTCGGTGACCACCATCTATCTAACTGCCACTGCCGCTGGCTACCGCGATTGCAGCTCAGCTCTGCATGCGCAGAATCTAATTCTGCTACAAGTAAGATGGCCGTGGGAGGGCATGCTGCGCATGCCCAGCAGCAGCAGCTTCTCCCACGGGCCTTTGCAGAGATAATGGCTCCACCTCCATGTTCCACCGCCGCCCAGTGGCCACTGTCAGGCCAGCAGAGAAAGAAGCAGTGGCTACTGCAGGGACAGTCACTGTTGGTCCCACTCCCAGGACGAGAGTGTGAGTCACTACCTCTCTGTCTCTTAACTAAATTATCTGATAATCTGAAGCTGAGCTCTCATCTGGGAGAGGGGGCAATAGGGGTGATGCTCGAGCCTGGATCTGACAAGACTGATTGAGACGGGCTGCTTGTGACTGGGGTGTTGACCGTGCTGGAAAGGGCCGGGGTGCTGGGTGCATAGATAGGTTAGTTTGGCCAGGGGTGCTGGATGACTGAGGGGTGCTGTGCTGGGAAAGGGGTGGGTGGATAATTAATGAGGCAGGGGTGCTGACTGTGCTGGGAAAGGGGTGCATAATTATAGAGGCTAGGGGCGCTCTGCTGGATAAGGGGTGCTGTGCTGGGAGAGTGGTTCCTTGTCAGGGGTGCTGTGCTGGGTGATGGGTGCTGTGCTGTGAACCGTGCTTGGTTAAAGTTGCTGTGATGGGTGCTGTGGTGTGATCTGTGCTGGATGAGGAGTGCTATGCTGGGAAAGGGGTGCTATGCTGTGATCTGTGCTGGGAGAGGGGTGCTGTGCTGTGATGGGTGAGGGTTGCTATGCAGTGAGGGGTGAGAATTGCTGTGATGGATGAGGGGTGCTGTGCAGTGAGGAGACAGGGGTGCTGTGCAGTGAGGAAAACCTGGGGTGCTGTGCTGTAAAGGGAGAATGGGCCCTATAGAATGTCAGGAGTGCTGCACTAATGAGAGAAGATAGCAGGAGGCTCTGTAATGGCAGACGGCTGAAGACGAGCCTGACACAGAGAGAGGAACATCAAGGACCTGAAAAGGAGTGCCCTAGCAAAGACAAAAGAAGCATCATGTTTTATTATAAATGTTTTATTTACACAAGAAAGAAGATGCTGGGCTGGGGCTGGAGAGACATAAGGGGGGAATGAGGTTGCATGGAATGTGAGCACTGTACTATTGGGGAAGGGGAGCAGGGCACAGTGATACCATGCCCCCTTCCGTGATGCCACACCCCTTTCAGGATCCCACATAGGGGAGGGGGGCAGCAGCCAAATTCTTGCCTAGGGCACTCATTTGGCTAGGACCAGCTCTGGTTACAGTGTAAGTATAAAGCTGTCCAGCATTTGTGGGCTACATGTATAGCAATATTACACAATGTTTCAGACGGACTGGAATGAGTATAGCTAGTATAGTGTTTTAATACTATTGATTATTGCAGCTCCTAATAGGGTATGTCTGTGGGGTTGTGGTCAGTGGCGTAACTAACTAGAGCAGGGCCGCTGGGGCTCCTGCCCCAGGCTCCTTGGGACCGGCGGGGTGGGGGTGGGGCTGCCACGGTATCGGCATGTCCTAGTTAGCCTGTGTAGAGCAGACCGCAGTGAGTGTGGTCGCACTACACATTTACACACACATCGCCGCCAGTGCGGTGGCGATGTGTGTGTTTCAGCAGCCAATGAGACTCAGACAGCTGGAGCTCAGTCATGAGCTCTGCCTTCCAACTCCTGCAGTGGATGATGGGAGAGCCTAGGAGGACTGCTGTGCGGACGGCGGCGGGAGCAACAGCCAGATCGAGGATTCAGGTAAGTGGGGTTTTCTTACCCGTGTGTTTGTCTGCACTACTGGGGGCTCTGCATCGAGGGGGGGACCTCTACTGGGGGTGTTACTAATTGGGGCACTGCATCGGGGGGACCACTACTGGAGGGGACTACTACTGGGGGCACTGCATCGGGGGGATCTCTACTGGGGACTACTTCTGGGGGGCTACTACTGGGGGCACTGCATCGGAGGGGGACCGCTACTGGGGGGAGACTACTACTGGGAGCACTGCATCGTGGGACCACTACTGGGGGCACTGCATAGGGGGGGACAACTACTGGGGGCACTATATAAAGGGCACTACATCGGGAAACCACTACTTGGGGCACTGCATGGGGGGGACTACTATTGGGGGCCCTATATAAGGGGCACTGCATAGGGGTGGCCACTAGGGCACTGCATAGGTGGGACTACTACTGGGGGGCACTATATAAGGGGCTTACTACTGGGGGCACAAGGGGCACTGCACTAGACCACTACAGGGGGCACTGTATAAGGAGCACTGGATAGGGGGGATCACTACAGGGGGCACTGGATAGGGGGGATCACTACTGGGGGCCTGCATAAGGGGAACCACTACTGGGGGCACTGTATTAGGGGCTCCACTGGGGCACTGCATAGGGGGGACCACTACATGGGGCACTGCATAAGGGGGATCGCTACTGGGGGCCTGCATAAGGGGGACCACTACCTGAGGCACTGTATAAGGGGAACTAATGGGGGGCTGCATAAGGGGGACCACTACTAGGGGTACTGTATAAGGGGCACTACTGGGGGCCTGCATAAGAGGGACCACTACTGGTGACATTGCATACTGGGGTACTGTATAAGGGCACTACTGGGTGCCTGCATAATGGGGACCACTACTGGGGGCACTGCATAGGGCGGACTGTATAAGGGGCACTGCATTAAAGTGCATATGGAATGGAAAGGATGTTCAAAGTGACGAGAAAGGGGTGTGTGTCATGTTGACACACCCCATTATTAAGTGGCCACGCCCCTTGTGACCATGCCCATTTTTTTTACCATGCGCACCTTTGGCACTTGCACATAGGGGGGGGGGGCTCCATTTTTAGATTTGCACTGAGCTCCAAATACCCTAGTTACGTCACTGCAGCCAACGCATGTCATGAATGTACCGGCCTCCGCCAGTGCTGGTCCTGGGCTGGCTCCTGCTGTGGCTGTGAGGTAAGGTATATTTCCCCTTCTGTTTTCGTACCTGGAAGTGATGTGCAGTGAGGGCGGAAGTCCGCTCACCATGCTTCAGGCACGGTGGCTCGCTTTGCTCGCCACAAGGTTATATTCCCTCTCTATGCCCACATGGATAGTAGGAAATTAAGTTTGAGAGTAACTGATGACGGGAGGGGCTGGGCTGCACATCCTAATATTAAACATGATAATAGGTGCTACCATGCTGAGACCCCCTCTTCTTTTTGCTGAGTAACTGATGATGTCAGGGTACAGAAACTGAAGGGGATCTAGCTGTAACCGTAGCTGTAATGATACACGCGGCCTCCCCAACAAGCAGCAGACAGTCCTCTGCTTAAGGGGGGTATCCAATTAGCCGCGGTAATTTACCGTGACTAATTACCTCGCCCCGGGCCATTCAATTAGGCCCGAAGTCAGCCTGATGCCAGCACTTACTGGGGGGGGTTTTCGGGACCTGATGTGTCCCAAAAAATAATCCACGATAACTGCCGTTTTTTCACCTGAAAAAGGCGAAAACACATATGTGCGCGAGCTTATTGCGGCACCTATGTGTTTTCAGGAGAACTATCCTATTATTTCTACCCAAATAATAGGATATGGTGAAAAAAACATCTGCCATGCGATTAATAGTGCAGCTTATTATTGACCTTCATTTTTAAAATACCCTACAGGAACCTATTGTTCTGATATGTATTGTGCATTACCACATATCAATAGTGTGGCTAATTAGCAACTTTTATCCTAAATAACCACACAGGAACTTACTGCTTTGATGTATACAAAACCTTCAATGCTTTTTATATACTGTATATGTTTATACAGACCTTTAGAAATTGAAACAGTGTGTATCATTACATCTTGTTAGCAATACCTTTTAAGCTTATAATTACCTTCTTAGTCCTTGGCTGAGAACATTATTATGCCATTTTAGGAATATTATGCATCAAATGTTTAATAAATTATTTTACTGAATTCCACACGGCGCTTCACTATTTGTTTTCTTCAATTTAGAAGTGAATTTGGATAAAACCCTCTCAAATCTAAATCCATACATGCTTACCCTCCCGGTTTTCACGGGAGGCTCCCGATTTTTCGGGTAACCCCCCGCAACCCCGGAAGGGTAGGCATTTCTCTCACATTCTGCCCACTTCCTAGTGTAGTGGACAGAATTAGGAGATTTTCTGCGGAGATCGCGGGTGTCCGTGCAGGGGGCGGGGCTTAATGACACAATATCTGTAATCTGGCTCCGCCCCCTATTTAAATTTAAGCCAATTGTGGCCATTTTACCACGAGGGGCAGGGCTTAATGATGCGATTTGTCAGGCCCTGCCCCCGTCGCCACCCACCTGCCTCTCCTCCCAGGGCTTCTCCATGGTAAGAGACAGCAAAGGTTGGCAACTATGTCTAAGGGGTCTATTTACTAAGCAGTGTTAGGAGACAGAGTGAAAAGTGATAAGGTGCCAGCCAATCAGCTCCTAACTGTCATCTCACAGGCTGTGTTTGAAAAATTACAGTTGGGAGCTGATTGGCTGGCACCTTATTACTTTCTTATCACTTTTCACTCTGTCTCTTAACACTGGTCAGTGAATAGACCCCTAAATCTCTCTGCATGTTAGAAATCTGCCACACCTGTAGTGCTGCATGGTTTTACCAAGGTGCAAATTTGCTCGTTTTTGCTTTGTTCTCAGCTCAGAATCAGGCCCATAATGAGGACAAAACACTAGCTTGGTGGGGTTTCCTAATGAGGAATCGCTATGAAATACCGCCGGCCGCATGGCAGCGGAAGCCCGACAGCGCTGGAAATCCCGATCGTGGATAGGTAAGTATTGTCTAACCTAACCTAACTCTCCTTAGGGATGCCTAACCCTAACCTCCTCCCCAAGTGCCTAACCCTAACCACCCCCTTCCCCGCTGCCTAAACCTAAGTCCCCCGGGGGGTGCCTAACCCTAAGTCCCCCCCCGGGGTGCCTAACCCTCCCTCCCCCTAGCCTAACCCTAACCCGGGGGGGTGCCTAACCCTAAGTCCCCCACGGGAGCCCTAAACCTAACCCTACCCCCCCGCGGCTGTCCGCTCGCGGCGCCCAGCAACACTACGATCGGGATGCCGGGCGCCGGTCTCCCGGCATCGGGGAAATGCCGGGCGTCTACATCTAGATGCCTGGCATTTCACCCTTGCCGGGATATGACAGTCGGGAAGCCGGCTGCTGGTATTTAGGCAGTCGGCTTCCTGATTGCATACCCCTAATGAAGTAATTGTATGAATAACATGTAACTTTGCACTGTAATGTGCATATGTTCTGGCCTGGGCCCTGCTACTTCAATAAAGTTTGAACTCTTGGTAAGCCCGGAAACTTGTTTTCATTGTAAAGAAGTCTCCTCCTTAAGCTGGGAATACACGTCCTGATAAAATGCCTGTCAGACCGACAGACATTTTATCTGGCAGCCTGCCAGCCGCAAATGTCCGCGGCATACACTGTGAGATATCTCAGTGTATTAGCCTGACATCTGCGCTCCGCCCCTTGGGGGAGGAGACATTTCCCTGTTCCTTCCATGGAAAGGAACACAGGAAATGTCTGTCTGTCAGCTGCGGCTGGGCATACACTGCCCAATGTAGCCGACAGTTTACCTCATAAATATCGCATCTGACGGGCATGCTGGACAATCCGGCATGGCCGACCGAGCGATATTTAACCCTCGGTCGCCCGCACACACGCTACAATTGTAGTTTGTATGGCCAGCATTAGGCATATTATCCTGCCCCAAAACACCAGTTTTGTATGGAAATGTTTGTTTTCCATTGAGGTTACTTTTATGTGTTTGTATATATTTGGATTGGTTATACTTCGGAAATTATTGGGGCGGTGCTATGTCCTCCCCATCCCATATGACTGAAAAATACCATGTATAGTGGTAGCGACAGCAGAAGCACTCACAGAACTGGCTCCTATGTTGCTATCCACATTCACCTGTAGGCTTATTGCTTACGCATTGCTGGAAAGTGCACTGAATTTTATCTGCAGGTGGTAACATCTGTCTCTTTGCGGAATCGGTATGTAATGCCGCCAGATCAAATACTGACAGCAGCAGCCCGGCGGGTCGAAATCCCAACAGCTGAAGGTAAGTCCCCTAACCCTCCCCTCTCCCCCCCTACACCAAACCCTCCCTAGGGGTGCCTAACCCCAACCTCCCCCCTAGTGCCTCACCCTAACCTCCCCGCGTTAGTGCCTAAACCTAATCTCCCCTCCCCACACTCTAAACCTAACCCTCCCGGGGGGGGTACCTAATCCCCCCTTCCCTTACCCTAACCCTCCTGGGGGGGTGCCTAACCATAAGTCCCCCAGGGAGTCCCTAAATCTAACCCCCCCGCGGCTAGACACTAAGACACCCGGCATACTTTCGGTCAATATGTCGGATGTCGGGATTCCGTAGTGAAGCTAATGATAGGCTGATAGGCGTCAGTATTTCGACGCCTGTCTTTAGTTCCATGTCGGGATGTAAGTGTCAGGATATCGGCGGGCGGGATAGCACCAACCGGTATCCTGACTTCATCCCCTCTATGCTATTATTTAATACTAGTTCTTATTCAATTACATTCTGACCCATTGCTCTCCTGCAGCCTGTGTGAGTATGATAAGTTTACTCTGGTAGAGTTGTGATTTAATAACAGTTGGTTACATTATATAATGCATAACTATAATAGTGGCTGCACAATAAGATATCCAGTCATTTTGTAAGTATTAATAAAGACCACATGAATTAGGGATTCCAAGTTGAACCTGTCTACATTCTGGTGTTAACATTCTGACTGTCGATCCTCTGACTGGAAACCGGATGTAAGCACTATGGACCTCATTCAGACCCGGTTGCAAGCGCTGAGCACTTGCAACCGGGTCGATGGTTAGGCCCTGCGCATGCGCAGCGGCCGCACTGCGCGTGTGCAAGCCCCGGAGTGAGAGAGAAACTCTCTCGCTCCGGAGCTCACTACAAAAGGGGTGGCTGTCGATGTTGATCGACAGCTTTGCCCGTTTTGTAGGCGGGGCGGGGAGGGTAGCTACACAAACGTAGGCGTTCACAAGCGAACGCCTGCCACTTTGTGGGCGACCGCACTGACATCAGCAGTGATGTCAGTGGGGAGCTTCCTGCTGGATCAGAGCAGGAAGCTCCCTGGGGCTTGTGGCTGCTGAGACCCAACTTTACGGTCTTGTCGCAAGCCCCGATGGCCGAGATGGTCTTGACCATCGCGACCATCACCCTGGTCGGTCGCTAGGCTGTGGGTGATAACCCACAGCTTAGCTAGCGACCAGGAGGCCGCACTAAAAAAAAGAAGCGGCCGCCCTCATTCAGAGAGAGCGATCGCTTATTGCGACCGCCTCTGAATGAGGGCCTATGTTTTGCTTTGT
Source organism: Taudactylus pleione (assembly GCA_031769625.1). NCBI lineage: Eukaryota > Metazoa > Chordata > Amphibia > Anura > Myobatrachidae > Taudactylus > Taudactylus pleione. The sequence continues at coordinate 14,288,725 of JAUIMM010000178.1, forward strand.
TCATTTTGCTTTGTACATGTTGGCAAATAATGGACTAGCAAGGTTTGTGGTAGCGCAGAGAGGACTAAAGCTAGAATCACAGGAACAGACTGGAATGTTGCAGAGCCAAAAAGGAACTGGAGACATTAGGACACAAAGGAAGAGAAGAAGTTCTGGCAATAATTTACACAACTAGGAGGTTTATATAAGGCACCTAAATTCTAAGAGTCCCTGAGATTGGTTAGAACTGATTACATGACCAGAGTTGCTAAAAAGCTAATTGGCCAGTGACTCCTTGGAAGAGGAACCAAGATAATGGTCTGCATATATCATATTGCGGTGCGCTAGACATACAGAGAAGAGGCAGCGCCTGAGCAGACGATCAAGGAAGACTACCTGCCACCCGACCCATTCAGCTGCACTTGTGGTCTGCCGTGTCAAAGCACCTCTCCCCAGGCTCTTTCTTCAGGACCATAACCTTTCCAATTTATGAGGTTTTGAAGCTTCCAGTGAGAGTTGAGAATCCAGTATTTATTTAACCTTGAATTCCTCTTCATGCTAATGGTGGCCACACACTAGGCGATCTGGTGACGATGCAATATCGTGTCTGATTTCTCCCCACAGCAGCTCCCCGGCAGTTGTGGGCAAGATTTGGTGTAAAAACTATCCAAATTGACCCACGATCTATCGTGCATCCAATACTATTCCAGTGCATCGTTACTGAGATTTTCAGATCTTGCCTGCTGCAGGCAAGATCTGAAGATGCGATGTACGATTAGCATCATAATCATGAGTGGAGACTCACGATTAGGACAAATACACGATCTGTCATCCCGATGCGTCGGAATCGGGCTGATCGTGTAAAATATCGCCTAGTGTGTGGGCAACTTAAGTTTGGTTTCTGTAGAACCTCAGTTTGTAGTGTAGAGCTGGTTAATGACTAGTGGTTTGAGGAGAGAAATATGAAAGGAATTAGAGATCCATAGATAGGGAAGCAAACAAAATTTATAGGACTCTGTATTAATGACTTGCAGAATGCTGTAGGGTCCAATATATCAAATATTATTGAAGGTACTTGTAGCCTAAAGTTGTGAGTAGAGCCACATATTATCTAAAGGTCTTAAGTTGAGAACTGCTCTCTAATTCTTATCTGCATAGAATTTGTATCAAAGGTTTTTTTTTTATATTATTTCTGACTTCCTGCCAGATTTTTGCAAAGTGCCAGAGTAAAAAATCAATGCCTGGTACAGCAGGTAGAGAGGATGACAGAGAAACACAAGGATGACGACCATAAACAATGTAGAATGAAGTGTATGTAGAGGATTAGAGGAAATGATTGTTATGAGCAAATACTGACCAATTCTCCTGTGAATATGAAATATACATTTAAAGAACGTTTCTAGATCTTGATTTTCTCGTTCAGTCTGGTAGTTAGATTGTTAGTGGTGTGCAGTGAAGAAATTGAGCAGAATAACAAGAGCTTTAGATAGGGACCACCAGAAATTTGCCAAAAACTGAACTTCTGGGCAACCATGGAGGCAGAAGATCTCACTGACGAAAAGTTGTCACGTCTGAAACTGGAGAAGAGGACGTGGTGGGCCTAAGTTGGGGAAAGAAGTGGAGACGAGGGGCCTGGATGTACGTTCTCCTCATCCACAGGTCTTGAGTGTTGGCGAGACCTGGGCAAAGGTGCGGAGTCTAACCCACAGGATGGTGTTCGCCAGTGACCCCCCCAATTGGGATATGGGCTTAGCTGCACCCCGTGAGCAGGTCGCGGTCCTTTGACCAGGTACCCAAGCCCTGCAGGGATAGAGACACTACACCCGTGGCCAGGGGCGGTTTGGGAATTGAAAGTGGCCCTGGAAAAATCTGAAAAAGAGGCCCCGCGTGCACGCGGCAACGGCGCGCGCCAAAAAAATGGGTGTGGCCTCACGGAAAGTGGTGTGGCCTCATGGAAAGGGGTGTGGCCTCACATGATATGCCATGCCCGCAAGCCACTCCCTGCCATTTTCGTCATGCTGGGGGCATACTCACCGCTCGAGGAGCTGATGTGAATGCCCACAGCCCCTCTTTCAAGTGAATAAACACAGCAGGTGAATGAGCATTTTCTTACCTATATGATTTCTCTGCAATGGGGAACCTCTGAAGAAATTGATCCTGGACAGGCCGTGTCTTAAGTCGGTAGTCACTATTCATGCAGGAGATCACATGGTCTGGAAACCACCTGTTTGTGGAGCAATAAAGCCAATGTCACCATCATGCAACAGTAGTTCAACTAGATAATACTTAAGGGCCTATTCATCATCACTTAATTTCTACAAAAGCAAGTGAAAATTAACATGTTCACCTGCAATTGTAGAAATTAAGTTATCAGGCCATTCATCAAGAAGGTACAGCAGGAGATATCAGGCCATCCTCTTGCGGAATGGCCCGCTGACCCCATACAATAGTATGGCGACAGACTTTATCAAACTCCGAAAATGCAATAATTTTGGAGCTTGACTGCAGGGAAACAGGTCCGGGTTGTGAAGAGGGGTCCTTTTGGATCCCTCCCCCCCTGTCCGGCTCCTTCTACCGGACGTCAGGGCTCTTGTGCGCATGCGTAACATGTAGGTCACTCATGTGCACTTGTCTCACTGCTCCGAAAGGAGCAATGAAACACTTCGGGGAGACAGCTGATTTTTGGATCAGCTGTCTCCGTGCCGGAGCAATGATGAATTGCTCTGGCGCTCGCAGCGAGATGGAATGTTAATTATCCGGGTCCATTCGGACCCTGATAATTAACATAATGAATAGGCCCCGTAGTAACAGAAGTTTTTGGGCAGGACAAATGTGAGTTTCCCTTTCAAACAAATTAATATTAATAAAATACATTTGTTAATTTGGTACCATTTGCATCAGTGATATGGTTTCATTTGAATTGTTGTCTTACTGAAGATTACTGTCCATCCCTCAGTCTTTTCTTCTAATAATACCAGCAGTCCTATCGTCCTCTGTGTGTCTCCTGCACAATCGCCTTGGTGTCTCCAGCCACATCCCCCCTGTGTGTCTCTAGTCTATAGTGTCAGCCTCCCCCCCCCCCTCTGTGTGTCTCTAGTCTATAGCGTCAGCCCTCCCCTCTGTGTGTTTCTAGTTTATAGTGTCAGCCCCCCCCTCTGTGTGTTTCTAGTCTATAGCGTCAGCCCTCCCCTCTGTGTGTTTCTAGTTTATAGCGTCAGCCCTCCCCTCTGTGTGTTTCTAGTTTATAGTGTCAGCTCGTCATCTGTGGATCTCCATAATCTCAGCCCATCCCTCCCTGTGTGTTTTCCTCACTTACCTGAATTTTCTCTTCCTCCTAATGGTGGTTGAAGGCTCCTCACTGACAGCCTCTCTTCTTAAGCGCGCTCAGCGCTGACGTCACACGTGCAGAGTAGGGGAATAACATGATCCCAGCCCCTGCCCTCCCAGGTAGCAGCCCCCTTACACAGTGTCCCCAAGTAGCAGCCCCCTTATACAGTGTCCCCAAGTAGCAGCCCCCTTATACAGTGTCCCCAAGTAGCAGCCCCCTTATACAGTGTCCCCAAGTAGCAGCCCCCTTTATACAGTGCCCTCAGGTAGCAGCTGACAGGCAGCAGCACACAATAAATGGGCGGGACTTTTGGAAATTGGGCATGTGTGTACGGGGGCGGGGGGTGATCACCCTTATCGCCCCCCCCTTTGGATCCACCGTTGCTGACGCCGCTGTCACCTGCAGCCCCATTGCCCGCCCCTGCTGCAGCTACAAAGATTGTCTCCTCTCCGCTCTGCACTCTCTCCCCAGGCTGTGAAATTAAACTTTACACTTCACAGCCTGGGAAGGGAAGAGTGGAGAGGAGACAATCAGGCTAACAGATTGCCTGCGCGGCCCCCCCACCTCCGCTGCAGCTTACCGGCTCCCTCCCTTGATGTCCCGCCACTGGTCGCGGGTCCACGCCACCTTCCTCCTCTCTTGTATCTTCCGCGGCGTGTGACGCCGACAGGGCGGGTTAATAGGGTGCCGCTGGCCTCTCCTCGCGCGAGGCAGGGGCCAGACAAAGCTGACAGGCAGCCGGGAGCCTGTGAAAGCCCGGCGGCGGGTGACGTAAATAAGGGGGCGGGGCCTCACAGAAAAGCGGCCCCGCAACCATTCGGCCCACCGGGATTCTTCCCGCCAAAAATACCTGCCAATCCGCCCCTGCCCGTGGCCCAGCGAGGATATGCCTGTTTAGGCACAAAACAGTCCCTTAAAATACTGTATAGAAAACACCTTGACACGAGGATCAAAACGTCAATAAGGATTTCAAGTGGGAAGCGACTCACGGTTACTTGAGACGTCACCAGAGATAGAAGGCACACGGGTAGGGGCGGTATACGTTGTAGCACGGATGTTCACTGGAGACGTGAGGCACACAGGTGGGGATGGTAACACTGCTGCACGGGTATTCACCAGAGACGTATAGGCACACAGGTAAAGGTGGGTACACTGCTGCACGGGTATTCACCAGAGACGTAAAGGCACACAGGTAAAGGTGGTAACTCCAAACAAAAAATGGCAGCTGCTCAATCAATCAGGTAGTAAGTACTTTTTTCAGGTGCATGAAAGGGAGGGGTCATACCAAGTAGAAAAGAGAGGGGGGTTTAACCCCCTATTGTTCCTCAGCACACAGAATTATACTAGCAACAATATATGAACACTATATGGTAATAGAATTTCAGAGATATTAGTTGCATGCATTTGCAAATACATGGGATGCTGCTAGGCCTCGTCAAGGCTTCTCTGTCACTAGCAGTCCCTACACTAAACGGTTCACGTCCGGGGCGCAGAGCACCCCAAAACTATGTCCAGCCCAGGACCCCCCCAGGGCATCACACGAAAAATGGAAAAAGAGTGACAGTGCAGTGTAAAGTATAGTAGTGTGCAAGTAATTACTAAGTGTTAAGGGGTTAAAATATATGTGAAAAATTACATGAATAATAAACAAACATAAAAAGGTGATGTGAAAAGTAACTATGTGTATTAAGTGGTGATGCCCTCAGGAGGCCCAGCCAGAGCAGCCTCGGCAGCCCTACGCCCAAACGCTCACCCCAAATGTAATGTATGCCAATTAAAGCCTCATAATAAAGGCACATATATATTTTTGGCAAATGTAAGGCCTCATGATAAAGGCACATACATAAATGCATCCGAATTGAGAGCCAGCTTACCTGGGAGTCACCCCTGGGAACTCCAACTAGCACTACTAGAACCAGCATGCCCTGCTAATGCTGGCTCATTCATGCATCTCATAACCACAAACAAAAAATGGCAGCTGCTCAATCAATCAGGTAGCACTTTTTTCAGGTGCATGAAAGGGAGGGGTCATACCAAGTAGAAAAGAGAGGGGGGTTTAACCCCCTATTGTTCCTCAGCACACTGAATTATACTAGCAACAATATATGAACACTATATGGTAATAGAATTTCAGAGATATTAGTTGCATGCATTTGCAAATACATGGGATGCTGCTAGGCCTCGTCAAGGCTTCTCTGTCACTAGCAGTCCCTACACTAAACGGTTCACGTCCGGGGCGCAGAGCACCCCAAAACTACGTCCAGCCCAGGACCCCCCTAGGGCATCACACGAAAAATGGAAAAAGAGTGACAGTGCAGTGTAAAGTATAGTAGTGTGCAAGTAATTACTAAGTGTTAAGGGGTTAAAATATATGTGAAAAATTACATGAATAATAAACAAACATAGAAAGGTGATGTGAAAAGTAACTATGTGTATTAAGTGGTGATGCCCTCAGGAGGCCCAGCCAGAGCAGCCTCGGCAGCCCTACGCCCAAACGCTCACCCCAAATGTAATGTATGCCAATTAAAGCCTCATAATAAAGGCACATATATATTTTTGGCAAATGTAAGGCCTCATGATAAAGGCACATACATAAATGCATCCGAATTGAGAGCCAGCTTACCTGGGAGTCACCCCTGGGAACTCCAACTAGCACTACTAGAACCAGCATGCCCTGCTAATGCTGGCTCATTCATGCATCTCATAACCACAAACAAAAAATGGCAGCTGCTCAATCAATCAGGTAGCACTTTTTTCAGGTGCATGAAAGGGAGGGGTCATACCAAGTAGAAAAGAGAGGGGGGTTTAACCCCCTATTGTTCCTCAGCACACTGAATTATACTAGCAACAATATATGAACACTATATGGTAATAGAATTTCAGAGATATTAGTTGCATGCATTTGCAAATACATGGGATGCTGCTAGGCCTCGTCAAGGCTTCTCTGTCACTAGCAGTCCCTACACTAAACGGTTCACGTCCGGGGCGCAGAGCACCCCAAAACTACGTCCAGCCCAGGACCCCCCCAGGGCATCACACGAAAAATGGAAAAAGAGTGACAGTGCAGTGTAAAGTATAGTAGTGTGCAAGTAATTACTAAGTGTTAAGGGGTTAAAATATATGTGAAAAATTACATGAATAATAAACAAACATAAAAAGGTGATGTGAAAAGTAACTATGTGTATTAAGTGGTGATGCCCTCAGGAGGCCCAGCCAGAGCAGCCTCGGCAGCCCTACGCCCAAACGCTCACCCCAAATGTAATGTATGCCAATTAAAGCCTCATAATAAAGGCACATATATATTTTTGGCAAATGTAAGGCCTCATGATAAAGGCACATACATAAATGCATCCGTATTGAGAGCCAGCTTGCCTGGGAGTCACCCCTGGGAACTACAACTAGCACTACTAGAACCAGCATGCCCTGCTAATGCTGGCTCATTCATGCATCTCATAACCACAAACAAAAAATGGCAGCTGCTCAATCAATCAGGTAGTACTTTTTTCAGGTGCATGAAAGGGAGGGGTCATACCAAGTAGAAAAGAGAGGGGGGTTTAACCCCCTATTGTTCCTCAGCACACTGAATTATACTAGCAACAATATATGAACACTATATGGTAATAGAATTTCAGAGATATTAGTTGCATGCATTTGCAAATACATGGGATGCTGCTAGGCCTCGTCAAGGCTTCTCTGTCACTAGCAGTCCCTACACTAAACGGTTCACATCCGGGGCGCAGAGCACCCCAAAACTACGTCCAGCCCAGGACCCCCCCAGGGCATCACACGAAAAATGGAAAAAGAGTGACAGTGCAGTGTAAAGTATAGTAGTGTGCAAGTAATTACTAAGTGTTAAGGGGTTAAAATATATGTGAAAAATTACATGAATAATAAACAAACATAAAAAGGTGATGTGAAAAGTAACTATGTGTATTAAGTGGTGATGCCCTCAGGAGGCCCAGCCAGAGCAGCCTCGGCAGCCCTACGCCCAAACGCTCACCCCAAATGTAATGTATGCCAATTAAAGCCTCATAATAAAGGCACATATATATTTTTGGCAAATGTAAGGCCTCATGATAAAGGCACATACATAAATGCATCTGTATTGAGAGCCAGCTTACCTGGGAGTCACCCCTGGGAACTACAACTAGCACTACTAGAACCAGCATGCCCTGCTAATGCTGGCTCATTCATGCATCTCATAACCACAAACAAAAAATGGCAGCTGCTCAATCAATCAGGTAGTACTTTTTTCAGGTGCATGAAAGGGAGGGGTCATACCAAGTAGAAAAGAGAGGGGGGTTTAACCCCCTATTGTTCCTCAGCACACTGAATTATACTAGCAACAATATATGAACACTATATGGTAATAGAATTTCAGAGATATTAGTTGCATGCATTTGCAAATACATGGGATGCTGCTAGGCCTCGTCAAGGCTTCTCTGTCACTAGCAGTCCCTACACTAAACGGTTCACGTCCGGGGCGCAGAGCACCCCAAAACTACGTCCAGCCCAGGACCCCCCTAGGGCATCACACGAAAAATGGAAAAAGAGTGACAGTGCAGTGTAAAGTATAGTAGTGTGCAAGTAATTACTAAGTGTTAAGGGGTTAAAATATATGTGAAAAATTACATGAATAATAAACAAACATAGAAAGGTGATGTGAAAAGTAACTATGTGTATTAAGTGGTGATGCCCTCAGGAGGCCCAGCCAGAGCAGCCTCGGCAGCCCTACGCCCAAACGCTCACCCCAAATGTAATGTATGCCAATTAAAGCCTCATAATAAAGGCACATATATATTTTTGGCAAATGTAAGGCCTCATGATAAAGGCACATACATAAATGCATCCGAATTGAGAGCCAGCTTACCTGGGAGTCACCCCTGGGAACTCCAACTAGCACTACTAGAACCAGCATGCCCTGCTAATGCTGGCTCATTCATGCATCTCATAACCACAAACAAAAAATGGCAGCTGCTCAATCAATCAGGTAGTACTTTTTTCAGGTGCATGAAAGGGAGGGGTCATACCAAGTAGAAAAGAGAGGGGGGTTTAACCCCCTATTGTTCCTCAGCACACTGAATTATACTAGCAACAATATATGAACACTATATGGTAATAGAATTTCAGAGATATTAGTTGCATGCATTTGCAAATACATGGGATGCTGCTAGGCCTAGCAGCATGCCATGTATTTGCAAATGCATGCAACTAATATCTCTGAAATTCTATTACCATATAGTGTTCATATATTGTTGCTAGTATAATTCAGTGTGCTGAGGAACAATAGGGGGTTAAACCCCCCTCTCTTTTCTACTTGGTATGACCCCTCCCTTTCATGCACCTGAAAAAAGTGCTACCTGATTGATTGAGCAGCTGCCATTTTTTGTTTGTGGTTATGAGATGCATGAATGAGCCAGGATTAGCAGGGCATGCTGGTTCTAGTAGTGCTAGTTGGAGTTCCCAGGGGTGACTCCCAGGTAAGCTGGCTCTCAATTCGGATGCATTTATGTATGTGCCTTTATCATGAGGCCTTACATTTGCCAAAAATATATATGTGCCTTTATTATGAGGCTTTAATTGGCATACATTACATTTGGGGTGAGCGTTTGGGCGTAGGGCTGCCGAGGCTGCTCTGGCTGGGCCTCCTGAGGGCATCACCACTTAATACACATAGTTACTTTTCACATCACCTTTTTATGTTTGTTTATTATTCATGTAATTTTTCACATATATTTTAACCCCTTAACACTTAGTAATTACTTGCACACTACTATACTTTACACTGCACTGTCACTCTTTTTCCATTTTTCGTGTGATGCCCTGGGGGGGTCCTGGGCTTGACGTAGTTTTGGGGTGCTCTGCGCCCCGGACGTGAACCGTTTAGTGTAGGGACTGCTAGTGACAAAAGGTGGTAACTCTGCTGCACGGGTATTCACCAGAGATGTTTAGGCACACAGGTAAAGGTGGTAACACTGCTGCACGGGTATTCACCAGAGATGTTTAGGCACACAGGTAAAGGTGGTAACACTGCTGCTGTACGGATGAATAGGAACCTGGACCGGGAACTCACTAAGGCACGCTAGGAGACAACCGGTGTTCAGGCAATTTCCCATAACCTGTGGAACAGTTTTATACCCAGGGGAACCCTTAGACAGGTGCACAGCATCAGCTGGAAACGAGCCTATCAGGAAGAAGGATCCAGTCACATGGCCGACTGTCATAGCGGCGCCCATGTCCGGATTTGTGATGCCGGACACCAGCCCTCCAGGAAGCCACAGCAAGCGGGGAGAATACTCAGCTTCTCCCCCGCCTTCGCGCAGGCCGATCGACCACCCAGGATGAAAGGGGAAGCTGGCGGTGCGGTAAGCGGGCGCCGATCCCCGGCTGAGCCCTGACAGTACCCCCTCCTTTAAGGGTGGGCACTGAACACCCAACAGGCATATCTGGAAATCGCCTATGAAAACTCTGGATTAGTCGCGGAGCTTGTACATCAGAGGCTCTGATCCAGGCCCTTTCCTCGGGGCCGTAGCCCCTCCAATCGATGAGATATTGAAGGGTGTGGAATCTGTGCCGGGAATCCAAGATCTTTTCCACCTCAAATTCAGTGCCTTGTAATGTCTTGACTTGAGGCAATTTAGGGGAACACTTCTGAAAAAGATTGAGCACCATGGGCCGTAAGAGAGAAACGTGAAAAGTATTTGAAATCTTCATTTGAGGAGGAAGTTCCAATTTATAAGTTACTGGACTGATTATCTTAATGATACGATATGGACCGATAAAACGCGGAGCGAGTTTCATGGACGGGACTCTTAAGCGAATATTTTTGGAAGATAACCAGGCCCTGTCCCCGACTCTCAACAGAGGAACCGCCAAACGTTTCCTGTCCGCAAATTTCTTGTAATTCCTAGAAGATTGCATTAGAGATAAGTGAATTTTATTCCATAAAACTGAAAAGGATTGAATCTCTTGATTCACAGCTGGAACATCTATAGATGGAAGCTTCTGGAAATCTGGAACTCGTGGATGTCTACCAAAAACCGTAAAAAAAGGAGTGGATTTAGAGAAAGAATGGAATTTAAAGTTATGAGAAAACTCTGCCCATGGCAGGAGGTCCACCCAATCATCCTGGGAAGATGACACAAAGAGCCTAATGAAGGTCTCTAGCTCTTGATTGACCCTTTCCGTTTGACCATTCGACTGTGGGTGGTAGGCTGAGGAAAAGTTCAGTTTGATTCCACAGGTACTACACAGGGCTCTCCAGAATTTGGCTGTAAACTGAACACCTCGATCAGAGACTATTTCCCTGGGGAGACCGTGTAATCTGAAGATGTCTCGAATAAAAATTTTTGCTAATTGAGGAGCAGAAGGAAGGCCAATGAGCGGGATAAAATGTGCCATTTTAGAAAAGCGATCCACGACCACCCATACCGTGTTATGTCCCTTGCACCGAGGTAATTCAGAAATAAAATCCATTGAGATGTGGGTCCATGGAGCAGTTGGGATAGACAAGGGACGAAGAGGACCAACCATCTGTCTACGCGGAGTTTTTTGTTGGGCGCATTTGATACAGGAGCGGACAAACTCCGTGACATCCTTCTTCATGGTCGGCCACCAGTACGATCGAAGTAACAACTGGTAGGTCTTGGTGATTCCAGTGTGACCTGCGAACAAGGATGCATGAGCCCAAACCAGCAATTTTTTACGTAAATTAGGAGGTACAAAAATTTTCCCAGGTGGCAAGGACACTACTTGAGTAGGAGCAAATACAATTGGGTCAAAAATGGAACGAACTTGAGAACACTCCTCCTCCTCCAAGTTAGTCATGAAGGAGCGAGATAATGCATCGGCCTTCTTGTTCAACACACCAGGACGAAACTGGAGTTTTAAATCAAACCTAGAAAAAAAAAGTGACCATCGTGCCTGCCTGGCATTTAACCGGTGTGCAGTTTGCAGATAGATCAGATTCTTATGGTCTGTAATAATCGTGACAGGAAATTTGGCCCCTTCCAGAAGATACCGCCATTCCTCTAAGGATAGGCGCATGGCTAGAAGTTCTTGGTCGCCTATAATATAATTTCTCTCAGCAGGGGAAAATTTACGGGAGAAAAATCCACAAGGATGCATCTTCCCATCTTCAGCAGACTGAGATAATACAACGCCTACTCCAACGGAGGATGCGTCCACCTCCACAATGAATGGTTTGTCTATTTGAGGCTGACAGAGAATGGGAGCTCGAGAAAAGGCACCTTTTAGGTTTTGAAAGGCTTGTACTGCTGGAACAGACCATTTAGAAGGATTGGCTCCTTTCCTTGTGAGGGAGGTAATGGGTGCTACCAGTGTAGAAAAGTGTGGAATAAACCTCCTGTAATAGTTTGCGAATCCTAGAAAACGCTGAGTACCTTTTAACGAAGTAGGCAGGGGCCATTCAGAGATTGCTTTTAGTTTATCAGGATCCATCTGGAGACTCCCCCCGGAGATAATATGGCCTAAAAAAGGTACTGAAGTTTGGTGAAACATACATTTGGAAAGTTTCCCAAAGAGGTAATGAGTGCGAAGGTGGAACAATACCTCCCGTACATGAAGACGATGGCTCTGTAAATCTCTGGAAAAGATTAAAATATCATCGAGATAAATCACAACAAATTTATGAAGAATATCCCAGAAGATCTCGTTGACGTAACCTTGAAAAATAGCTGGTGCATTACAAAGACCGAAGGGCATTACGAGGTACTCAAAGTGTCCGTCTCTGGTATTGAACGCGGTCTTCCACTCGTCCCCGGTTTTAATTAGAATCAGATTATACGCACCACGTAGATCCAGCTTCGTGAAAACCTGAGCCCCTTGAACCTTGTCAAACAGTTCTGAAATTAAAGGTAGAGGGTACCGATTCTTTATGGTGATTTGATTTAATCCTCGATAATCTATACTGGGGCGGAGTCCACCATCCTTTTTCCCTACAAAAAAGAAACCTGCCCCTGCAGGAGAAGAAGGCCGAATGAATCCTTTAGCAAGGTTTTCCTTAATGTATTCCTCCATGGCCGCGGTCTCAGGCACGGACAAAGGGTAAACACGGCACGTGGAGGACTTTTCCCAGGAAGCAAATCGATGGCACAATCCCAAGGTCGATGCGGAGGAAGTTTATCTGCGGCTTGCTCATAAAATACGTCAGCAAAGTCTTGATAAGTCTCGGGCAAGCCCGGCTGGGGGGAATGTTTAGAAGACTCTGTTCGAAGGGACTTCTTAGCCGGGTTAGAAACCGTCGCTTGGTTACATACTGGAACGACCTTGGTCAAACAATCTTGGAAACACTGTGAACCCCAGGATAGGATTTGCATAGCATCCCAGTTGAACACAGGATTGTGTTTTCTCAACCAGGGCAGCCCTAATACCAGCTCATAGGAGGATTCGGGTAACACAAAAAATTCCAGCATTTCATGATATAGGCACCCAATTTGGACAGACACAGGATGAGAGAGTGAAGAAATGGGTAACCCCACCAGAGTTTTACCATCTAGACCAGACAGTAACAATTTATTAGGTAGGGAAACGACTGGAACACCCAAGGTGTGAATCAATCTCTCTGTAATAAAATTACCAGCGGCTCCAGAATCAATTAAAGCGTGAACCTTTCTTGTCCTGGACTTATGGGAAAGCGACACTACTAAAAGACTCTCGGATAATTGGGATGGCTTGAGAATAACCCCCAACTGAATGCTCCCTACTTCAGTCAGGGTTTCGCATTTCCCGCAAGTAAAGGACAATTCCTCAGAATGTGGTTAGGTGCAGCGCAATAGATACACAATTTATTTTGGAAGCGTCTATTGCGCTCTGCCGGGGTGAGTTTGGCTCTGTTGACCTGCATCGGTTCCTCTTCACTAGCTAGGGTGGGTATAGGTGGACTAACAGCAGAAGAGCGGACTGGTAGACGTTCACCTCTTCCCCTACTAGCCCATCTTTCCCGATGGCGAAGGTCAATTTTGATACAGAGAGAGATAACATCAGCGAAGGATTCTGGCAAATCTCTGGAGGCAAGCTCATCCTTCATCCTCTCAGAGAGTCCATGAAGGAAGGACGCTTTAAGAGCTTCCTCGTTCCATTTTAATTCAGATGCCAGGGTCTGAAATTGGACTACATACTGCCCCACGGACCGTGTGCCCTGTCGCACTCGGAGGAGGTCAGAGGATGCAGATGCAGAACGGCCTGGCTCGTCAAAAATTCTCTTAAATGCGGAAACAAATTCCTCGTAGGTAGATACGATGGGGTCGGCCCGTTCCCATAAAGGGGAGACCCAGTCTAACGCTGCTCCTGTTAATAATGAAATCACATATGCTACTTTGGCCTGAGACGTGAGAAAGTTCTGGGGAAGACATTCGAATTGGATTTCACATTGGTTGATGAACCCGCGGCACCGCCTGGGGTCGCCATCAAACCTTTCTGGAGTGGCAAGCTGTAGTCGGGGTTTGGGAGTAGGAACCACCATTGGAGGACCTGATGGAGAAGGTACAGGAACCGCAGGCGGGGGAACCGGGAGAATAGAAGCCAACGTGGTTTGGATCGAAACCAGTTGCCTCGAGAGCTCCTGTAAATACTGAGCCACTTGTTGTTGTTGCGCCTCCTGGTTGTCCATCCGAGAGGTCAACTCCTGCAGAGACCCAGTACCTTGGGATCCTGCAGCCTCCATTGGGCCTGAACAAACTGTCACGTCTGAAACTGGAGAAGAGGATGTGGTGGGCCTAAGTTGGGGAAAGAAGCGGAGACGAGGGGCCTCGATGTACGTTCTCCTCATCCACAGGTCTTGAGTGTTGGCGAGACCTGGGCAAAGGTGCGGAGTCTAACCCACAGGATGGTTTCGCCAGTGACCCCCCCAATTGGGATATGGGCTTAGCTGCACCCCGTGAGCAGGTCGCGGTCCTTTGACCAGGTACCCAAGCCCTGCAGGGATAGAGACACTACACCCGTGCCCAGCGAGGATATGCCTGTTTAGGCACAAAACAGTCCCTTAAAATACTGTATAGAAAACACCTTGACACAAGGATCAAAACGTCAATAAGGATTTCAAGTGGGAAGCGACTCACGGTTACTTGAGACGTCACCAGAGATAGAAGGCACACGGGTAGAGGCAGTATACGTTGTAGCACGGATGTTCACTGGAGACGTGAGGCACACAGGTGGGGATGGTAACACTGCTGCACGGGTATTCACCAGAGACGTATAGGCACACAGGTAAAGGTGGGTACACTGCTGCACGGGTATTCACCAGAGACGTAAAGGCACACAGGTAAAGGAGGTAACACTGCTGCACGGGTATTCACCAGAGATGTTTAGGCACACAGGTAAAGGTGGTAACACTGCTGCTGTACGGATGAATAGGAACCTGGACCGGGAACTCACTAAGGCAGGCTAGGAGACAACCGGTGTTCAGGCAATTTCCCATAACCTGTGGAACAGTTTTATACCCAGGGGAACCCTTAGACAGGTGCACAGCATCAGCTGGAAACGAGCCTATCAGGAAGAAGGATCCAGTCACATGGGCCGACTGTCATAGCGGCGCCCATGTCCGGATTTGTGATGCCGGACACCAGCCCTCCAGGAAGCCACAGCAAGCGGGGAAAATACTCAGCTTCTCCCCCGCTGTCGCGCAGGCCGATCGACCACCCAGGATGAAAGGGGAAGCCGGCGGTGCGGTAAGCGGGCGCCGATCCCCGGCTGAGCCCTGACAAAAGTTTTGCTAAAATGGCTGCAGAAGTTAGACCTTTGAGAGGGATAAAGTGAGCCATCTTGGAGAAGCAATCCACCATTACCAAGATGCAGGGGCGTATCTATAATTGGTGCATGATGTGCGGTGCACATGGGCCCCTGGGTCCAGGGGGGTCCACACCGCACAACCTGCACTTATTATAGTATTTATACTTACCTATCCATTGTCTCCAGAGTGCTGCTCTGCATAGCCGGGCCGGTGCTGCAGAGCAGCAAAAATCACTGAAAAAATGGCGGCGGCCTTTTTCCCGGTGACTTGCACATGTGCAGGACTGCTGTCCCTGTAAAAACGGCACAGGCAACATTTTCCTGGCGACCCGCGCATGCGGAATAGATGCCTCGGCACCGCCGGAGAGGAGGGGGCCCGCACTGAGTCTGTACTTGGGCCCCCTCCTCTCTTAAATGCTCTTGCCCAGATGGTGTTGTTATCTATCAGAAGATAGCAGGTCAGTAACGCTATACATGTGTGTCCCTGGTCTGTGTGGAACTGGCAGAGAGAGTAATGGAGTGCATATGGTTTGGTGAGGAACCTTATGTTGGGCATACATAGAGCAGGCTTCAATTAACTGTTTCACATATTGACAAAGTAATCCCGGAGCATGAGTTCCAGAGTTTTATGAAGCCTGGTGTGACCAGAAAAACTGGAACAATGTGTCCAAATTTGCAGTCTCTTGTGGAACTTAGGAATTATAAAGGTTCTTCCACAAGGAGGATTAGTTAACATCATGGTTGTGGAAACTGCAGACCCTAGAACAGGGGTTCCCAACCACGGTTCTCACGGCACACTAACAGTCCAGGTTTTAAGGATAGTCATAGATGAGCACAGGTGACTTAATGAGTACCTCAGTTATTTTGATTTAACCATCGGTCCTTAAGCATGGATTTCATTAAAACCAGGGGGGGCACAGGGCTGGGATGGTTGGCTGGACGGGGGTGGGTGGGAGAGACACAGGGCTGGGAAGGATGGCTGAACAGGGGGGGCACAGGGCTAGGAAGGCTGGCTGGACTAGGGGAGGCACAGTGCTGGGAAGATTGGCTGGACTAGGTGGGGCACAGGGCTGGGAAGGCTGACTGGACTAGGGGGGCACAGGGCTCACCTAGCTCCACTCTGGGTCCAAGTCTTAATTCTCCCGTGACAGTTTGCACTGGCCAAATGGATTCGGCCAGTGGACAGGATATCCTCCAAGTATCGTCAGCCGCCTGGAGGGGCTGGAAGCTTTGCAGCAACAGCTGGCCCAGTTTTTACAGGAGATGTCCCTCCGCCAAGACAATTTACAGACTTCGCTGGTCACCATAAACATGCCAACCTCCGCTAGTCAGACAGCTTCCCCAGTGATACCCGCTCCGACTGCTCCATCCCACCTGCACCTTCCAACACCCAACAAGTTTGATGGGAACCCAAAACTGTGCAGGGTATTCCTCAACCAGTGTGACATACATTTCATGCTGCAACCAGCGAACTACCCTACGGCTAAGTCCAAGGTGGCCTACATCGTGTCTCTTCTGTCCGGGTCCGCTCTGGGTATCTCCTCTCTGGGAAAGATCCGACCCGATCCTGGACATTTATTCTGAGTTCCTGGCCTCCTTTAGGAGGATTTTTGACGAGCCAGGGAGAACAACCTCAGCTGCTGCTGAGATTATACGACTTCGTCAAGGCAACCGTCCTGTGAGCCAGTACGTTATTCAGTTTCAGACGCTGGCATCTGAGTTGGGATGGAACAAGGAAGCTCTGATAGCGGCTTTCTGGGTCAGTCTCTCAGATCAAGTGAAGGATGACCTGGCTATGAGAGACCTTCCTTCTACTCTGGATGGGGTTATTTCCCTCTGTAACAAGGTGGACTTGAGATTCAGAGAACGCCAAGTTGAGAAATCAAAAGGGGACCGCTATCGGTTTCACCCAACGAATCCTTCCAGTACTCCCACGCCAGAACCAGTCAGAGACGAGCCTATGCAAATTAATAGAGCTCATCTATCTTCCGAACAACGACAGAGACATCGCCGAGAGAATCTATGCCTGTATTGTGGTGGCAATGGACATTTGGTGGCGTCCTGCCCTCAGCGTCCAGGAAACTTTCGCTCCTAACTGGCATTGAGGGCACCAGGTTAGGAGCTATGACTTCGTCTCCATCCAAAAAAGAATCGACTATCTCTTTCTCTGGAGATGGTACAGGATAATAAAACTGTGCTTTCTCTCCTTGATTCAGGAGCCTCGAGGAATTTCATCACAGCCGAACTTGTCGAGAAGTTTTGGATACCTGTTGAGACTCTTGACCATGAAATCGCCCTGTCAGCAGTTGATGGAAACCGTATCCTTAACGGAACTGTGGGCCTGATTCACAGCTGGATGCTCTGACCAGAGCGCTCGCTCTGAATCAGGGCCCTCCTACCTAATATTGGAGCGGCCTCTTGGACGCTCGAATAGCTGTGGGTTACCACCCACAGCTTATGCGAGCGTCCATGATGATGGTCGCGATGGTCAAGACCATCGCGACCATCGAGCTTGCGGGCTTGCGACGAGACCCTGCGGTTAATCCCAGTGCAAGCTGGGTACTAGTTCTGTACTCCCTTGCTGTTACCTGTTCCTAGCTATTATCCACAGACCCTGCTTGCTCCAGACTCCAGCTACTCCTGTCAGACCTCTGTGAGACAGCAGTGCTTCTCCAGGCTGCCACTCCTAGGGGGACTCCTGCTGACATCCGAACAGTCTGCACTTCTCCCCAGTCAGCCAGTTACCAGTCGGCAGTACTCAGCATATCTGTTGGGTTTACCTCCGTCTGGGCTACCACCTGCCAGCGGGCCACTCATGAATCATTCTCCTCTGAAACCTGCATCCTTCCAGTACCAGCAATCTGCCCTGAAGACCTTTCCTAGCTCCACTCTGGGTCTAAATCCTAATCCTCCCATGACAGCCCCTCACCATGAAGGCTCCTCTGGGTATCCTGGTCCTTTGGATCCATCATCCACTTCTGGTACAGCATGTGCACAGGTGTACTCATATGTGCACAGGTGTACTCACAGGTGGAGCTAATTATTTCACTTGATTCTGTGAGACCTGGAAAACATGCAGTTTGGGTTCCTGAGGACCGAGTTTGGGAACCTGTGATCTAAACATTTGATCTCTAGAAAGTCTAGTCTGCTTCCCCTTCTAAACAGAGGATGATACAGAGTAGAATTGATTTAGGAGTGAATGTGGGAGTAGGAATGGAATAGCTTGAAAGAGATATAGGATATTTGTAAGTAGCATCATCTGGACTGCAGCCAACCTATCAAACACCAAGATCTCATAGTTGTACCCACTTTAGTTTTGGTAATGAATTGTTTCAAAAGGAGAGAGTAAATACAATCGATAACCTTGTGTAAGTCTGAGGGAATCTGGATATCAAACTAACCTAAAGAGGAATCCTGCCAGGTGTAGGGTATATAGATTTAATGGAAATGAGAGAAGGCCTGTTTATAAACAATGCTTCAGACTTGGAGTTGTTCAGTTTATAGTAGGAGGCCTCAGAAAATCCCTGGAGGACTGTATGGATTGCCAGCAGGGAAACCTTGGGGTCGGTGGCAAATAGCAGCAAATAGCAGCACATTGTCTGTGAAGAGACATATTTTATGTTGAAGGGATCCAACTGAGATACCAGAGATCTAGCCTCAGGGGCATCTCCGCAGCTCAGCTGTGATGGCGCTGGCTACAGTGCTTACCAACTACCTATCCACAGAGCCAGCCCCAACAGCCGTGAGGGCGTCGGTGACCACCATCTATCTAACTGCCACTGCCGCTGGCTACCGCGATCGCAGCTCAGCTCTGCATGTGCAGAATCTCATTCTGCTACAAGTAAGATGGCCGTGGGAGGGTATGCTGCGCATGCCCAGCAGCAGCAGCTTCTCCCACGGGCCTTTGCAGAGATAATGGCTCCACCTCCATGTTCCACCGCCGCCCAGTGCCCACTGTCAGGCCAGCAGAGAAAGAAGCATCGGCTACTGCAGGGACAGTCACTGTTGGTCCCACTCCCAGGATGAGAGTGTGAGTCACTGCCTCTCTGTCTCTTAACTAAATTATCTGATAATCTGAAGCTGAGCTCTCATCTGGGAGAGGGGACAATAGGGGCAGAGGGGTGATGCTCGAGCCTGGATCTGACAAGACTGATTGAGATGGGCTGCTTGTGACTGGGGTGTTGACCGTGCTGGAAAGGGCCGGGGTGCTTGGTGCATAGATAGGTTAGTTTGGCCAGGGGTGCTGGATGACTGAGGGGTGCTGTGTTGGGAAAGGGGTGGGTGGATAATTAATGAGGCAGGGGTGCTGTGCTGACTGTGCTGGGAAAGGGGTGTATAATTATAGAGGCTAGGGGCGCTCTGCTGGATAAGGGGTGCTGTGCTGGGAGAGTGGTTCCTTGTCAGGGGTGCTGTGCTGGGTGATGGGTGCTGTGCTGTGAACCGTGCTTGGTTAAAGTTGCTGTGATGGGTGCTGTGGTGTGATCTGTGCTGGATGAGGAGTGCTATGCTGGGAAAGGGGTGCTATGCTGTGATCTGTGCTGGGAGAGGGGTGCTGGATGAGGGGTGCTGTGCTGTGATGGGTGAGGGTTGCTATGCAGTGAGGGGTGAGAATTGCTGTGATGGGTGAGGGGTGCTGTGCAGTGAGGAGACAGGGGTGCTGTGCTGTAAAGGGAGAATGGGCCCTATAGAATGTCAGGAGTGCTGCACTAATGAGAGAAGATAGCAGGAGGCTCTGTAATGGCAGACGGCTGAAGACGAGCCTGACACAGAGAAATGAACATCAAGGACCTGAAAAGGAGTGCCCTAGAAAAGACAAAAGAAGCATCAAGTTTTATTATAAATGTTTTATTTACACAAGAAAGAAGATGCTGGGCTGGGGCTGGAGAGACATAAGGGGGGACTGAGGTTGCATGGAATGTGAGTACTGCGCTATTGGGGAAGGGGAGCAGGGCACAGTGATACCATGCCCCCTTCTGTGATACCCCACCCCTTTCAGGATCCCACATAGGGGAGGGGGGCAGCAGCCAAATTCTTGCCTAGGGCACTCATTTGGCTAGGACCAGCTCTGGTTACAGTGTAAGTATAAAGCTGTCCAGCATTTGTAGGCTACATGTATAGCAATATTACACAATGTTTCAGACGGACTGGAATGAGTATATCTAGTATAGTGTTTTAATACTATTGATTATTGCAGCTCCTAATAGGGTATGTCTGTGGGGTTGTGGTCAGTGGCGTAACTAACTAGAGCAGGGCCACTGGGGCTTCTGCCCCGGGCTCCTTGGGACCGGCGGCGTGGGGGGGGGGGGCTGCCAGCCACGGTATCGGCACGTCCTAGTTAGCCTGTGTAGAGCAGACCGCAGTGAGTGTGGTCGCACTACACATTTACACACACATCGCCGCCAGCGCGGTGGCGATGTGTGTGTTTCAGCAGCCAATGAGAGTCAGACAGCTGGAGCTCAATCATGAGCTCCGCCTTCCAACTCCTGCAGTGGATGATGGGAGAGACGTCATGACGTCTCTCCCATAATGCAGAGTGCGCCAGCCTAGGAGGACTGCTGTGCGGACGGCAGCGGGAGCAACAGCCGGATCGGGGATTCAGGTAAGTGGGGTTTTCTTACCCATGTGTTTGTCTGCACTACTGGGGGCTCTGCATCGAGGGGGGGACCTCTACTGGGGGTGTTACTACTGGGGCACTGCATTGGGGGGGGGACCACTACTGGAGGGGACTACTACTGGGGGCACTGCATTGGGGGGATCTCTACTGGGGACTACTTCTGGGGGGCTACTACTTGGGGCACTGCATCGGAGGCGGGACCACTACTGGGGGTGTTACTACTGGGGCACTGCATCGGGGGGGGACCACTACTGGAGGGGACTACTACTGGGGGCACTACATCGGGGGATCTCTACTGGGGACTACTTCTGGGGGGCTACTACTTGGGGCACTGCATCAGAGGGGGGACCACTACTGGGGGTGCTACTGGGGGGCGACTACTACTGGGAGCACTGCATCGGGGGACCACTACTGGAGGGCACTGCATAGGGGGGGACAACTACTGGGGGCACTATATAAAGGGCACTACATCGGGAAACCACTACTTGGGGCACTGCATGGTGGGGACTACTACTGGGGGCCTTATATAATGTGCACTGCATAGGGGTGACCACTAGGGCACTGCATAGTTGGGACTACTACTGGGGGGCACTATATAAGGGGCTTACTACTGGGGGCACAAGGGGCACTGCACTGGACCACTACAGCGGGCACTGTATAAGGAGCACTGGATAGGGGGGATCACTACAGGGGGCACTGGATAGGGGGGATCACTACTGGGGGCCTGCATAAGGGGAACCACTACTGGGGGCACTGTATAAGGGGCACCACTGGGGGCACTGCATAGGGGGGACCACTACATGGGGCACTGCATAAGGGGGATCACTACTGGTGGCCTGCATAAGGGGAACTAATGGGGGGCTGCATAAGGGGGACCACTACTGGGGGTACAGTATAAGGGGCACTACTGGGGGCCTGCATAAGAGGGACCTCTACTGGTGACATTGCATACTGGGGTACTGTATAAGGGCACTACTGGGGGGCTCCATTTTTAGATTTGCCCTGGGCTCCAAAAACCCGAGTTACGTCACTGTAGCCAACGCATGTCATGAATGTACCGGCCTCCGCTTGTGTGGTCCTGGGTGGCTCCTGCTGTGGCTGTAAGGTATGGTATATTTCCCCTTCTGTTTTCGTACCTGGAAGTGATGTGCAGTGAGGGCGGAAGTGCGGTCCCTGACTGCCCACACAGTCCACTAAAAAATTAAACTTGTCCGCTCACCATGCTTCAGGCATGGTGGCTCACTTTGCTCGCCACAAGGTTATATTCCCTCTCTATGCCCACGTGGATAGTAGGAAATTAAGTTCAAGAGTAACTGATGACGTCAGGGTACAGAAACTGAAGGGGATCTAGCTGTAACCGTAGCTGTAATGATACACGCGGCCTCCCCAACAAGCAGCAGACAGTCCTCTGCTTAAGGGGGGTATCCAATTAGCCGCGGTAATTTACCGTGACTAATTACCTCGCCCCGGGCCATTCAATTAGGCCCGAAGTCAGCCTGATGCCAGCACTTACTGGGGGGGGTTTTCGGGACCTGATGTGTCCCAAAAAATAATCCACGATAACTGCCGTTTTTTCACCTGAAAAAGGCGAAAACACATATGTGCGCGAGCTTATTGCGGCACCTATGTGTTTTCAGGAGAACTATCCTATTATTTCTACCCAAATAATAGGATATGGTGAAAAAAACATCTGCCATGCGATTAATAGTGCAGCTTATTATTGACCTTCATTTTTAAAATACCCTACAGGAACCTATTGTTCTGATATGTATTGTGCATTACCACATATCAATAGTGTGGCTAATTAGCAACTTTTATCCTAAATAACCACACAGGAACTTACTGCTTTGATGTATACAAAACCTTCAATGCTTTTTATATACTGTATATGTTTATACAGACCTTTAGAAATTGAAACAGTGTGTATCATTACATCTTGTTAGCAATACCTTTTAAGCTTATAATTACCTTCTTAGTCCTTGGCTGAGAACATTATTATGCCATTTTAGGAATATTATGCATCAAATGTTTAATAAATTATTTTACTGAATTCCACACGGCGCTTCACTATTTGTTTTCTTCAATTTAGAAGTGAATTTGGATAAAACCCTCTCAAATCTAAATCCATACATGCTTACCCTCCCGGTTTTCACGGGAGGCTCCCGATTTTTCGGGTAACCCCCCGCAACCCCGGAAGGGTAGGCATTTCTCTCACATTCTGCCCACTTCCTAGTGTAGTGGACAGAATTAGGAGATTTTCTGCGGAGATCGCGGGTGTCCGTGCAGGGGGCGGGGCTTAATGACACAATATCTGTAATCTGGCTCCGCCCCCTATTTGAATTTAAGCCAATTGTGGCCATTTTACCGTGAGGGGCAGGGCTTAATGATGCGATTTGTCAGGCCCTGCCCCCATTGCCACCCACCTGCCTCTCCTCCCAGGGCTTCTCCAGGGTAAGAGACAGCAAAGGTTGGCAACTATGGGCCTGATTCAGACCCACTCGTGAGCGGCTGTCCGCTCGCAAGTGGGTCGATGTTCTGGACTGAGCATGCGCACGACGGAGGGAGCTCCATCGTGCGCATGCGCCAGACGCGACGAGCGAAGGAAAGTCCTTCGCTCGTTGTGTCTGATCAAAGGGGGCGTGCTGTCGATGTTGATTGACAGCACGCCCCCTTTGGTAGGCGTGCCGGGGCGTGCCTCCCGTCAGAAGCCGGCCCACTGACATCACTAGTGATGTCAGTGGGAGTGATTTTGGCTCTGATAGAGCCAAAATCACTCCGGAGCTTGCGGTTGAAAACCTCAACCGCAGGCTCCGGCTCGCAGTTTCGATGTTCGCGATGGTCAAGACCATCGCGGCCATCAAACTGCACGCTCGTATAGCCTGTGGGTGGTCACCCACAGCTATACGAGCGTCCAGGAGGACGCTCCTTTTTCATGGAGGCCGGCCCTCATTCAGAGCGTGCGCTCTGCTCAGAGCGTACGGCTCTGAATGAGGGCCTATGTCTAAGGGGTCTATTTACTAAGCAGTGTTAGGAGACAGAGTGAAAAGTGATAAGGTGCCAGCCAATCAGCTCCTAACTGTCATCTCACAGGCTGTGTTTGAAAAATTACAGTTGGGAGCTGATTGGCTGGCACCTTATTACTTTCTTATCACTTTTCACTCTGTCTCCTAACACTGCTCAGTGAATAGACCCCTAAATCTCTCTGCATGTTAGAAATCTGCCACACCTGTTGTGCTGCATGGTTTTACCAAGGTGCAAATTTGCTCGTTTTTGCTTTGTTCTCAGGTCAGAATCAGGCCCATAATGAGGACAAAACACTAGCTTGGTGGGGTTTCCTAATGAGGAATCGGTATGAAATCCCGCCGGCCGCATGGCAGCGGAAGCCCGACAGCGCTGGAAATCCCGATCGTGGATAGGTAAGTATTGTCTAACCTAACCTAACCCCCCTAACCCTAACCCTCCTTAGGGGTCCCTAACCCTAACCTCCCCCCAAGTGCCTAACCCTAACCACCCCCTTCCCCGCTACCTAAACCTAAGTCCCCCGGGGGGGTTCCTAACCCTAAGTCCCCCCCGGGAGCCCTAAACCTAACCCTCCCCCCGCGGCTGTCCGCTCGCAGCGCCCAGCGTCCCTACGATTGGGATGTCGGGCGCCGGTCTCCCGGCGTCGGGGAAATGCTGGGCGTCTATATCTAGACGCCCGGCATTTCACCCTTGCCAGGATATGACAGTCGGAAAACGACTGCCGGTATTTAGGCAGTCAGCTTCCCGATTGCATACCCCTAATGAAGTAATTGTATGAATAACATGTAACTTTGCACTGTAATGTGCATATGTTCTGGCCTGGGCCCTGCTACTTCAATGAAGTTTGAACTCTTGGTAAGCCCGGAAACTTGTTTTCATTATAAAGAAGTCTCCTCCTTAAGCTGGGCATACACATCCAGATAAAATGCCTGTCAGACCGACAGACATTTTATCTGGCAGCCTGCCAGCCGCAAATGTCCGCGGCATATACTGTGAGATATCTCAGTGTATTAGCCTGACATCTGCGCTCCGCCCCCTGGGGGAGGAGACATTTCCCTGTTCCTTCCATGGAAAGGAACACAGGAAATGTCTGTCTGTCAGCTGCGGCTGGGCATACACTGCCCAATGTAGCCGACAGTTTACCTCATAAATATCGCATCTGACGGGCATGCTGGATAATCCGGCATGACCGAGCAATATTTAACCCTCGGTCACCCGCGCACATGCTACAATTGTAGTGTGTATGGCCAGCATTAGGCATATTGGGTCTCATTCAGAGGAGGCTGTACGGTCTACGACCGCACAGCCGCCTCGATGTTTGTCCAGTGCGCATGCGCACGAGGGAGCCGGCTCCTTCGTGCGCATGCGTGAGACCTGCTACGACCGACAGCGCCGGTCGTAGCGGGTCTCTTTCCAAAGAGGGCGAGCTATCGATGTTGATTGACAGCTCGCCCCATTTGGAAGGCGGGCCGGGGGGTGGCAGCCCAAATGGAGGCGTTCCCTTGGCAACGCCTGCCGTTTGGGGGAGGCCCCACTGACATCACTAGTGATGTCAGTGGAGAGCTTCTGGCTCTGACAGAGCCAGAAGCTCTCCGGGGCTTACGACAAGTGAGACCCTACCCTAGGGTCTCGTCGTGAGCCCCGATGGTCGCGATGGTCTTTGACCATCGCGACCATCACCCTAGTGGTCGTTAGAGCTGCCTAACGACCGCAACAGAGGCAGCCTAACGACCGCAACAGAGGCAGCCGGTCAGGATGCAAGCGGCCGCCCAGTTTCTGAGCGACCACTTCTTCCGACCGCCTCTGAATGAAGCCCTTTATCCTGCCCCAAAACACCAGTTTTGTATGGAAATGTTTGTTTTCCATTGAGGTTACTTTTATGTGTTTGTATATATTTGGATTGGTTATACTTCGGAAATTAATGGGGCGGTGCTATGTCCTCCCCATCCCATATGACTGAAAAATACCATGTATAGTGGTAGCGGCAGCAGAAGCACTCACAGAACTGGCTCCTATGTTGCTATCCACATTCACCTGTAGGCTTTACGCATTGCTGGAAAGTGCACTGAATTTATCTGCAGGTGGTAACATCTGTCTCTATGCGGAATCGGTATGTAATGCCGCCGGATCAAATACCGACAGCAGCAGCCCGGCGGGTCGAAATCCCGACAGCTGAAGGTAAGTCCCCTAACCCTCCCCTTTCCCCCCCTACACCAAACCCTCCCTAGGGGTGCCTAACCCCAACCTCCCCCCTAGTGCCTCACCCGAACCTCCCCCCGTTAGTGCCTAAACCTAATCTCCCCTCCCCACACTCTAAACCTAACCCCCCCTTCCCCTACCCTAACCCTCCCGGAGGGGGTCCCCCAGGGAGTCCCTAAATCTAACCCCCCCACGGCTAGACACTAAGGCACCCGGCATACTTTCGGGCAATATGTCGGATGTCGGGATTCCGTAGTGGAGCTAATGATAGGCTGATAGGCGTCAGTATTTCGACGCCTGTCTTCAGTTCCATGTCAGGATGTAAGTGTCGGGATATCGGCAGGCGGGATAGCACCAACCGGTATCCTGACTTCATCCCCTCTATGCTATTATTTAATACTAGTTCTTATTCAATTACATTCTGACCCATTGCTCTCCTGCAGCCTGTGTGAGTATGATAAGTGTACTCTGGTAGAGTTGTGATTTAATAACAGTTGGTTACATCATATAATGCATAACTATAATAGTGGCTGCACAATAAGATATCCAGTCATTTTGTAAGTATTAATAAAGACCACATGAATTAGGGATTCCAAGTTGAACCTGTCGACATTCTGGTGTTAACATTCTGACTGTCGATCCTCTGACTGGAAACCGGATGTAAGCACTATGGACCTCATTCAGACCCGGTTGCAAGCGCTGAGCGCTTGCAACCGGGTCGATGGTTAGGCCCTGCGCATACGCAGTGGCCGCACTGCGCGTGCGCAAGCCCCCCCTGCTGCAGGCAAGATCTGAAGATGCGATGTACGATTAGCGGTGACACGCATCAGCATCGTAATCATGAGTGGAGACTCACGATTAGGACAAATACACGATCTGTCATCCCGATGCGTCGGAATCGGGCTGATCGTGTAAAATATCGCCTAGTGTGTGGGCAACTTAAGTTTGGTTTCTGTAGAACCTCAGTTTGTAGTGTAGAGCTGGTTAATGACTAGTGGTTTGAGGAGAGAAATATGAAAGGAATTAGAGATCCATAGATAGGGAAGCAAACAAAGTTTATAGGACTCTGTATTAATGACTTGCACAATGCTGTAGGGTCCAATATATCAAATATTATTGAAGGTACTTGTAGCCTAAAGTTGTGAGTAGAGCCACATATTATCTAAAGGTCTCAAGTTGAGAACTGCTCTCTAATTCTTATCTGCATAGAATTTGTATCAAAGGTTTTTTTTTTATATTATTTCTGACTTCCTGCCAGATTTTTGCAAAGTGCCAGAGTAAAAAATCAACGCCTGGTACAGCAGGTAGAGAGGATGGCAGAGAAACACAAGGATGACGACCATAAACAATGTAGAATGAAGTGTATGTAGAGGATTAGAGGAAATGATTGTTATGAGCAAATACTGGCCAATTCTCCTGTGAATATGAAATATACATTTAAAGAACGTTTCTAGATCTTGATTTTCTCGTTCAGTCTGGCAGTTAGATTGTTAGTGGTGTGCAGTGAAGAAATTGAGCAGAATAACAAGAACTTTAGATAGGGACCACCAGAAATTTGCCAAAAACTGAACTTCTGGGCAACCATGGAGGCAGAAGATCTCACTGACGAAAAGTTTTGCTAAAATGGCTGCAGAAGTTAGACCTTTGAGAGGGATAAAGTGAGCCATCTTGGAGAAGCAATCCACCATTACCAAGATGCAGGGGCGTATCTATAATTGGTGCATGATGTGCGGTGCACATGGGCCCCTGGGTCCAGGGGGGTCCACACCGCACAACCTGCACTTATTATAGTATTTATACTTACCTATCCATTGTCTCCAGAGTGCTGCTCTGCATAGCCGGGCCGGTGCTGCAGAGCAGCAAAAATCACTGAAAAAATGGCGGCGGCCTTTTTCCCGGTGACTTGCACATGTGCAGGACTGCTGTCCCTGTAAAAACGGCACAGGCAACATTTTCCTGGCGACCCGCGCATGCGGAATAGATGCCTCGGCACCGCCGGAGAGGAGGGGGCCCGCACTGAGTCTGTACTTGGGCCCCCTCCTCTCTTAAACGCTCTTGCCCAGATGGTGTTGTTATCTATCAGAAGATAGCAGGTCAGTAACGCAATACATGTGTGTCCCTGGTCTGTGTGGAACTGGCAGAGAGAGTAATGGAGTGCATATGGTTTGGTGAGGAACCTTATGTTGGGCATACATAGAGCAGGCTTCAATTAACTGTTTCACATATTGACAAAGTAATCCCGGAGCATGAGTTCCAGAGTTTTATGAAGCCTGGTGTGACCAGAAAAACTGGAACAATGTGTCCAAATTTGCAGTCTCTTGTGGAACTTAGGAATTATAAAGGTTCTTCCACAAGGAGGATTAGTTAACATCATGGTTGTGGAAACTGCAGACCCTAGAACAGGGGTTCCCAACCACGGTTCTCACGGCACACTAACAGTCCAGGTTTTAAGGATAGTCATAGATGAGCACAGGTGACTTAATGAGTACCTCAGTTATTTTGATTTAACCATTGGTGCTTAAGCATGGATATCATTAAAACCAGGGGGGGCACAGGGCTGGGATGGTTGGCTGGACAGGGGGGTGGGAGAGACACAGGGCTGGGAAGGATGGCTGGACAGGGGGCGGCACAGAGCTGGGAAGGCTGGCTGGACTAGGGGGGGCACAGTGCTGGGAAGATTGGCTGGACTAGGAGGGGCACAGGGCTGGGAAGGCTGACTGGACTAGGGGGGCACAGGGCTCTCCTAGCTCCACTCTGGGTCCAAGTCTTAATTCCCCCGTGACAGTTTGCACTGGCCAAATGGATTCGGCCAGTGGACAGGATATCCTCCAAGTATCGTCAGCCGCCTGGAGGGGCTGGAAACTTTGCAGAAACAGCTGGCCCAGTTTTTACAGGAGATGTCCCTCCGCCAAGACAATTTACAGACTTCGCTGGTCACCATAAACATGCCAACCTCCGCTAGTCAGACAGCTTCCCCAGTGATACACGCTCCAACTGCTCCATCCCACCTGCACCTTCCAACACCCAACAAGTTTGATGGGAACCCAAAACTGTGCAGGGGATTCCTCAACCAGTGTGACATACATTTCAAGCTGCAACCAGCGAACTACCCTACGGCTAAGTCCAAGGTGGCCTACATTGTGTCTCTTCTGTGCGGGTCCGCTCTGGGTATCTCCTCTCTGGGAAAGATCTGACCCGATCCTGGACATTTATTCTGAGTTCCTGGCCTCCTTTAGGAGGATTTTTGACGAGCCAGGGAGAACAACCTCAGCTGCTGCTGAGATTATACGACTTTGTCAAGGCAACCGTCCTGTGAGCCAGTACGTTATTCAGTTTCAGACGCTGGCATCTGAGTTGGGATGGAACAAGGAAGCTCTGATAGCGGCTTTCTGGGTCGGTCTCTCAGATCAAGTGAAGGATGACCTGGCTATGATAGACCTTCCTTCTACTCTGGATGGGGTTATTTCCCTCTGTAACAAGGTGGGCTTGAGATTCAGAGAACGCCAAGTTGAGAAATCAAAAGGGGACCACTATCGGTTTCACCCAACGAATCCTTCCAGTACTCCCACGCCAGAACCAGTCAGAGACGAGCCTATGCAAATTAATAGAGCTCATTTATCTTCCGAAGAACGACAGAGATGTCGCCGAGAGAATCTATGCCTGTATTGTGGTAGCA
This sequence comes from Taudactylus pleione, assembly GCA_031769625.1. Taxonomy (NCBI): domain Eukaryota; kingdom Metazoa; phylum Chordata; class Amphibia; order Anura; family Myobatrachidae; genus Taudactylus; species Taudactylus pleione. Next base: position 14,318,290 of record JAUIMM010000178.1, read on the forward strand.
ATGGACATTTGGTGGCGTCCTGCCCTCAGCATCCGGGAAACTTTCGCTCCTAACTGGCATTGGGGGCATCAGGATAGGAGCTATGACTTCGTCTCCATCCAAAAAAGAATCGACTATCTCTTTCTCTGGAGATGGTACAGGATAATAAAACTGTGCTTTCTCTCCTTGATTCAGGAGCCTCGAGGAATTTCATCACAGCTGAACTTGTCGAGAAGTTTTGGATACCTGTCGAGACTCTTGACCATGAAATCGCCCTGTCAGCAGTTGATGGAAACCGTATCCTTAATGGAACTATGGGCCTGATTCAGAGCCGGACACTCTGACCAGAGCGCTCGCTTTGAATCAGGGCCCTCCTACCTAATATTGGAGTGGCCTCTTGGACGCTCGCATAGCTGTGGGTTACCACCCACAGCTTATGCGAGCATCCATGATGATGGTCGCGATGGTCAAGACCATCGCGACCATCGGGCTTGCGACGAGACCCTGCGGTAGGGTCTTGCTGCCGCAAGCCCTGGAGTGATTTTGGCTCTATCAAAGCCAAATTTTAGCCAAATCACTCCCACTGACATCACAACCATGGGAACGCCTCCGTCTGGGCAGCCACGCCCCGGCACGCCCACCAAAGGGGGCATGCTGTCACTCACCATTGACAGCATGCCCCCTTTGGTGCGAGACCCCGAGCGACGGGTCTCGCGCATGCGTACGACGGAGCAGCCTCCATCGTGCGCATGCACATTTGGGTACCATCGACCCGCTTGCGAGCGTCCTGCGCTTGCGAGCGGGTCTGAATGAGACCCTGTGTCTTTAGTTACCTCCCCTGTGTCTTTAGTTACCTCCCCTTTACAAGTCCGCATAGGGGCTCTTCATACTGAGTCCATACAATTCTTAGTTATCCCCAAGGCTTCACACGGGATTATATTAGGATACCCCTGGTTATGCCAACATAACCCTAGGATTTTGTCCTGGGGAGAGGCTTGTCAAACATTTTGCTTACCCTGTATTAAATCTATGAGGAAAATACAAGTACTTGAAAATTCACTAATTCCTTCTCAGTATGCTTCATTTAGTGATATCTTTTGTAAAGCTGGAGCTGATTCCTCGCCAACACATCGGGACTGGTATTGTCCTATTGAATTGATTCCCAGCAAGTCGCTGCACCGAAGTCGCACGTACCCGTTGTCCTTACCTGAGACCAAAGCAATGTCCGAATATATCCAGGAAAAATTGCAAAAGGGCTTCTCCAGCTGGGGCAAGATTTTGCTTTGTTGCTAAAAAGGACGGAGGCCTACGACCCTGTATTGACTATTGGGGACTAAACAACATTACTGTAAAGAACCGTTACCCTTTGCCTCTTACCACCGAACTTTTTGACAGAGTCAAGGGAGCTTCCATTTTTACAAAACTGGACTTGAGAGGGGCTTACAACCTCATCCGACTATGACCTGGAGATGAATGGAAGACCGCATTTAATACTCAGGATGGACATTTTGAATATCTAGTGATGCCGTTTGGCCTATGCAATGCCCCCGTGGTCTTCCAAGGATTTGTGAACAAAATCTTCAGAGATCTGCTGTATTCCTCTGTCGTGGTCTACCTCGACGATATTTTCATTTTTTCTTCCTCTCCAGGGGAGCATCAAGAACATGTGAGAGAAGTCCTGTCTCGCTTACGAAAGAACCGGTTGTACTGCAAGCTCGAGAAATGTGTGTTCAGGGTGTCCTCCATTTCTTTCTTGGGAGACGTTATCTCCGGCTCTGGATTAAAAATGGATCCTCAAAAGGTACAAGCCATTCTTGATTGAATTGCCTTTAGAGAGCCGGGACGGGAACAAAGATTCCTGAGGTTCGCCAATTATTATAGGCATTTCATCAAGGGCTTCTCCACCTTAGTGGAACCTATATCTGCTCTGACTCATAAGGGGGAAATTCCCTCTAAATGGCCTCCGGGGGCCGAATCAGCCTTTCAATTATTAAAGCAAGTATTTATCTCCGCTCCAGTCCTGAGGCAGCCTGACATGGATAGACCTTTTTTGGTGGAGGTGGATGCTTCTTCTGAGGCAGTTGGAGCGGTCCTCTCTCAAAAGTTCGAGGATAATCGGGTCCATCCCTGTGGCTACTTCTCCAAGAAGTTTCTCCCAGCTGAGAAAAATTACCCTAACGGGGAGCAAGAGTTACTAGCTGTTAAACGTGCCTTTGAGGAATGGCAATATTTGCTTGAAGATGCCAAGCACCCTATCACTGTTTTTACAGATCACAGGAATTTGCTCTTCCTAAAAAACATCCACTGTGTCAGTCCTCGTTTAGCTGGATGGGCAATTTTCTTCTCCTGGTTCAACTTCTCCTTAACCTTCCGCCCGGGATCTCAAAACCAGAAAGCGGATCCCCTGTCCCGGTCCTTCTTGTACGAAAATCCTGCAGAAGATCTAGGGGAGACACCTGTCCTGGAATCCAATGTGTTTGCTGCCACTAATATTCAACCACCTCCGGGAAAGATCTTCGTGGCCCCAAATCTCAGGAAACAGCTTCTAACCTGGGCTCATAAGTCTCGCTTCTGCGGACATAAGGGTATTCGCAAAACTCTAGAATTTCTCCAACAGACTTACTGGTGGCCTGCCATGAAAGCTGAAATCTCTGAGTTTATCTCTTCCTGTACCAAATGTGCCCAACATAAGACTCCCTGGCGAGCACCCGCTGGTGATTTGAGACCTCTGCCAATTCCGACTCGACCTTGGACCCACTTGTCCATGGACTTTGTGACTGACCTGCCTGTCTCTAAAGGTTACTCTACTATTTGGGTCATGATCGATCGTTTTTCCAAAATGGTTCACTATGTTCCCCTCAAGAAACTACGTTCTGCTCCTTATCTTGCCCAGATTTTCATCCCATATATTTCATCTGCATGGACTCCCAACTGATATTGTTTCTGAATGGGGGGGTTAGTTTGTGGCTAAATTTTGGAGAGCCTTGTGTTCTGCTCTGCAAGTCAAGTTGAAATTCTCCACAGCCTATCACCCCCAGACCAACGGGTACACAGAAAGGGTGAATCAAGACCTAGAGATGTTCTTGAGGATGTTCATGTCTTCTTCAAAAGATGACTGGGTGGATTATTTACCCTCTGTCAGAGTTTACACACAACAGCTCATATCATTCTTCTACCGCACAAACTCCTTTCCTTGTGGTCTATGGTCATCATCCCAGGGTCCCTGAGTTCCAAAGTCTTCCTGCCTTCGATGTTCCAGCTGTATCCACCTCCATACAAGATTTTTCCAGAATTTGGGCCCAGGTTCATGCCTCTCTTCATAAACCATCCTATCATTACAAATTAGGGGCTGACAGGAGGAGAAGATTCGTTCCCAGTATGAAAGTCGGGGACTAGGTATGGTTTTCTACTCGCAATCTTCGACTCAGAGTACCTTCCATGAAGTTTGCTCCCCGCTTCATCGGTCCTTTTACTATCATTAAGGTGATCAATCATGTGGCCTATAGACTTCAACTTCCTGCATATCTTAAAGTTCCAAACTCCTTCCACATCTCTCTTCTCAAACCATTGGTTCTAAATCGATTCCTTACAGTTTTGCCTCCATCTCCCATGGTCCATACCGAGAGAGGAGTGGAGTTTGAAATTAAACAGATCCTGGATTCTCGATACCGTTGTGGACAACTCCAATATTTGCTGGACTGGAGGGGGTATGGTCCCGAAGAAAGATGTTGGGTAAAGGAGGAAGACGTCAATGCTCCCCGTCTTCTTCGGAAGTTCCATTCAGAAAATCTTGAAAAACCCAAGAGGTACCCGGAGGTCATCCATAAAGGAGGGGGTACTGTCATGACTAGGGCTGTGTGTGTCCAGGGCCAGCAAGCCTTACCTGTTCGGACACTGTGGCGGGTCCCTCTGGCTGGGACGCAGGCATCTGGAGGTCAGTGCTGCATACTTTGGGGTCACACAGACATGCAGGTGTCAGTGTGAATCATTTTAGGCAGTGTTGCAGCACTACATGGGCATCGCCATCTTGGATTTCATCAGGTGACTCATTTCAGCCAATCCAGCCAGAGCATTATCAAGAATCCTAGCAACCATGCACTTCCTTTGGTATTTAAGGGCTACTGAGCAGTCCTTTCTTTGTCAGTGCAACATTAATCCCAGTGCAAGCTGGGTACTAGTTCTGTACTCCCTTGCTATTACCTGTTCCTAGCTATTATCCACAGACCCTGCTTGCTCCAGACTCCAGCTACTCCTGTCAGACCTCTGTGAGACAGCAGTGCTTCTCCAGGCTACAACTCCTAGGGGGACTCCTGCTGACATCTGAACAGTCTGCGCTTCTCCCCAGTCAGCCAGTTACCAGTCGGCAGTACTCAGCATATCTATTGTGTTTACCTCCGTCTGGGCTACCACCTGCCAGCGGGCCACTCATGAATCATTCTCCTCTGAAACCTGCATCCTTCCAGTACCAGCAATCTGCCCTGAAGACCTTTCCTAGCTCCACTCTGGGTCTAAATCCTAATCCTCCCGTGACAGCCCCTCACCATGAAGGCTCCTCTGGGTATCCTGGTCCTTTGGATCCATCATCCACTTCTGGTACTTTTTCCAAGAAAAAAAATTTGATTCTGACTTTAGACTTGGATTCTGATTCTGATTGTGATCCTCTAGCGGACGAAGCACCTTTCCCTGGAGGTCCTATGTTTAGAAAGGAAGTTTTCATTGAACCAGAGATTCAGTCTCTTCCCGATGGATCAAGATGTTCCCGAAAGGGCAAGAAGAATCATCAAAAACATTAATTGCTACCATAGTTTCTGCTTCTCCAATGAAGAGTGTTGTTGATCTTCAGAGATCTATTCAAGATTTATTTTTCTCAAGTCATAGGGTTGTCTGGAGGCCACCTGTTAGGAGGGGGGTAATGTCACACTCAAATTGTGTGACTTACATTACCATTTGCTGCAGGTCAGGATTTCTTTCTGACCTTGTTCAAGAACACCATCATGCACTATGTCAGCTGCTGGCATTCTTCCAGTGGGAGTGCTCCTGCCTTAGCTGACCTCAGCAGCCTATCAGGGACTGGCAGCAGATTCATATCCCCTGTGATAACTCCCACTGGCGCCAGAGCATAGAGTTACTTCCTAGTGTTAAGTTCTATCCTGTGGCTCCTTTGTGCAGAAAACCAACACTGCTACCTGGCTCTATATCTCTGTGTCCTGATTTGTGTGCTGCTGTATTCCAGTTTAGGAATCACAAGCTGTGCCAGTGAACTTACTCAGCAAACATCAGTTGCAGTCTATTATCCAGCTCAGTGCAATCACCAGCTGCACTGATTAGAGGATTCCTGCAATCAGCTTCTGCAAGTCTGTTTCTAACCCTGGCTTTGTTTCTGACCTGCTTCTGTCTAATCCCTGGTACTATCCTCTGTGACCTGCATATGTCTGCTCCCTGGTACCTTGTTGTCCATTTGGTTCTGACCCGGCCTGTTCACTATGCTGAAAGTCTTCTCTGCTCCATCCAGAGTTCACCAGCTCCCGTATAGGGGAACCTATTCTGAGGGCTGCGACCTGTGTGTTGGACGCAGCCAAGCCCATACCCTCTTGCGAGGGTCCCTGGTGAACACCACCGGCACATTAGACTCCGTGCCTCAGAAATAGGTCACGCCAATCCCCAAATACGGATTGTGTCCATTTGCCATCCGAGAGTTGTGACAGATCATATCCGTAACGTCGGAAAGCAAAGACTTCCTTCCACAAATACTGAATCACAGCACAGGACCAAAAAATATGGAGTAAAGTACCAACCCCACCGCAATTCCTCCAACAGAGCTGAGAAAGGTCAGGCCAAATCTTATGGAGCTGATCTGGGGTAAGGTATAGTTGATGCAGAATTTTAACAAGCGTTTCCAAATGATTAATGCGTCTGGACATTTGATACACATTCTGAAAGATCTTCCCCCATTCCTCATCTGACAAGGAAATCAGTAAATCAGCTTCCCATTTAGATTTAACCACTAGTTTATTGTTATCAATGGTGGACAGGAGAGTTAAACACCACACAAAAATATTACACTTTAAGGATGGGGAGGAAAGCTTAGAAACTACAGAAGAGGGAATTAGGGGAAGGACTGGGGAACCTACACTTAGTGAATGAAACCAATGTCTCACACGTAAGCGCAGGCACTCAATATTGAGGCTGCAACTAGTTAAATTGAGACCAACATTGTCAAATAAGTCATGACAAGTGACTATACCTAATGGTAGCCAGTTGGACGGGGATAGGTCCCGAATTAACTTTGATACTCAATGAGAGCCGAACTGAAGGGAGAGCAATATTCTCTGAGGATTTTACCATCCTGTCCCAAGCACAAGGAGTAAAAAATGCTTCTTAAAATAATGTGGGGCACTGGCCGTAATCAGTATGTAATGCAGGTAGTCGGGATGCCTCCTGTCAAAACACAGACAGCGGCATCCTGATGATTGGTATCCCGACAGGGGTCGGGTATGTATATTTAACCTCCCCCTTCTCCCCTAGCCTTCCCTTCTTGTAGACTAATCCTAACCCTCCCCACCCTGCACTCTCCCCGTTAGTGCCTAAACCTAAGTCTCCCCCCTTTGTGCTTAAACATAACCCTCCCCCCTCAGTGACTAACCCTAACCTCCCCTAGGGGAGCGTAACCCTAACTTCCCACCCAAAACCTAACCCCACTATGCTACCTAAACCTAACACCCGCCCCCACCATGGCTAACAGCTAAGACGCCCTGGGCTTACCTAATTCAGGCTGGCGCCTTCTCTGTATTACAGCGTCAGGATTAAGATACGCATCAGTATTTCGACCCCTATCTTATGTCCCGTGTCGGGATTCAGACTGACGGCATACTGTCCACCGGTCTGGTAACTACATCCCCACCGGCCTTTGTCTGGGATCCAATCAGTGGAGATCCTCTAGAGCAGGGGTGTCAAACTCGGGCCCCTCCAGCTGCAGTGGGACTAAACATCCCAGCATGCCCTGCCACAGTTTTAGCATGCCCTAATAGCAAAACTGTGGCAGTGCATGCTGGAATGTGTAGTTAAACTGCAGTTGGAGGGTCCGAGTTTGACACCACTGCTCTAGAGGAAAGGGATGGGACAAGCACAGTATCCATCCACAGTTTAGAAGAGGCGGAATTAAACCAGCCAGAAAGTTGGGCTAATAAACTAGCAATTTGGTAAAACTCCAATTTAGGGGCAGCAAGACTCTGATCTTTAATTTAAACCAGTGCTTCTCAAACTCGGTCCTCAGGATACCAAACAGTTCGCGTTTTGCAGGTCACCCAGCATGTGCACAGGTGTACTCATATGTGCACAGGTGTACTCACAGGTGGAGCTAATTATTTCACTTGATTCTGTTAGACCTGGAAAACATGCAGTTTGGGTTCCTGAGGACCGAGTTTGGGAACCTGTGATCTAAACATTTGATCTCTAGAAAGTCTAGTCTGCTTCCCCTTCTAAACAAAGGATGAAGATACAGAGTAGAATTGATTTAGGAGTGAATGTGGGAGTAGGAATGGAATAGCTTGAAAGAGATATAGGATATTTGGAAGTAGCATCATCTGGACTGCAGCCAGCCTATCAAACACCAAGATCTCATAGTTGTACCCACTTTAGTTTTGGTAATGAATTGTTTCAAAAAGAGAGAGTAAATACAATCAATAACCTTGTGTAAGTCTGAGGGAATCTGGATATCAAACTAACCTAATGAGGAATTCTGCCAGGTGTAGGGTATATAGATTTAATGGAAATGAGAGAAGGCCTGTTTATAAACAATGCTTCAGACTTGGAGTTGTTCAGTTTATAGTAGGAGGCCTCAGAAAATCCCTGGAGGACTGTATGGATTGCCAGCAGGGAAACTTTGGGGTCGGTGACAAATAGCAGCACATCGTCTGTGAAGAGACATATTTTATGTTGAAGGGATCCAACTGAGATACCAGAGATCTGGCTGTGGGTTCTAATACTTTCAGCTACTGGTTCCATGGTGAAGGCAAATATTAATGCCATTGGAAACGGCAGACTTGTTGGATAAGAGCCCATTGCTGAAAACTCTGTCTGTTTATATATATATATATATATATCCATCATGGACGCTCGCATAAGCTGTGGGTGGTCACCCACAGCTAGGCGAGCGTCCATGAGGAATATATATATATATATATATATATATATATATATAGCAAGAATTGCCTGAAGGAATGAACCCTCAAGGATGAACCTGGCAAGAATCGTGGACATGTGCAACCTATCAAATGCCTTCTCAGCGTCCAATGAAAGAACAATCAATGATGTGAGTGACTTCCTGTATTCTAGTGAATGTCTTGCACAATAAACTAATTTGCCTTAAGTTAGATGCATATATCAAAACTAAGGTGACTGCCCAACTTCCCTACAAAAAGTCCTTTTTCTTCTATAACTCAAAAATTTACTTTGTATTTCAGTTTATGCTAGCCTAAGTATTTTTTTAAACTTACCATCTAGCAGTTTATCACTTACCTTATTACCATTTTAGGTTATTCACTATATATTATAGCATGATAAAAATTATACAGGTTCCTTGTAAGTTTGGGACTGCAATTCAGCAAATAACTGCTCAGACCTCAATTGCATAGACTGCATGTGTGTATTCCAATGAGCACACAATTCTGTGAATTAGCAGCTCCACCACTTTGTGAGTGACAGCATTCTCACTCTGTGAGAGTGCTGAATGTGCAGTTAACCACAGGGTGTGATGGCATACCATATCTATATTGCGCAAGGAACACATCCATTAAGGCGTCAGCCTTATTGATCAGAATGTCATTGCTTTTTGAAGTTTGAGTAGCAGAAATTCAATAGGTTTTGTGAAATTTCAGATCATGTCTATGAAGCCTTAATGGGACAAGTGAAAAAAAAAAAGGGTGGGGGGAGGGCAGATACAAAGTTATACAACGAGAAAATAAAATAAAAAAAAGGGGTGGGGGGAATATGGTAGAGAAAGTTGCTGCATGATTGGAGTGTAGATCAACATCAAGGCCACAACAATTTTAATGATGTATATCGGCTCCACTAGGTCACATAGAACCCAGGCAGGGAGATGGATATAACTTACACAGGTGTGGGTCGGCTAGAGAGAAAGGTTTTATAGGACACAGAGTCTTTAAAGTCCATCCAGCCAAACCAGATATCCCTAAAGGATTCATAATCGCCATCAGCGGAGGTTATCAAATCGTCCATCTCCAAATATAAATCTATTCTCATGAACCAGTCAGTCACCGCGGGAGAAGAGGAGCGCCATCTCACCGGGATAACAGCCTTTGCTGCGTTATTCAAATGACATAATAAAGACCTTTTGTACCTCGAGAGGGTCCCGAACGACAGATGGAACAACCAAAACAGGGGGTCTGTGGGGACCGATTCACCAAAAATTATGGCTGGGAGGCGAATCACTTATGACCAATAGGGCCGGAGAAGCGGGCATTGCCACCAGATATGAAAAGGCATTAGAGCAGCGCCAACATATATTGGGCACCCCAATCCCCATTTTAGAAAGTATCAGGGTATCTGTACCATCTCGAGATGAGCTTGTACGAAGTCTCAACAACGGTGGTAGTCTTGGAGCAAGCGTGTGCTAGTGCAAATATTTTTCTACATTGAGTTTCATCTAGACTGGAACCGAGGTTACGGTTCCAACGCTCAGTAAAGCTGCGGAGGGAGATGCCAGCGTCTGAGGAAAGAGAGCTGTAGAGTAATGAAATAGTATGGGTGGGGGGAGTGGGACTTGCGCACAGCTGCTCAAAAGGAGTATAAACCCTACTTAAAAGTCTAGGGTGCTCCCAAGGAGTGTAAGAAGTGACGAACCTGGAAACAGCGCCAATATTCATTAGCCTGCAGCTTCCATCTCTCACGTACCTCTGCAAAAGATAATACACTACCATTGCTAACCAACTGTCCAACTCTGAAAAGGCCTGCCCTCAACCAAGAATGGAAGGTATTATGGTCCATCCCCAGAGGGAAACTTTAATTATAGAGAAATTATGTTAGAGGGGAATTAGGAGCGAATATCGATGGGGATCTCCTCATGTTCCTCCAACAGGAGAGCGTAGGACCAATAGTGGGGTGCGTGAGATTGGGGAGGACAGGAAGCCACGGTGCTATCGACAGGGGGATCTCAAGTGCTTGTTCCTCTATACATATCCATTGTTTAGGGGAGTCAGATCTAGGGCCTGATTCAGAGCCGGACGCTCTGTCCAGAGCGCTCGCTCTGAATGAGGGCCCTCCTCCATTAAAATGGAGCGTCCTCCTGGTCGCTCGTATAGCTGTGGGTCACCACCCACAGCATATACGAGCGTCCAAAAAGATGATCGCAATGGTCTTGACCATCGCGACCATCGGACTTGCGACGGAAACCCTGCGGTAGGGTTTCCCAGCCACAAGCCCTGGAGTGATTTTGGCTCCATCAGAGCCAAAATCACTCCCACTGACATCACTAGTGATGTCAGTGGGGCCGGCTTCAGACGGTAGGCATTCCCATGGGAACGCCTCCGTCTGGCAGGCACGCCCCCGGCATGCCCACCAAAGGGGGCGTGCTGTCAATCACCATCGACAGCACGCCCCCTTTGGTGCGAGACCCGGAGCGACAGCTTGGCTCTCGCAGTCCGGGTCGTGCGCATGCGCAGTGGGGAACATCGACCCACTTGCGAGCGTACTGCCGTTTGCGAGTGGGTCTGAATGACCCCCCTAGTCCATTCTAAAATGCGGTGTAGGAGGCATGCTTGATGATTTCTTTTAATATTTGGAAGGGAAATGCCGCCTCTATCCTTGTGACGGGACATAAGATCCAACCTCAAACAGGGTCCATTTCCCTTCCAGATGAAATCTCTAATTAGAGTTTGGACATCTAGTATCCACTTAGGTGATAATTTGATTGGGAAAGTTTGTAGGAGGTACAGGATCCTAGGTAAGAAGTTTATCTTCAACACACCCAGTCTTCCAAACCACAAAAAAGATTTGGTTTTCTAGATCTGCAAATCCGAGCGGAGTTTGGCTAGTAGGGGGACAAAATTAGATTCAAATAGGTGTGTAAGGTTTCTAGTTAAAGTAACACTGAGATATTTTAAATGGGTCGTATGCCAAGCAAAGGGGAATGATAATTTGAGACCAGCTACCATCTGGGAAGGGGCAGTAATGTTTAGAGCAACAGATTTCGAGTAGTTAATTTTAAAGTTAGAAAGGTCCCCAAAGATCTTAAACTCTTCTAATAAATTTGGAAGTGAAACTATAGGGTTTGTGATTGTGGCCAATAAATAGTCGGCAAATAGAGCTAATTTATATTCCTCCCTGCCCACTTTGAAACCCGATATACCCGAGTTTAGGTGTATGGATCATGCCAGGGCCTTCATACAAAGCATGAAAATCAGGGGAGATAATGGGCAGCACTGTTTAGTTCCATTTGCTATGGGGAAAGAATTTGAGAGGGAGCCATTAATTCTGATTCTCGCAGATGGAGACCTATATAAGGCAAGGATACGTTAAAGACAAACAGGACCTGTTTTAATATTATGTTTGATTATTCTTTATTTTTCTGATTCCCAGTAGTACTAGATAATTTTATGTATATTATATTTTACTGTGTTGATGATATATTCTATTATATAAAAATACTGGATGGCACCAGTAGTAACAAAATAAAGCAGACCACACAGTCATGGAACGTTTCAGAGGCTCTCCCTCTTTTATGAAAACATCACCAAAGTACAAAACAGGCCAGGAGGTTACATGTCTTGAACATAGTGCATACTTCCCAACATGACCCTCTCCAGGAGGGACACAATACTCTGGTCCTGGACCTCCCTGGTAAGAGGCGGGACTGCAGCACAGTTCAAAATTAAAATAGGGGAGCCTCACCAACTGTCATTTCACATGCTGCCAAACATCACTGGCAGCTGGTGTGACTCCCCTATTTGAATTTTGGACTGTACTGCAGCCCCACCTCTGGAGCCGCCACCAATCATAAATTACCAGGGAAGTCCAGGACCAGAGCATTGTGTCCCTCCTGGAGAGGGTCATGTTGGGAGGTATGATAGTGCATTCTACTGGCTTAAATGAAATGCTCTCATACTCTTGTTTTGTTTTTGTGACCCTTACAGGACATGTTCCCTTTTTAGATTTGTGTCACTTCTTGCCTTTAGGTCATTGTACTATCATTGGCATGTCATTGTTTATACAGATAGGATGCTATATTATTGATCTCAGTTGATATACATTGTGTTAGTACACACCCTATTATCTGTTTTCTATTCAGATCCCTTAGTGAGGTAATTGATGTTATCATACTTTTAATGTACAGCCTATGCTTGATCCAGCCTTCTGCCAGCGCTTCCTAGATCGTAGCCCTTTCCCTGCTTCATTATCCCCGATGTTGTCATGGTGACGGGCACTAATGGCAGGTTGCCGGGACGCCAGCAGGTGGCCATTAGTGATGACGACGTCATCAGCGCTGAACAGGGTTTACGTGGATGTGTGATGCACAGTGGTGAGTTACTATATCTATATGTCTGTTTGTTTTGTACTTTGGTGATATCTTGATATAAGAGGGAGAGCCTCTGAAACGTTGAACTCCACGACTGTGTGGTCTGATTTATTTTGATACTACCGGAGTGCCATCCAGTATTGATTCTATATAAAGCTGCAAGTTTGGTTTGTTGCAGGAAGGGCACCTGGACTGTTGGTTATTTTCTTTGGAACACATACACACATATATACATACGCATACATACATACACACACACATATATATATATATATATTAATACACACATACACATCTCCCAACATGACCCTCTCCAGGAGGGACACAATGCTCTGGTCCTGGACTTCCCTGGTAAGAGGTGGGGCTGCAGCGCACTTCAAAAGTCAAATAGGGGAGCCGCACCAACTGTCATTTCACACGCTGCCAAACATCACTGGCTGGAACTCACTTGCACTTGGTGTGACTCCCCTATTTGAACATTGGACTGTACTGCAGCCCTACCTTTGGAGCTGCCACCAATCATAAATTACCAGGGAGTGTGTGTGTACAGTCAGGTGCATAAATATTGGGACATTGACAGAATTTTCATATTTTGGCCTCTATTCACCACCACAATGGCTTTGAAATGAAACAAACAAGATGTGCTTTAACTGATTTTTTCAGCCTAATGATGGCTTGCTTCACTGATAGTGACAGCTCTTTGGATCTCATATTGAGAGTCGACAGCAACTGATTCCAAATGCAAATGTCACACCTAGGATCAACTCCACCTTTACCTGCTTAATTGATAATGAAATAACGAGGGAATAGCCCACACCTGTCCATGAAATAGCTTTTGAGTTGATAGTCCCATTACTTTTGGCCCCTTAAAAAGTGGGAGGCACATATAGAAACCGTTGTAATTCCTACACCGTTCACCTGATTTGGATGTAATTTCCCTCAAATTAAATCTGAAAGTCTGCAGTTAAAGCACATCTTGTTTGTTTCATTTCAAAGCCATTGTGGTGGTGAATAGAGGCCAAAATATGAAAATTCTGTCAATGTCCCAATATTTATGCACCTGACTGTATATATAAAAAATTTATTTCTTCACAATTTAGTAGTTGTAACACCCTGTATGTTAGCAGCTGGTCTTACAGCCAAAGTTTTTTACATTTAGATATACCTTTAATACCAGAGAACCCTGTTGGTTCAATAATACAGTAGTTAGTATTCTGTCTGCATATGATGCATTTCCCATAGCTACTGTATCTGATGGCTTGAAGTTCCTTATCGCACATCTACACATCAATCAGCAGCTCTAAAATTATATGGAACTTGATACCCCAGAGTTAGGATTGTAAATACTGCAATTTTATCAGTGTAAGCTTTTTCTGGAGTTTATAGTTCCATAAGAACATGCGTAACTTGTCTGTGGTTGAAGTATACCTATGAATTTAGTAATATATTTTAATAAGATAATTCCCCATTTATTTTTAGATTCATTTTGTTTTCTAGAACCCACTTAAGGTTTTTTTTTTTAGTTATTTTATAGCAGAGGTTCCCAAACAAAGTCCCCAAGGCTCCCCCAACAGTTCAGGTTTTAGAGATATCCTTGGTTGAGCACAGGTGGCTTAATAAGTACCTCAGTCAATGTGATTTAACCACTTGTGCTCAATCATGGATAGCTCTAAAACCTGAACTGTTGGGGAGCCTTGAGGACCGCGTTTGGGAACCTCTGCTTTATAGTATTGACTTGTGAAATTTTAAGTAAATAAGGAATGGCGCGTTGCATTACAATTGTGGCATGACAGATGTCAAAGTAACACTTGTCAGGTCTGCCTGTAAGGTCAAAAACAGTAGGCTGCTCTCACTTCCCTGAGCTGGAGGAAGGTAAGCCTAAATGGGTATGCAATCGGGAAGTTGACTGCCTAAATACCGGCAGCTGGCTTCCCGACTGTCATATCCCGGCAAGGGTGAAATGCCGGGCGTCTAGATGTAGACGCCCACATTTCCCCGACGCCGGGAGCCCGGCATCCCGATCATAGTGATGCCGGGCGCCGTAAGCGGACAGCCGTGGGGGGGGGAGGGTTAGGGCTCCGGGGGGGGACTTAAGAGTTAGGCACCCCCCCGGGAGGGTTAGTCTAGGGCGAGGGAGGGTTAGGCACCCCCCAATTCCGCCTAAATGTTTTTCGTCAGTTTCAGATGAATAAAAGCAATTGCATTAAAGCAACCAAAAAACTTACCAATATATTTATTCAAAAAAGTCTATAAGAAATATTTTTGCATCCTAGTGATAACACAAATGAAATAAGCATTTTTTTTTAACTCTGGTATTTCTAATCTCATTACTACACTGTAGAACGCATAGAAGTTATGTACGAGTATAAAAGTAGTGCACATGGGAAATATGGCCATTGTCAAGATTTCACTTCATTTGATTTGGTCACACCATCTCCATCCTCCTCTTCCAGATCATCAATGTGCTCCTGCAGTTCAGGCTCATATTCTTCCTCTGGGTCAGAGTACAAGTCACTGTCTGCAGACAGCAGATAGTCCCGGGGACTGGTGCAATCCTGCACAGCCCACTTCTGTTTTTTCATTTTTCTCCTCAGCAGCTTTTGCTTCCTAATCTCTGCCAGCTGTTCTTGCTGCTGCTTTGATAGTTCAATGCCATCGGTTTCCATTTGCCTCGCCTTCATTTTCTTCTTGTAGTCAACAATTTGTTTGTTAAATTCTACATGATCAATTCCAAACACACTGGTAGTAGGAAAAGCAGACACCTCAGAGGGGGATTCACACTGCAATGTTCTAAAGTAAACAAAACAGGCAAAACAAGGTGATTGCACAGACTAAGGTTATTAATAAGGCTATTACTTGTTTCTAATGCTCTATGCTGCTATTGATCTGGTTGACAACCATTCTCAATAAACACTGCTATTCATTAGGTCACTAAGAAATAGTCATTACCTGGTTCTCATCCTATTTATCAAACATAAATGCAATTCTACCAACATACAAAGCCATTAAGAAAACTGCATCAACATAAATCTCTTTGCTCATCTCAATACCTACCAACTCGACCCGCCCACTCTGCCCAAGATTTGAACCAGGCATCAACACTCATTACCTGCTCCCAGATTACAGGACTTTTTCCCAGACTGCTCCCACCCTGTGTAATTCCCCCCAAGACTTTCCTCTAGCCGCCAAACATTGATTATCTTGCCCAAAGAGCTGAGTTTTCAAGGATGTTTCAAATTACTGACTAATCTTTTTAAACTCTCTTTAGGCTATTCTACCCAATCGGTGCCACTGTACAAACTTACATTTATTCTCCATCAATACTCAAAAACAGTCTAATCTCTGACTGGGTCACATATCCCTACTAAGCATTTTACACTGGCCTGGCTGAATCAGTATGCAATATGTAGCACCTAACCTCATGTATCAAACTCCTATTTCCCTACACATTGTAAGTTTGTGCTTTTTCCTGCCTGACAGTACCCAATCTTGTTTCATTCCTGTGTTTGTTCCCTTCTCCAGATCGCTTTGCTGTATGCTAGCACTACGTACCTGGGAACATCTCCACATCTGATTGACTTGTCATAGTTGTATCCAAAGTCTAATGTTGCCAACAATTCTTCTACCTGTGTTAAATGAATACAAAATCAGAATTTGACATTAATATATAAATCAATAGATGTGTATATTATGGAATGAATAATATGCATGGAATAACCGCAGTGTTTATAGTTAACCAATTATGTCCAGAATGCTTTTCTGCTCCCTTTTGAGCAGGTTGCCATATTTGGAAGTAGGTGCAGTTAAGTGGCAGCACTACAGATGCCGCCTCCCGTTGGCAGCAATACCCATGCCTCGTGTTGCTCCCCATCACTGCCGCAAGCGAGCGGTGAGAGCTACATCCTCTCCTCCTAGGAAAGAAAGTGTAATGCGTCTTACTCCCAGTGACCCACTGGGGAGGAGGAGCAGTCAGCAGCTTCCTAAGTAAAATGCTACTGGCTGCTTCTCCTTCATGTCACCGCCTCATGTGGGGAACTATAGGGCCATTAGAAACACTGCATTAGTGACATTTGTCTCTTAATTATTGTTTTAGGCAACCGAATAAGTTTGCTTATTGATAGCGGTGTCCCTGGTGAAGATAGTCATGCACAGGCCGATCCAGTTGGTCAGCACTTAATGCAAGTAGCAGAATCAGTTTACAATTTGGCTGAATGAAAGGAGATGGGCCAATAGGCCACAGCACATTTGTGTATATTGTAGTTTAATACACAGGATCAGTCATGTCACAGCAGCTTAAATTTAAGGTTTTTGACCTGTATTCGATACCATTTAGACATCAACTTATTTAACAACATTGCTCAAAGGTAAATATTCAAACTAAAATATAGAAACCAGATATTAACTTATCTGTCTAGGGCATTGACTTTCAACCTTCTTCAACTCGAGGCACACTACACAAGATTTTAAAGTTGCCGAGGCAAACTATCCTTTTTTTTTTACAAAATATTTTAGTATTTTTTTTTAGTATTTAATAACAAAATATCAACATATATTTACTATGCCACATTGCTCCCCACAGAAAACACCTAGGCCACATTGCTCCCTACAGAACACACCTAGGCCACATTGCTCCCTACAGAAAACACCTAGGCCACATTGCTCCCTACAGAAAACACCTAGGCCACATTGCTCCCTACAGAAAACACCTAGGCCACATTGCTCCCTACAGAAAACACCTAGGCCACATTGCTCCCTATAATAAAAAACATGGATGGCCCCCACAGAAACAAAAAAACAAACAAAAAAACATTGCTCCCCACTAAAAAATAAAACATGGCTGGCCCCCACAGATAAATATGATGACCATTGGTCAACCTAAAACTCACACCCTGCAAAGCTGTCAGCAGCGGGCGAGCGTGCGTCCAGGCAGACAGCCAGTAGAGAGAGCAGGCTGGACGGCTGGCAGAGCGGGCAGGAGGGAGAAAGGCGGCCAACGCGGCGTACGTGACCTGTGTTGTCACGCCGCCACGTCTGGGTAGGTCACTGCCTGGGCGCGTCTCGTCTCTCAAAAGAGCTCAGCCGCATCCCGAGGTGCTGTACTGTGAAATGTACCCGGCGGCTCTGACTGCCGCGGCAGACTTGCATAGCAGTTTAAAACCGCTGATCTAGGAAAAGTAAACATGTAAGCTAATACATGTCTGATTACTACGGTTTTAGTACAGATTTGAACAATTTTAGTAAGTCGCATTATCAATAGGCCATTTCAGACTAAAGTCCTATGACAACATGTATCTAGCATAGTGACTTGGCAATATTTAAAATTTTCAAGGAAACTCATTATAGAATGTGAATATTCCAGTTAATGGAAGTCCACAGTGATTAATAACATTTACCAAATTATTATTATTTACAGCATGGTCTATGGCGATAGAGGACTTAATAAAAGTGCATAAACTTCTATACGTGCACTCTGTGCCACAGAAAACACCACCCATATATTTAAAAACCACGATTGGACATTTTGAACCCTCCATCTGGGCAGCAATCATCACATTTCTGACTAATCACACGCAGGTCACATCGACAACCCCCAATTAGCTTCTGTAAGCTTATCAATATAGCAGCACCGACGTATGAAGCTGCAGTTCAATTTCTTTACTTAGAGATCATTAATAAATACAAGATAATGATGTAGAGGTGCGTTTAACACCTCCCTTCAATAGTTTGACAATGACCTCACATTACACCTTAAGGCTGTTGAGGGACTCTGGTTCTTCTCTTATCTAACTTTGTCTGTGTCTTCCTACTTACCTCTATTACTTCCTCACATCATAAAACTTCCCTTATGCCATAGTCGTCATTCCTGTCCTCACTGCCAATCATGGAAATCCCATGGGGTCGCTGCCTCTGCATGTCAGCACCTGAAATACTCTGCGACAACTTTCTACTGATTGGATAAATGTTGTTCTGTCCTCACCTACGGCATCCCGGGGAAACATGAGATGTATACTAAAGGTTGTTTGGATCCTGGTAAAAATGCACCTTAAATATATCTTGTAGATTTATTTTGAAGATAATGTATATGTTCTATTCATCCTACCTCTTGTATTTTAGCATCCTCTTTGTCTTTTAAAAACAAAATTGGTGGAACTCTTCCGAGAACCTGATGTGTTATCAAGAGATGTCTGAAAAACACAATAAAAGCTTTGAGAAATATATTTTGTGTCATAATTGACTAGGAAAATGGGAGTCCATGACGGACTAGACCACAGGTTCTCAAACTCGGTCCTCAGGACCATAAAAAGTGCATGTTTTCCAGGTCTCCTCACAAAATAAATAATTAGTTCCACCTGTGGATTTGTGTCAGTGAGTAATGACTAGACCTGTGCACCTGCTAGGTGACCTGTAAAATATGAACTGTGTAGGGTCCTGAGACCGAGTTTGAGAACCACTGGACTAGACTATACATAGTAGGACTAGTATACTGGACATGAAAAATTAACAAAACTTTTACACGTAACATTCAACATGTAAGACCTAACCAATATGTGTAGATGTATAAAACATAACTTCATAGTAGCATGTATAGGTTTAACAAGCTAGAAACAATGGGTACTGTTTATAGCAGGCCTATCAAGTATTAAGGTAGAACAGAGGGAATATGCTCGGAGTTCACAGATAAGAACTTTCAAATCCAGCATTTGTATAGACCAAAAATCCACAGTACAGACCAAAGAAATTACACAAAGATTAAATACAGCACCTAAAACGAGGAGAATATTTCTGGAGCACTTTTTCAATCTCTGCATCTGTGTCTTTGTTGCCGCTGGTTTTCCAATAAGCCCGACAGGCTGAAACATCTACTGTTACAGACACCTAAACAACAAGACATCATTTCTAGTCAAAATAATGACAGCGCAAGATTTTGCAAACAAATTTTTCTTTAAAGGGGTTGTCTACTTTTAATTAACACAGACTCAATAAAACCTTCTGTATAGTGGTAACATTCTTTATTTGGGGAGTTTTACTATACATATGGATACTATTGCAAGCAAAATAAAAAAAGTTTATTTTGCATCCCTGCAACTTTGTTTTTAACCGTTACTTCTTTAACATTTAGGGAATTATGGGTATCCGGATCTTTCACAACACAGAGACTGATCTTGTTACAGATATCGTAGTGGCAACATCACAAGAGATTCCACCTTATACCTGTATTTAAGCAATCTTTTTGGCACCTGTTTATAGTGTTCTACATTAGGATGCTGTGTGCGCAACCAAACGCTTTCAGGCACATACACGGAATTAAGGGCTCTGTCAGACAGGCTCCAGACAAGTAGAGGAGGGAGACTGATAACTGAAAGGGAGAAAGAAGAGCTTTGTCTGAAAGTGGCATCGGACGAGCTAATTAGGGCGCAGAACTACCTGTGGCAGGTGGCAAAGGATTAATAATCCAACTGTAATTTTTAGGCTCATTCACACCATTTCTGATTCCACCTCAAAAGCTGACTGCAGACCTGCTGCTTTATTGCATGGTGACCTAGGAATCTAATGGAGATCGCTGCACTGCTTGTGAAAGCGGATTAAAAAGTGCAATTAAAAACTCTGATTGGTCACTTCCCAGAGCAACACAACTAATTTCAATTACACACATACTAGTGTCAGGTAAATTATGACACCATGTTTTAACCATTAGGTTCACACACAAGTTTTAATATGGTGTCAATACAGAAAAATACATTTAATACTGTAGTCCTTCTGGGACAATGATTTTAAAAATAAAAAGATGATTGCTATTATGTCCTATGGACATTTATAAGTTTACTTTGTGCATTACTCCCTGAAGTACCAGCATATGCAGCAATGGTCTGACATTAGACATGGGCTGATACTGGAACCAATGAATGTGTATGGGGATGTGTAATAGTGTCCCAGCTCCAGTTTCATCTTAAACAAGAAGCATGGCAGACTCTGTATTACAGTAGAACAGACTATTCAGCAGGTGTGCATTGTGCTTGCAGGGACCAATACCTTTTCCTCTCGCTTAGGTGTGAGAATAAATAACACTGAAGTGATGTCTTTAAATACATGTTCCTAACAAAGAGCTCTTAATTACAATATTTAAGTGAACTAATTTGCGTTCTCTGCAGACAGTGTCATTATCTCCATTAATCTTTTATGTAACATTCACCCTAATCCTAGTAACATTGTAGAATTCCAGCAACGTAAATCCTATTTTTGTGAATTAACAAGTACATGTGGCTTCTTCTAGTAGCCTGTTTTCAAACTGTCTTTCCAGCCCCCCATCTGGCAATAAACACACATTATGCCCCCGATTCAAACAGTCATTGCTGACAGTCTAAGATGCCATTGTCCACCAGGTCATTCATCTGACGTCAGGGAAATTAAACTGCTGGTGCTAATAGAGATTCACGCTGGCGGATTTGCTGATGTCAGAGATGTGGTTGGACAGAGGAGATGCTATATAGCGCCATTGCAGGAGAAACTGAAAAATGACAGGGATGCTGCATTTGTAACTTAACGTATAGCAGGAAGGCTTGGGGTTTATATTAGAAAAAAAAAATTACATATAGGAAATAGTGAATTAAAAAAAATCAGAACTGTATAAGGAGATCATGCCATTCTGAGATCCTGGAGCTGTGTTATTGTTTATTTCTAATTGTAAAGCACTGCTGTGTATGCTGGCACTAAATAATGATTATTAATAGGAGGACTCGGTAATGGTACCATCACATCCGGCCATACAGGTATGACCAAAACCAACAATGATCTGGAATTTCCAAGCGGACAGGCTTTTTTGGTGCATGGCCAGCTTACAGTGAATTGTAGCTTACTGTTTTACGGAATGAGGGTCACAAATTATTTTGGAAGAATTTAACGTCACACAAAGACAAAATTAAAGGCGAAAAGTCGGAAAGTTTTCGCCTGTCTGACCTTCCCCCTCATTCGCCTGTTGCAGAGGCGAAATTATTCCATGCGTGTTCCCGCTTTTCGCCTAATTCAACTGCAAAACAGGCAAAAACGGAAATTGGCGAATGCAGAACAGGCAAAAAGTACTGAAAGAATTGGGGAAATCAGTCTGTACCCCAGAAAAAGATGCACTAACATAGGAAATCAATATAGATGTGTACTAATAGCCCTAATAAAGCTAATTTTGCGTACTTAAGTTGTGTAAATTGCTTCCTATTTGCGTCTTTGTTAAAGTGGTGAAGAATGGCATAAAGCAGTATTTATGGGGGAAAATAAGTAGTCCAGTCAAATTTGGGGTACCTGAAAATGGGTGCTGGCATATTTTTATGTCTCTAAAGTGAACTTTTTAAAAATGTGAAAAATCCACCTGCTGCATGCACCTGTAATCCCAAAAACACCTGACCCATCCTTGCAGCCCCCAAGAAGCCTATTTCACTAGTTTTTATGCTGTCCCCACACTTTTGACATCACCCCAAAAATGACATGTCTTTTTTGGGGTGTTCTTATCTTTTGTTTTTTTTTGCAGATTTGTCCTTTGGGGCGCTGTCCCAAGGGTTCTGAGTCGTTTCCCCACGGTTGCACCCCAAAATAAAGATTTTGCATTTCTTTTCACCTGCTATTCATTGGAGAATCTTTTTTGCCGAATTCAATGCACCGAGCTTCCGCTTAGACAAAATCGTCATGGAATTGAATTAGGTGCAAAGTTTTAGGCGATATTTTTGCCGAAAAACGCCTCTAATTGAATACGGCCCAAAGTTGTGCATTACTTTATGGCTAAATGTTATAATGAAGAATATTAATAGGCAATTCAGGGTTTTAAGAGAATGTGACTTAAACAGATGAATGTCAAATTACCTTTGAAAGTTCGATACAAAGATCAAAAACCTCTTCACTGACTTCTGATGTACCAAGCAGGCCTGTCAGTGCTTTGTACAGGATCGAGTTTAGAGCTCTAATGCGAACGTTATTTCCTCTCTTTTCTTTCTGTTGCTGTTTTATCAAGTTCATTAAACCTTGTGGCTGGTTATCCTGCAAGATAGGCATATTGTCACAAATAAATACCCAGTCCTGGATGTAAACTAAAATACTTACAAGGCACAAATATTCTCCTTAAAACTAAAGGTGCCCATCCACTAGACGGTTAAATGAAGCCATTGAACGATAACAATATCGTTATTGTTCAATCATCGTTTGCAAATAGTTAAGAAAAATGTCTAAAACGACCAGCGATGCGTGCTCCCGCTGGTCGTTTAGACAGCTATCATCGGGCAAACATGCTGGACAACCTGACAATAACGTCAGGTTCAGCCTGTTTGCAGATGATTGATGCGCAGTCGTTCAGTGTAGGCACATCACAGACTGACAAAGGACTGCACAATTACAATGTCATAATCGTGCAGTCGTTTTCATGTCTTTAAGTGGATGGGCACCTTATCACTTTAAAAAAACAAAGACAGAAAACAGGAATGTGTGCCAACCAGGACAAAAAACAAAAACAACCAATGAGCTGAATTCAATTCAGTGCGATGATGAATAGCCGTGGGAAGGAGCTACCTCAGCTATTCAATACACCGCGCTGTTTGGGCGGTTAAAGGATTCTTCTCGCAGCTGTCTGCTGGCTTAGCCCGATGCCAACAGCCGTGCGCCCGGCACTTTAGTCAGAGAATGCTGGTTACTGCGCCTTAACATCCAGGTTAAGTTGCGAGAACCGGCATTCTCTGACTTAACCAATTCCCGACAAGGCAAACAGCGCAGTGTATTGAATAGCTGCGGGAGCTCCCTCCCACGTCTATTCATCATTGCACTGAATTTAATTCGGCCCATTGAGACCTCGGACATGCTACTTAAAGCCCCAATTCACTTGAACGGAAATCTAAAATGCCAATGAAAGCAAATTTTTTTTTTTTTTTTTTTTAAATAACACCAGGTACTAGCATGGAGAATGAGAACCAATATAAGATAGCATAGTTCCTGGTCTTAAGGGATTGAGAAAGTTACAACCTCAACTACAACATGCACAATATACAAACAGAACACATGCAACATTTGTAAAATTGTATATTTGCATATCAGCTGTAACTTGAAAGCCACGTGGGCATTTTGTTAGCCAGAAATAAGGTCTAAACGTGTCCCAGAGAAGAAAATTGGAAATAAAATACATACTGGGGGATATGTATGAACCACCGAAGCAGCTCCAGCGCACATTGTGCGCTGATACCGATTCTACCCCATGTATGAGTGGGGGTCTGGGCGGTAAATGCCCGGGGCGCTATGCGCCCATGTCATTATAGGCGCTGCTATCTACAAGATAGCAGCTCCGATAGCCTGGGCTATGTACGAACGGTCAGTTCGCCTGACCGTTCCGCTAGCTGCAGCTGTTGCCATCGACAGCTACAGTCTGGCGAAACCCTATCCCCACAGCAGGGACAGCGCTGTTCCTGCTGCGGGGGCTTCCGGCTTCAGGGCTGCACATGGGATCTCACGATACTTGCTCAGTGGAGCCAGCCAGGACAGAGACAGTACTAGGCTGATGCGCTGTGTACTCAGGCAGGGATCGCCCCTGCTCCGGCCGATGACATGTTAATACATCTCATCATTAGTGCTTTCTGCTTCGTCTCGGTAAAGAGGCGAAGTAGGAAGCGTTATAGCGGTACGTTATAATACCTCCCCCATAGAGGATTTACTGATAGGTAACATTATTTTAACAGACTGTCCCAATTTCTATATTATTCTGAGCGATATAAAGTAAGGCTATAAAGCACAGTTTAGAGACTAGTCTGTTTATATGAAACGGTTTTAAAAAAACAAAAACACACTTAGTGGAACTGCTCCCAAAGTTAGAGTGGTACCTGTATAACAATACTAGCTGGGATACCCAGTGTTGCCCAGGTTGAAGCCTGGACCCTGAAGTACACCTGCTGCCTTTATTTGTTTACACTGTCCTCTCCTAAAGCCCCATTCCATTGATCCTGAAGAGAACCACACAGTTTGCTAACATGCATGCAATCAGTGGCGTAACTACTATGGGTGCAAATGGTGCAGCTGCTATGGTGCCCGAGCTGCCTCTGTGGCCTGCTGCTCTCCCTGCAACCAATCACGTACACAAGGTGGGTCAGTCCAGTCAAGGCCGCTGAGGGGGGCTCGGGTGTCAGTCGATTGCACTGTCTCTCCATGTCTGCCAGCTACAATCAGAGCTTGCTTACCAGCAGCCAATCAGCAGAGGCAGCGGCTCCTGATTGGCTGCCGGTCTGCGAGCTCCATTTGGCTTGCAATCGACACCATATTCAAATTGCTCCAGTGTCTGTCCACGTCTGCCGCTGCCTGCCATAATTATGTGGTGGCCCAGCACCATATCCACACTTGGGGAGGCGAGTTGCTGGGGGGGGGGGGGGGACATAATGTGTAAGGGGCAGTACTGTGTGGCATTATAGTATGTGTGCCTTAATGTGTTATATGGGGTACTACTACTATGTGGCATAATCTGTAAAGGGCATTACTGTGTGGCATAATGTATAAGGGGCACTACTACTGCATGGCATAATGTGTATAAGGGTTACTACTGTGTGGCATAACTTGAATGAACTGAGGGCCTGATTCAGACGCGCTCGCAAGCGGGTCGATGGTGGCCCAGTGCGGAGCCGGCTCCATCGTGCGCATGCGCGAGACCCGGATAGCGACGGGCAAACAGTCGATCCGGGTCTTGTACCAAAGGGGGCGTGCTGTCGATGTTGAGTGACAGCACACCCCCTTTGGTGGGCGGGACGGGGGCATGGCTGCCCAGACGGAGGCGTTCCCATGGGAACGCCTACCGTCTGGGGCCGGCCCCACTGACATCACAAGTGATAACAGTGGGAGAGCTTTCGGCTCTGTTTGAGCTGAAAGCTCTCTGGGGCTTGCGGCAACGAGACCCTACCACAAGGGTCTCGTCGCAAGCCCGATGGTCGCGATGGTCTTGACCATCATCATGGCCGTTCGCTATAGCTGTGGGTGGTCACCCACAGCTATGCGAGCGGCCAGGAGGCTGCTCTAAAAAACAAGAAGGCCGGCCCTGATTCAGAGCGAGCGCTCTGTCAGAGCATCCGGCTCTGAATCAGGGCCTCTGTGTGGGGGCAAATGTATGGTTTTTTTTTACCTCTGGGAAAACTCCTTTTAAGATCTTGCTATGTGGTCCACAAAGTTTTATATGGTCACTTTAAAAGGACTAACTGGATTTAATATGAACGTGCATGAGTCAAAGTTTGACAAGGATAGTTTTGTAGCTTTCACACAGGTTTTTGGCAGACTGCCACTTTTCCACTGGAAGAGTATAAATCCCTTCACTGGCCGTACCTGGAAGTGACGTGAGTGAGGGAGGAAGTGGAGGTTTCTGCCCACACTTTCCACGAAAATAAAAAAGTTGGCCCCTTGCGGGCTTGGTGGCTCGCCACATGTTTATATTCCCCCTCTATGCCCACTTGGATGGTAGGGAATGACGTTGGACACTGGCAGATGACGTCATCGTACAGAAATGGAAGGGGATCTCTCTCTTCCCATTTTTAACTGGAGCCAGCCCTGAAAGAGTGTCCCCATTTGCATGCGTCAAAGTCTAACAATTGCTGAGACTGAGGTTAAATAGGATACTTTTGTAGCTTTCACACAGGTTTTTGACAGACTGCCAATTTCCACTGAAGCCAGCCCCGAAACCTGTGTAATTTAAGAATATCCCCATGTTTAGGGACTGTGTGGCCCTGACGAGGACGAAAACCTAATCCTGGTCAAAAAACATAAACATGACAAATTTTGTGGAGCTAGGTCCAAAACACTGGCGTGCATAAAGGACAAGCAGACAGACAGTCACACACGATTTCTTGCATAAAATATAAATACACAAGGATATGTACAACAAAGACCTATTTGAAAAGTTTATTGGTCACATGAATGTAAATTGGCAAACCAACTATTTATACTAATACTTACTGGCCTAGAATAACATGGATTGTCATACCAAAGTTTCTTTCTGTAGAAATAAATATAAACATACATGTTGAAATATTTAATAAACTACACAGTGCACAATGGAGGCTCTCTACCAAACGACACAGGGACTCCCCGCCCTATGACACCAGTCAATCTGCTATGGACCCAGAGGCGTCACTAAGGGGGAATCATGCAGGGCGTGTGCCCCGGGCACCATCTGAACGGTGGTGCGGGGGGCGCCGCCGGACATGTTCCAGGACATTGAGGTCAGTGTTCGGTCAGCACTACACACAGTAACAAACACACAGCCTCCAGCTGTGTGTGTTTTAATTAGCAGCAGGACCGATGCTAAGCTTCCATGCGCCGTCCTGTGCTGCATGGCCGCGCCCCTTCCCCTGAGCGCTTACCCAATAGCGCTAGCGGGAGGGTAGAGGGCGGGCCCAGGCAAAGAGCAGGGCTGCGCTACGGGCGACGGACCTCCTAGTTTGTGCTTAGAGCCAGCGCCCGGGGGGGGGGGGGGGGTAGACTACTGGGGGCACTATAAAAAGGGCACTGTATAGAGGGGACTACTACTGGGGGCACTATATAAGGGGCTAACTACAGAGGGCACTATATAAGGGGCTTACTACAGAGGGCACTGCAAAGGGAGAACCACTACAGGGGGTACTGCATATGGGGGATCACTACTGGGGGTCTACATAAGTGGCACCACTACTGGGGGCACTGTATAAGGGGAACTAATGGTGGGCTGCATAAGGGGGCACTGTATAAGTGGCACTACTGGGGGCATTGCATACTGGGGGTACTGTACAAGGGGCACTACTGGAGGCCTGCATAAGGGGAACCCGTATAAAGGGCACTACATTAAGGTGCATATGGAAAGAAATGTTCCCAGTGACAAGAAAGGGGTGTGGGTCATGTATACACGTCCCATTTTTCAGTGACCACACCCACTTTCACCACACGCACCTATGGCGCACTCCATATTTCAATTTGCCCTGGGCTCCAAATACCCTAGTTTCACTACTGTATGGACCCAATGGCACCGGTCTACTGGATATGGACCAAATGACACCAGGCAGGCGTCTTCCTACTTGGGTTGCCACTTCATCCATTTAATAAGGAACAGGTGACTACACAGATTCTGTCACTGGTTGACTTTAAATCTCCATTTCACCTGGTTTTAATCAGTCACAGAATCTGTGTAATTCAGATCTGTCCTTTATTATACGGATGATCTGGCAACCTTCCCTACCCAATGCCACCAGAGAGGTCTCTCCCTACCTACTCTATGACACCAAGCAGCCGGCTCCCTATTCAATTACACCCGACCCTATGACACCCTACACACAGACTGTGGATAGTCGGCTCACTTGGATTTGGTGGAGAACTTGTGCAGCATACTCTTGGCAGGCAGTGCTGGGGAGATGTGCACACATCTTCGGTGTTGGAGGGTGGGTGCTGCGCCTGTTGAGATGGAGGCACGGGAGAGAGGACACGATACCCTCGAAAAAAAAAGAAAATCCCGCCAGATAACAGGGCGGTAGAATTCCTGCAAAACTGCAAAGGACGTCGCCATGTTTCTTCTTCCACGGCACGCCGGTACATGAAACCAAATAAATCTGTAGATCTGCGAGCAGCTGCCCGGACTATCCAGACCTTACCAGAAGAAATAACTGCAGGTGTGCCGTCAACCAGCAGATGGCAGCCGGGAGCCTCCGCACAATGGTATTTGTGATACGGCAGCTACAGAGCAGTTCTACAGATGCAGACAACCTCTACACCAGTGCTCGATAAGTACACAGCACGATAAACGACCAGCCACTCAGCTCCTAACTGACATGTCACAGGCTGTTTGAAAAATGACAGTTGGGAGCTGATTGGTTGGTCGTTTATCACTCTCCACTTTATCACTTCCCAGAGCTTCATACATATGCCCCATTGACACATATGGTGCATTGTTGCAGTATATTTTAGTGTATAATAACTATGTTTTTACATTTCAGCATAAAGTTAAACATATTTCACGAGTATTAAGTTGAATGTACTGGCCGCAGCATGCTCACTGGAGTTTGTTGATATTCAGAATGTCAATGATTTTCAACCAATGGTTTAAAACCATCAACTATCAATGTGACATCACAAGTTATGGCTAGACTTAAGGAGCGTACACACTAGACGATATGCTCCCTGAGCGATATCATCTAGTGTGTCCTCGGCAGGGTGTGCTTAATGTCGTTCATGACATTGAGCACACCCGATGAACGATATTATTAATGATATCGTTCAGCGCCGGGCTCCCTCCCCATTCCCCAACTTGCAGCAACCTGACAACATCGTTATCGTCGTCGTTATCGTTCATCGTTTTGATGTTAAAAATGGACGATAAAGTGGACGATTTAACAATATCGTTATCGTTCAGTCGTCCACTTTAATCGCCTAGTGTGTACGCAGCTATAGAGCCATATTCTATCCTTTAGCTGGCAAAAAAGGTGCAGAATTGGGGATTAGGGGTGCAGGTTTTAAAAAAATAGTCTACACCCCTGGGAATGGCCTCTAAAAATGGTCTATGTAAAAAAAAGTTTTAAACAAAATCGGGACACCCCAAAAAAATTAGTTGAATTTTGGGGGGGAAAAAAATAAATATATGGGGAACAAGTTTAAAACAAAATGTATTCAGGGGGGGTTCCCAAGTATGCGGCAGGTGTTTTAAAGAATGCGGGTGGTAGCGGCAGATGCATTTTAAAAAATGCACCTTAGGGACTTAAAAATATGCTTGCACCCATTTTCATGTACCCCAAATTTGATACACCTAGTTTAAAAAAAAAAAAAAAGCTAAGTGCTCTTCTTCACCCCTTCTTCCAAGGCGGAAAAAAAACACCTGCCGCGGCTATTTAAAAACCGTACTTACCTTCCGCAGGCCAAAACGGGGGTACCCATAATGATCCCCCATGTCAGGACATCATTAGGGGGGTCCCTGGATGCTTTCCCGAAAATTCCAGAATTTTTCCCGATACTTACCTGTCCGCCAGGTCCCGTTTTCGCAGCTTTGAAATTGAATACGGGGATAAAGCGGGCGCGCGCCCCATACTATATCCCCGTCAAACCTCCAATATGGAGCAAAAAGTCCAGCACGGACTTTTCTCTCACATATTGAATACCCCCCTATGAATGAAAGGAAGGCTTGCCTGCTTGTCCGGGGAGCCGGGAGCGCCTGATTTTTGGTAGGCTCCCGGCCAAATCAGGAGAGTAGGCAAGTGTGATCTCAAACCCAAATAGTGCCTGTTAGATTTGGTAAAGTTTCTTTTTTTTATTTCTTTATTTTAATTTCATATGGCGTAATTCAGAGATTTATGTAAATCCGATATTTACTGACAGGGCTATTTTTCTGGAAAAATAGGTTCAGGAACTGGGGGTGGAGATACTGGGGGTGGTGCTATAGAAAAACAATGATATATATTATATATACACACATATATATTATATATACATATATATAGTATTTAGAATTAAAGGCACTCAAAGGTGACTTTAAAATATATCTTATGGAGAATACATTTTGGCCCAGGACATAACTTCATAGTTAATGGAAGATTCAGGAACTGAGGAGCTGATTCAGAGCCGCTCGCTACATGCCAACGCTCGCACGATGTGTATGCAAATTGCGTGGGCAGGGCAATCGCACAGTAATGCATTAGAACGCCCAGTATTTCTTAGAGAGCGATCACATAGTGTATGCAGACTCCCACCAGCCTGTCTTAAGACGCCCACTTGTGCACTTCATGTCCAGGAAGTGTATGCAAACATCGGTACATCGGGTAACATCGGATGTGATCGCAGCGCTTGAGGTTGACCATACCCTGCCGCAAGCACTGCGAGCACTTCAGTGTGAAAACAAGCCACGTGACGTGTACTATGATGCTGTCTTATAATTATGCATGCCTCTAAAACGCTGTTGAGATGCTCAGGCACGCCTGTATTTGCACCTCCACTCCCCCGTTTTACATGGTCAGCCCCTAACACCACCCACAAACGGCTTCTCCTGTCACTCACTGTGCTGGGATGTCTATGCGCAGCGAGCGAATGCAATGTGAACTCTCCCTAAGGTATGTGCACGCGTACTGTGATGCATATGCATTAGGGATGTGCAGGCTCGGATAGGTTCGAGTTTGCACGCTGAGTTCGGATTTTTCAGTTTTTTTGGAGGGAAAAATCCGAACTCAGCGTGCAAACTCGAACCTATCCGAGCCTGCACATCCCTAATATGCATGCGCACAATACATACACAATGCATACCATCGGCAGCAGCAAGCGTTTGCATCTTAGCGAGCGGGTCTGAATGAGCTCCTGAGTTCCTGCTGAAAAATAGTACTGTTTACTGAAATCTCCAATGTTTAAAGGGCCTGATTCAGGCGCAAGCCCCGGAGCTTGATCAACAGCCACCCCTTTTGTAGGCGTGGCGGGGGAGTGGCTTCACTAACAGAGGCGTTCCCAAGCGTATGCCTGCCGTTTGTGGGCAGCCCCACTGACATCACCAGTGATGTCAGTGGGAGAGCTTTCGGGTCTATTAGAGCCAGAAGCTCCCTGAGGCTTGCGGCTACGAGACCCTACCACAAGGGTCTCGTCGCAAGTCCGGCTCTGAATCAGGCCAAGGATCTGTGTATGCACAGGAGCCGCACTACATATGTGCAGATCTGGACCTGTTACTACGGTCGCAGTGCCTCAAAAGCTTCAGCTTAATTGACATGCTGGTGGTGTTTGAGGGCGGCAACGGGGAGGGTTCCAGAAAACGGAATGGGGGGACAGCCCTAATTTCTGGGCATGCCGGAGTCAGTCGCTGCATACTTGGACACAGCTTCACTGGCCCCAGCAGCATGATTTTGCTGGACTTCCTGAGTAACCTGAGGGTTTCTCAGATGTCCGATGTTCACACAGAGAATCTGATGCTGCATCTTTGGACACAGCCATCTAAGACGCCTCCTGCAACTTTTGCATAGTTTAGCAGAGACACTGCATACAAAAATGCAGCGGCTGTGCCACTAGCATAAGTTTATGAATTAGGCCTATAGTCAGCCACTTTTTTATTTTCCATTTAGGATCACCTGCCAGGAACTGCCAGCCTCCAATGTCTACCCCTATGTGTCTGACACTCACAGTACTGCCTTGCAGTGCCTTCCAGCCTCTCAATTCCATTTGCAGCTCACTTGCTCCACGCTCTCTCGAGCAGCAGGACTTTGGTCAGTCTCATCTAGGATACCAGGAGCTGCCAGGATTTGAAGTCTTTATGAGCAATTGCTGCAGTCATTGCAGACAGGTTTTTGGCAGATTACTGGACTGTGTGGAGTCTGTGTGGGTTGTAGACCTAAACGGAATTGTACAGTACTATTCTGATGCTCATATTTTTGTACCAGGGGCAACGAGAGTGGGGGAAGCGGGTACTACTTACCGAGAACAGGGCCGGTTGGAGGGGCCCGGGTCAGAGACTGCTGCCACATGAAAAATGATCCTCTCTGCCCACTACTGTTGTGACCACGTCTGAATAGAAGCGCAGCAGCACATAGGGCAATAAGAGAGAGGAGACTGCTGTGGCTGCGCTGCTATACAGACGTGGCCACAGCTGTAGTGGGCAGAAAGGATAATTGTTGGAACTCCCCTGTGCCAACCAAATACTATTTTGTTACAGGTTTTTGGGGAGGGGGCGTGACCATGTCTCCCACATACACCCCTTCCCATTACCAGAGCCCGTCAGAGCTCTCGATGGCACTGTCATGTACTGCACCTCAATTTATCTGTACAGACCACAAAACACAATAAAAATTATTTTGTATTTTATTTATTTAAATTTCTACATCAGGGTCCATAGGGTATCCACAGGATACCTTGGGGTATAGGTGATGACGTCAGGCATCGGGCACCATAGAGTTAAGTTTTCAGCCTCCCAGGATGCATCAGGGTCCCCTCCTATACCCCGCCCCCGAGCCAAGGCATCTCAGTTTCGTTGGTGTCCGGCTCGGAGTCGGAGCACATGTCTAGAGGGGGGCTTAAAGCCCCTGAAGTTCTCTTCAAAATTCGGCAGCTGTGGCTGCACATCTGGGAGTACAGCATGGACAGTCAGTACTGACGTCCATGTGGTCTCCCCTTCACCCCGCCGATACCAGAACGCCGGTACTGATCCGGGGATGCTGGTAAGTATCTGGGGTCACGGCTAGCGGTGACCCCAGATGCTTCGGACCGTGGCCGGATCCAAGGGGGACAGGTAAGCAGCGGGGTCCCGCGGTGGGTCCCCGCTGAGCACACGGTACAGAAGTCCCCAGGCAGGGGGCTCCCTGGGGACTGGCTGCACGTGGAGCCAGGCAAACAGCCTGCGCTTCCACTATACCCCAGGGACAGCGGGCCGCGGCCGAGCGGCAAGCACTACGGCTTCCCGGGGGTTAATTGCATGCCAGGGGTTAATTGCACGCCTTCCCTGTTAACAGCCGGCGTCTCCCCTGCTGCACACGGTCCTCTCTGCACAGCTGCCGATTGGTCTTGTGGCAGCGCTCCTCCTCCAGGCCGACCCTCTCTCTGCTCCTCGGTGGCCATCTTTGTAGGGTGGTGAATGCTGCTGGAAGCTGAGTGCGGCATCGTGATCTGGGTCCCCCCTGCATACCTCTCCTCCGATTACAGGTCAGTGTATGCAGTGCTGTGTCCTACCAGACTCTGTGTCTGTGTAGTTGAAATCAGCGCTGATAGTGCAGGGAATTGATTTTCTGCATTGTATGTGACTACTGCTAGCGCTGCTGCCTGTACTTTCATTTTCTACTGTCAGCCATTTTTCTGTCCCTGCTCTTACTCTGCTAAAACCCTTGCGGTGAGGTGATTGCAGGGTGTTTCTCCCACTATCCTAATAAGTATCAGTGAGAGGGGTCACATACTTTCCATCATGTCTGAGAGTGATTTTCCTCTCCAGCTTAAGTGTACTAAGTGCAATGTACCTATAGCGGAGGGGGAGGGTAACACGGAGGGGCTATGTCGGCAGTGTTATTTATTGGTGCGGCCAATTACTGTCACGGCTCCGGTACAGGAACCTCCCTGGGCTTGTTTCGCTAAGGCGCTTACAACCCTAGTGGGCCAGTTAGCTCCTCCACCTGCGTTTTCCCAGGTGGGATTGTCCCAGCAGTCAGTGGTGTCGTCACCCATGCAAGGTTTCCCGAGACAACTGATGGTACCCCACAGTCTCCTTATTTCCCCTCCCCAGGTCTCTCAGGAGCCTGCATGGGTTAATTCACTGACAAGTTCTGTACAGCATTTGTCGGACGTGTTACAAGGGGAGTCTGTGTTGCGGCCACATAAGCGGCCGGTGGCGTCTCTGTCTGCTCCTTATGAGGATGACGACGTGACGTCCAATGATGGGGAAATTCTGGATGTATCTGACCAAGAACCTCTCCGTACTAAAGAGTCGGACGCTAAGTCCAAGGTTTATATTCCTGGCCTTATTCGGGCAGTCCGTACAGCTTTAGTTATTGAGGATGACGATCCTCCGGTGTCCAAGTCCAAATATGCCTTTTTTAAAGATATTAAGGGTGACGCCACGGTGTTTCCTCTTTTGGGTCAGTTAGTAGACCATTTAGAGGAGGCGTGGAAACACCCTGGTAAACGGTATCAGCCTCTTATAGTTTGGAGGCGTCTGTCACAATCCTGGCTAGTTTTTTCCTTTTGTGACTTACCTCTGCCAGCTGCTCCATGGATCCGTGGGCCTGATTCAGAGCCGGACGCTCTGACCAGAGCGCTCGCTCTGAATCAGGACCCTCCTACCTAAACTTGGAGCGGCCTCTTGGATGCTCGCATAGCTGTGGGTTACCACCCACAGCTTATGCGAGCGTCCATGATGATGGTCGCGATGGTCAAGACCATCGCGACCATCGGGCTTGCGACGAGACCCTGCGGTAGGGTCTCGCTGCCGGAATCCCTGGAGTGATTTTGGCTCTATCAGAGCCAAAATCACTCCCACTGACATGTCAGTGGGGCTGGACCCAGTCAGTAGGCGTTCCCATGGGAACGCCTCCGTCTGGCAGCCATGCCCCTGGAACGCCCACCAAAAGGGGCGTGCTGTCACTCACCATCGACAGCACGCCCCCTTTGGTGCGAGACCCCGAGCGACGGCTACCCCGTCGCTCGCCGGGTCTTGCGCATGCGCACGACGGGGCTCCCTCCATCGTGCGCATGCGCATTTGGGTACCATCGACCCGCTTGCGAGCGTCCTGCTCTCGCGAGCGGGTCTGAATGAGACCCTGTGTTTGTAATTCTCCTGGGACATCTGCTCTGGCTGAATCATGCTGGCTGTGACATCTCTGTGTGTGCAGACTGCTCTCCTTCCCATACTGATTAATCACCTGGACCCTGCTCTGTCTGTGAGCATTGCTAGTCTTAATTGGAATCACAGGTGTGGTCCTGATTCTCAAGAGCTGCAGGGATGAGTACTCCCTCTGCATGTTATGCCTTGCTCCACTCAGAATGCCACTGCCAGACCACCTGTCTGTATCCACCAATCGCTGCCAAACTCTAGGTATATAGATCCTCCTCTAATAGAATTCAGTGCTTGAACATCTCGTTACGTCCCGTGGTGTACAACTTGAGCTATAGCTGTACCTCTGAGTACCAGTATGTCCCAGGCTCCTGCTGGTTCCTAGACCAGTGCTATCCGTAAGCCTACTGCGTTCAGCTATCCACGCTACCAGCCTCTCACCTACGGCTCCCAGGCCGCTCGAAGTAGCTTCCACGCTACCAGCTTCTCCACACGGCTTCCAGGCCGCATCAAGTAGCTTCCACGCTACCGTCTCTCACCTATGGCTCCCAGGCCGCTCCAAGTAGCTTCCATGCTAACAGCTTCTCCACACGGCTCCCAGGCCGCACCAAGTAGCTTCCACACTACCATCTCTCACCTATGGCTCCCAAGCCGCTCCAAGTAGCTTCCACGCTACCAGCTTCTCCCACGGCTATCCAGAGCTCGACGTAGCC
This sequence comes from Taudactylus pleione, assembly GCA_031769625.1. NCBI lineage: Eukaryota > Metazoa > Chordata > Amphibia > Anura > Myobatrachidae > Taudactylus > Taudactylus pleione. The sequence continues at coordinate 14,353,745 of JAUIMM010000178.1, forward strand.
ATCCAGCTACCAGCGTCCACCCACGGCTATCCAGCCGCTCCACGTAGCCACCTAGCTACCAGCGTCTACCCACGGCTATCTGGCCACTCCACGTAGCCACCCAGCTACCAGCGTCTAGCCACGGCTATCCGGCCGCTCCACGTAGCTACCCAGCTACCAGCATCTACCCACGGCTATCCAGCCTCTCCACGTAGCCACCCAGCTACCAGCGTCTACCCACGGCTATCCAGCCTCCACGTAGCTACCCAGCTACCAGCATCTACCCACGGCTATCCAGCCTCTCCACGTAGCCACCCAGCTACCAGCATCTACCCACGGCTATTCAGCCGCTCCACGTAGCCACCCAGCTACCAGCGTCTACCCACGGCTATCCAGCCGCTCCACGTAGCCACCCAGCTACCAGCGTCTACCCACGGCTATCCAGCCGCTCCACGTAGCCACCCAGCTACCAGCGTCTACCCACGGCTATCCAGCCGCTCCACGTAGCCACCCAGCTACCAACGTCTACCATCCATCTGCAAGCCCATCTACTAGTAACCCGACCAGCTCAGTCAGCCTACCGTCCGGTCCCTCCAAGTTCCTTCTGGTCTCACTCCAACGTTTCAAGTTTCCAGTTCCAGTCACTCATCACCAAAGGCAGTTCTCACTGCTACCCACTTCTTATATTAAAAGAGCTATTCATGTTACCCATGGATCCAGTCCAGCCAGCCTCCAGTGATTCCAGTTCATCACCTGAGACAGGTAACTCACTAGCACCAACTGTGACAGTGTCTTTGGATTCCGACTGTTCGGCTGAACAGGCCAAGTTGGTACAGGGCCCAGGGCAGGCCTAAAGCACAGTCTTTTCACCGACAGGCTGGCCCCAAGAAATCGGCCAAGCCCAGGAAACAGGCCTGGAGTACCAGACGTCCGGCCCCTAAGTCAGATGACAAATCTGCGGCCTGACGGTCCGGGCCTCCCTTTGGGGGATCCCAAAGTGGGAGGTCGCCTGCTGCAGTTTGCCCAGTGTTGGTCGGTAACCACGACAGACACTTGGGTTCACGAGGTGGTTTCTCACGGGTATGCCCTCTCCTTTCGGCACAGGCCCCCATCCCGATTCTTCACCACGGGTCTTCCCTTAGACCAGAACAAAGCCATGGAACTACGGAAGGTTTTGCACACTATGCTCCAGGCTGGAGTTATAGTGCCTGTTCCATTCTCCCAGAGGGGCCAGGGTTTTTATTCCAATCTATTTTTGGTGCAGAAACCCAATGGGTCGTACCGTCCGATTCTCAACCTCAAGGCCCTCAACAAGTCCTTGCGGGTGCCGCGGTTTCGGATGGAGACCCTATGGTCCATCATTCTAGCACTGGAACCTGGGGATTACATGATGTCGTTGGACATACAGGACGCTTACCTACATGTCCCTATTCTTTTGCATCACCAACAGTTCCTCAGGTTTGCAATCTGCAATGATCACTTTCAGTTCCGGGCGTTACCTTTTGGCCTGACGACAGCACCACGTGTGTTCACCAAGGTTATGGCGGTCATGGCGGTGTTCCTGCGGCTGCAGGGAGCCCGCATGTTGCCGTACTTGGACGACCTTTTGTTGGTAGCAGGGTCTCCAGAGCTCCTTCTACGCCACTTGGATCTGACGATTGCAGTACTGCAACGGCACGGCTGGTTGATAAACTGGCAAAAGTCCACCCTGATCCCGTCTCAGAGGATTCTGCACCTCGGAGCCTTATTGGACTCCAGTCAGCAGCGGATCTTTGTGACGGGAGAAAAGATCTCTGCCTTGCAGTTGAGGGTGCGCAGTTGTCTGCAGAGTCGCCGTGTGTCTCTGCACTCGGCGATGAGGTTACTGGGCTCCATGGTTGCAGTATTCGACATGGTGGATATGCCCAGTTTCACTCCAGACCTCTGCAGCAATTGATCCTGTCCAAATGGAATGGACTGCCTCAGAGTCTAAAGTCCCAGACGATGGTGCTCACTCCGGGGGTTCGCCTGTCCCTTGCCTGGTGGTTGCAGACGACCCATCTCAACATGGGTCGTCCGTTTGGGGTGGCGAACTGGGTCCTATTGACAACGGACGCCAGCCTTCGGGGCTGCGGAGCGGTCACGGGTCCACACTTGTTCCAGGGCAGATGGACGGAAAAACATCTTGGAACTCTGCGCCGTTTTCAATGCTCTCCAGCAGGCACAGCAGGTTCTCCAAGGTCACCCTGTGCAGGTCCAGTCGGACAACGCCACCACCGTGGCCTACATAAATCGGCAAGGAGGAACCAGAAGTCGGGCGGCACTCGTAGAGGTGTCCTGCATCCTGGTCTGGGCGGAGCGCAATCTCCCGGCCATATCAGCAGTATTAATCCCGGGAGTTCTCAATTGGGAGGCGGACTTTCTCAGTCGCCAGGACGTTCATCCGGGGAAGTGGTCTCTGCACCAGGACATCTTTCAACTTCTTGTGGACTGGTGGGGTCTTCCAGAGATCGACCTCATGGCGTCACGGCACAACAACAAGTTGCCAGTGAACGGGTCTCGCACAAGAGATGAAAAGGCGTCTCTGGTGGATGCTCTGTCCGTCCAGTGGAAGTTCCGGTTTGCTTATCTCTTTCCTCCGTTTTCCCTTCTTCCACGGGTAATCCGGAAATTCAAACAGGAAGGAGGGATGCTCCTGTTGATGGCTTCCGCGTGGCCAAGGCGACACTGGTTCTCAGACCTTCAGGGTCTGTCCGTGGACAGTCCTCTGCGGTTGCCGCTACGACCGGAACTACTGTCACAGGGTCCTTGTCTTCACCCGGACCTGACTCGGCTGTCTTTGACGGCGTGGCTGTTGAGATGGCCATGTTAAGGTCCAGGGGGTTTTCCAGCTCTGTAGTACGAACTATGCTAAGAGCTCGGAAGCCTTCTTCTGCAAGAATATACCATCGTGTGTGGCATGCGTTCTTCCAGTGGTGTCGGCCGAGAGGTTATGCACCTCGGGAGTTCCGTCTGTCTAGAGTGTTAGCTTTCCTACATTCCTACAGGCGGGACTAGACCATGGGCTTCGCCTTGCTTCTCTGAAGGTGCAGGTGTCTGCCCTGTCCGTCTGGTTCCATCGTAGGATTGCTACAATCCCTGATGTGCGCACCTTTATGCAAGGTGTTCTTCGAAATTCAGCCGCCATTTGTTCCACCGGTGGCGCCTTGGGATTTAGCTGTGGTCCTGAGGGCTCTCCAGGGACCGCCATTTGAACCACTGGGCTCAGTGGACCTTAAATGGCTGACAGCTAAAACAATTTTCCTTCTGGCCATCGCTTCGGCCAGACGTGTTTCTGACTTAGGGGCTCTATCCTGTAGACCCCCTTTCCTGATTTTTCATGGGAAAAGGGCAGTGCTGCGCACTCGTCCTGAATTTCTTCCCAAAGTTGTTTCACGTTTCCATATCAACGAGGAAATAGTTGTGCTGGCTTTTAACTCACCTGACCTTTCAGTGGGTGAGGCCACTCTGGACGTTGTGCGGGCCATAAAGATTTATGTTGACCGCACTTCCTCGTTTAGGAAGTCAGACGCCTTGTTTGTCCTCTATGGCTTCCGTAAAAAGGGTTGGCCTGCTTCAAAGCAAACTTTGGCAGGTTGGATTCGAATGGCAATTTCAGAAGCTTATCTTCATGAAGGCCTTCCGGTTCCATCATCTGTGAGGGCTCATTCCACTAGGTCTGTGGGTCCTTCGTGGGCAGCTCGATGTGGTGACTCTGCAGTCCAGATCTGCAAGGCTGCCACGTGGTCCTCTGTCCATACCTTTTGTGAGGTTTTACGCGTTTGACACCTTTGCCTCTCAGGATGCTTCCTTCGGGCGGCGGATTCTCCTTTCAGCACAGGAGCGTCCCCACCCTTGAAGGATACTGCTTTGGGACATCCCCAAGGTATCCTGTGGATACCCTATGGACCCTGATGTAGAAAATATGAGATATCGTAAGAACTTACCTTTGTTATCTCTATTTCTACGAAGTCCATAGGGTTCCACAGGACTCCCGCCCTGTCGCACCTGTGCTGCAGATGGGCTTTACTCTGGTCACCGGTTTTTCTGTCCCCCCTTGGTGAGAATCTGATTCTTGTGTGTGTCCAGATCTTTTTTCTCTCTTCCTTCTCCTCCTCCGGCCTATGGCTTGGTGCGTAACTGAGATGCCTTGGCTTGGGGGCGGGGTATAGGAGGGGACCCTGATGCATCCTGGGAGGCTGAAAACTTAACTCTATGGTGCCCGATGCCTGCCGTCATCACCTATACCCCAAGGCATCCTGTGGAACCCTATGGACTTCGTAGAAATAGAGATAACAAAGGTCAGTTCTTACCATATCTCATATTATTTGAAGTCATGCACAACAAATAGAGAACAACAAAAGTAGTGAAGTTGCAATGTACAGTTGGACACTATGGTCCTGATTCAGAGGCGCTCGCTATCTGCGAGCGCTCGCTCTGAATCAGGGCGGATTTAAAAAGAAAAAAAATCTGCCTCCAGGCCGCTCGCATAGCTGTGGGTGACCACCCAGAGCTTGTGCGGGCGGCCTGGCGATAGTCACAATTATCGCGACCATCGGGCTTGCCACAAGACCCTTGCGGTAGGGTCTCGTCCACCTCAAGCCCCAGTGAACTTCCTGCTCTAATAGAGCCGGAAGTTCACTACTGACATCATGTGTGATGTCAGTAGGGCCGCCCACAAACGGCAGGCGTTCCTTCGGGAACGCCTCCATTTGTGCAGCCACCCTCCCCGACCCGCCTACAAAACGGCGCGAACTGTTGATCGACATCGACAGCCGCCCCGTTTTGCTGCGAGCCCCAAGCGAGTAAAGTTCTCACTCACTCCGGGGCTTGCGCACGTGCGCACTGCCCGACCATCGACCCGCTTGCGAGCGCTATGTGCTCGCGAGCGGGTCTGAATCAGGCCCTATTTACGGAGGTCTGCCACCCTTGGGGTTTTTTTGTTTTTTTTTACTATGTTGCATTCAACTTAATAATATATATAATTAAATTCTGTTTTCTGTATATTTGTTAATTTTTCCTCCTTTTCATTCCTTTGTTTATCCTCCGCATCCTTTTCCTTCTTTCTTCATTCTCTATCCCATTTCTTTGCCGTCATTGATGCTTATCTCTTGCTTCTCCTCTATGGTCCTTCCTCCCTCACGGCATTTAAGCATTGTGAGATTGGAGGAGCTCAGCACACAAAGCTAGTGAGTGTTAGGGCAATTATGTGCAAATACAGATACAGGGCCTGATTCAGAGCCGGATGCTATTTGCGAACGGTCGTTCAGAAAAAGGGACCGGCTATTTAAATTGAGCGCTCGCTCTTTGCGGTCTGTTGACGCCTCTATGTCTGAGCGAGCGAACGAAACATGCGCTCGCTATTTTGTAAAGACGCCCCCTGGCCGTTCGCATCATACGTCATCTCCGCTATTTATTAGATTAATCGAGTACATCGAAAGGCGTCTGAACTGCTCGCAGTGCTTGTGGTAAGTTTTACTTCCTGCAATCACTGCGAGCAGTTCAGGCTAAAAGACAACCAAGTGACGTGGTCGATGACGCTGCTTTGTTAATTATGCACACCCATTAAACGCCCGTTTTGACCGTTTGGCACGCCTGAGTTCGGATCTCCACTCCCCGTTTTCAAGCACCTTCCCCTGTTACCACCCACAAACGCCTCATTCTGTCACTCAAATTAGCAGGCCCTCGCTGTTTTGCGAGTGCACGATTTCCGACCGCAATGACTGGTTGGCGCATGCGCATTACGACCCATACGCATGCGCAGATGGGCGAACATCGCTCGGAGCGAGCGAGCAGCCGCTTATGAGCGGCTCTGAATCAGGCCCACAGTACACTGGAGGTGATAGACTACTGGACCTTTCCCTACCCTCGCAGAGTATATACCGCTGGTGGCAGTGAGCTGACCCTGTGCAAGTGCAATGCTGAACGCAGATTCCCAATTATTGGGAATCTGGGCCTGATGCAGACCCGCTCGCGATCGCTGAGCGCTCGCAAGCGGGTCGATGGTGGCCCAGTGCGTATGCGCACGATGGAGCCGGCTCTGTCGTGCGCATGCGCGAGACCCGGATAGCGACGGGCAAACCGTAGCTCCGGGTCTCGTACCAAAGGGGGCGTGCTGTCGATGTTGAGTGACAGCACACCCCCTTTGGTGGGTGTGCCGGGGGCGTGGCCGCCCAGACGGAGGCGTTCCCATGGGAACGGCTACCGTCTGGGGCCGGCCCCACTGACATCACAAGTTATGTCAGTGGGAGTGCTTTCGGCTCTGTTTGAGCTGAAAGCACTCTAGGGCTTGCGGCAACGAGACCCTACCACAAGGGTCTCGTCGCAAGCCCGATGGTCGCGATGGTTTTGACCATCGCGGCCATCTTCCTGGCTGCTCGCTATAGCTGTGTGTGGTCACCCACAGCTATACGAGCGGTCAGGAGGCCGCTCTAAAAATCAAGAAGGCCGGCCCTGATTCAGAGCGAGCGCTCTGTCAGAGCATCCGGCTCTGAATCAGGGCCTCTGTGCGTGCGCAGGACCCATTCTCAGTGCAGGGATCACAAATGCAGGACGGGGTGTCATACACCTCCTGCTGCATTTGCATATTTGCAAGGACGGTATTGCAAAGCTGCCTGCGTGCAGCTTTGCAATTCCGTCCGATGCTGAATCACCCCCTCTGTACGTTAAGTTATAAAACTGATAATTCAAGCAACTTATTAACTTGTTTTGGTTCTTTAGCAAAGTATTGCCGAGTCAGGCAGGATTCAGTCGAGGCTGTGGTATGTACCCTTGAACCTTGTCTCTCTCGCTGTTTCATTTTGTATAGTTTTACATACTTTACCTAATAAGTCAAATGTAAAAATCAATAGTGTCAAGTTATTTTGTTATTTAATAATATTATTGATGAGTTGCACAGGCCTAATGGATTGTTGTGGCAAATGATAGAACAGGCATGTGATCTTTTATCTGGAAACATCCTTCAGAAAGCTCAGAAAACCAGGAAGAAAAAGTACATAACTCTGGGGAACAGTTAATCTGTTGCCAGGGATTTAAGAGTCGATTTCGATTACTTTTATTCTCCTTATCATGAATATGCCATGCTTATTTTTCAATTGGCTCTAGTTTTTGAGATATGCATATGTCTTTAATGAAACAATGTTAAAAATAGTTATTTTTTTTATTCTGATTCAATTTGATTTGTAAAATGTTATAAAAAGAAACAGGATAATTACATACATACGTGTTAGGAAGCTATGAGAACCGTTTTTTGTAAGATTTTATTTTGTATTCTTGTTGCGGGCAGTCCCTCTGCAGACTCGGCCATCATGTAACAATCCCACCTTCCTTAATATCTTTCTTCCATTACCTGAATATCCTGGTGGAAACGTTCGCCCTGTTCTTCGCTTAAATTTCCTAGATTGGACGGGAAGTGATCTAATTGTCTGTACAAAAAATGTACTTTAATACTCATGTTGGCACTTACTTTCTTGAAACATTTTAGCATGTTGTGGTCTAATTCATGATAGTTGTCTGCCTTGTGATTGACTAAAAAATTTTGAATGACAGACACATAACTCAGCCGTGCTTCAGATTCGGTTTCAGTCATAGATGTGGTAAAGTTTGGATCCTTCACCAGTTTCCGTATCTGTGGGCCGTCAAATATTCCTGCCTTTATTTTTTCAATACTAAGAGATGGAAATGAATGATGTTGGCTTCTCCTACAGTTATAAGTTCTTTGGAGGCCATATAGCTTGCTGCCAGTGTTTGTTGCGCAGCCTCAGTAGGAGCCTCCAGCAGGTGTACTCACTGTGGCGTCACTTGGGTGCACCAAGATGGCTGGCCAGTGCGGGCGTTAGCGGCGGTGGGTTTGGGGGAAGGAAGAGGCCGTTAGCAGCAGCCGGGACCTGGGGGGGTTAGCAGGCGTTAGCTGTGGCCGGGACCTGGGGCCGGTAGCGGGCATTAGCGGCGATGGTGCAGGCAGTGGTGGTGCAGGCTGCAGGACCCGGGGGAGGTAGCAGCAGACAGATGCAGGCTCGGATCTGAAAGATCCGTGATACCTACATCTGTGTATAAATAAACAGACACAGAAGAAGGGACGTGATCAGTGAGACCCATCTGTGCTTCTGTGTTTAAAAAAGAAAAAAAAGAAAACCTGTGTAGAAAAAAAATATGGCGTGCCCCCCCCCCCCAAAAAAAAAAAACAACAACCAGCGCCGGGCTTTGGAGACCCAGTACTGGTTGTGCTAAATACAGGGGACAAATTACGTAGGGGTCCCCCATATGAAGCACAACAAACACCTGGCTTTTCAGAACCAGTCCTGGTTGCCAAAATACGGGGGACAAATGACGTAGGGATCCATCGTTTTCAGCGCAACCAGCACTGGGCTCTGAGCCTGTCCTGGTTCTGGAAATACAGGTGAAAAAAATGCGTAGAGTCCTCCTGTATTTACCAGAACCAGCACCGGACTTTTTCTAGCGGGGGGTTAATACCACAACCAGGGGAGCCCTTTCACCGGGCCCCCTGGCCGAAGCATCAACCCTGACCGCTAGTCAGCCCAGGCCTGGGGAGCTGGGGACACCCTACAATAAAGGGGTCCCCCTCTCCAGGACACCTCAAGCCCAGGCTGATAGCCTGGGGCTATCCCCGGCATCCCTGGCCGGTGGGTGCCGGGTTGATTATGTAATGTGTAGTGCAAAATAAAGACCTAACTTATTGTCTTTTGCAGAAGCACTACAGGCCCCAGCAAGCCTCCCCCGCATGCTGGTACTTGGAGAACCACAAGTACCAGCAAGCGGGGCATTAAGGGCTCGCTGGTACCTATAGTACCCCTGTAAAAGAAATATAAAAAAAACTCCAGACGATTATTTTAAAATTTTATTTTTCTGTACCTGCACCTGGTGGCGGCCTCTAAGCTCTTTTTCATGGCCGTCGCCTATCCGGGACTTTCCCGGCATCTTGTTTCTTCGGCAGGTCTTCTCTGCTGCCACCCGGCCGACGGACTGCCGTGCCGTGTGCTCGCACTGACTTATATAAGTCAGCCGGGGGGGGCTATGATATGGCGAGCCGTGATTGGCTTGCAGCGGCCATAATTGAATTTCAAAAATGGCGCTGAGGCGCCATTTTTTAAATGGGCACATGCGGTTCTCACCATTGAAGTCAATGGTGTGAACTGCTCATTGGCTGAGAGGCGGAAGGCTCGCCTCTCCTCAGCCAATGAGCGCTCCGCATCGGGATTTCTGTACTGAAATCCTGTGGCGGAGCTGTCATTCGGGTAGTACTGTCCTTAGAGGACAGTACTAAAGTTCGCTGGTCCGCGTATTTCGTTTTTGTTTTTTTGCCAAGACCCTGGATTATCTACTTTGGAACGAAGAGGGGACCTGATCCACGCATAGGAGGTGAGGTGAGTATGGATTTTTTATTACAGGTATTGGATTATCTACATGGAGAAGAGGACCGATGAGTTACAGCAGGAGTGGGGAACCTTTTTTTCTGCCGAGGGCCATTTTGATATATATAACATTATTCGCGGGACTGTGCAGGCCAAGCCTCCTCTTGGTGATGTCACACAGAGCGAGGCCACAATCGCCAGAGATTACAGCAATGCCCGGAGCATCCTGCAGATGCTATGGGGAGCTATAAGGGCAGCGGTGTGACTGTCTGAAGCGTCCTAAGGACGCTGCACATGGCACTGCTGCAGACTGCCATTCTAGGTACCCTGCTAGCCAGATGAGGCTACCAAAAAAAGCTCAGAGAGACAGACCAAATGATTCTGAGGGCTTTATACGGCCCCTGGGCCTGAAGTTCCCCATCCCTGGGCTACAGGGATACATAGGTGAGTATGTAAGATAGTGTGCATGCATGTATGTTTGAATAAAATTTTACTTTCTACGGTGTGTGTGTTCTGTGTTTTTTTTAATATTGCTTTTGCTGTGGAACTACAGGTACCAGCGGGCTCGGTGAAAGGGCTCCCCTGGCTGTGGCATTATCCCCCCGCTAGAAAGGGTCAGGTGCTGATTCTAGTAAATACAGGGGGACTCTACGCATTTTTCCCCCCTGTATTACCAGGACCGGCTCAGAGCACAGTGCTGGTTGCGCTGAATACGGGGGACCCCTATGTAATTTGTCCCCCGTATTTTGGCAACCAGGACTGGTTCTGAAAAGCCTGGTGCTTGTTGTGCTTAATACGGGGGATCCCTACATCATTTGTCCCCTGTATTTAGCACAACCAGTACTGAGTTTCCAGAGCCCGGTGCTGCTTGTTTTTTTTTTATTAAACACAGAAGCACAGACGGGTCCCACTGATCTACGTCCGTACTTCTGTGTTTATTTATACACAGATGCAGGTATCGTGGAACTTTCAAATCCGAGCCTGCATCTGTCTGCTGCTACCTCCCCCAGGTCCTGCCGACTGCACCACCGCCGCCCGCCCTGCCGCTGCAACTCCGCCGCTTGTGCCCGCTACCCCCCTCCCCCGGGTCCCGGCCGCAGCTAACTGCTTCTTTCTTCCCCCGAGCCCACCACCGCTACCGCCCACACTGGCCAGCCATCTTGGTGCACCCAAGTGAAGGCACAATGAGTACACCTGCTGGAGGCTCCTACTGAGGCTGTGCAACAAGTTGAAACTTCCTATCTCTACAATGCCATTCGTGAGGTAATACTTAAAAAATTGTAACTTTCTCAATTACCTAAACCCCAAAAGCACCTACCCTGGAACAATAGCTACCTAATAAAACAAACCCCAAGTCTAAATTCGCCACCTACCCTGAGTTATGCCTTCCTAAAAATCCCCCATAGAGAACAGCAGAAAAGTAGTCCTAATTGAGTGTCAGAAAAAAATTATAGTTGGAATTTTAGATTACTCCCAAATCCTCACTTTTTATGTTTTTGCCCTGAAATTTGGCATGCAGCACCGAGCGACAGTTCTACCTAAATTTCAGCTCAGTACCTTCAATAGCTTTTGAGGTGTAGCCCCTTGAACACCATGCCCCCACCTCGGGAGTTCTCTATGGGAGAATTATTTTTTTTTTATATTCAGCCTTAATATAAGGGCATGACTGTGCCCTTATAAGAACAGCTTGTGCACACAGGTGCTAATTCATTCTGGTTTTCCTCTGTTCTATTTTGAAAGCTGAGCGAAGACTGACATTCCTGTAAAGATCATTGATGTTTATGGAGAGACGGCCATGGAAGTGCAGACACCTGATAGATTTCCCAGAGAGATTACAGAAATGGTTAAAAATAAAACGTTATCATTTCTACCTGGCTAAGCATGTGCAATGTACTCGTGTTTCTGCCTTAGTTTCTTTATAAAACTCTTGACTAGGGCCTGATTCAGCAGGAATTACATATACAACTACAAAAACAGATCGAGCGATCATTAGCCATTGCGCATGCTTAATAAGCCGCACAGAGGGACAGATGTATGAAGCTCTGGGAAGTGATAAAGTGGAGAGTGATAAGCGACGAACCAATTGGCTCTTAACTGTCATTTTTCAAACACAGCCTGTAACATGACAGTTAGGAGCTGAGTCGCTGGTCATTGATCACTCTGCACTTTATAACTTTCCATAGCGTCATACATCTGGCCCATTGTGAGTTACAGTCTGTGAGCGTTTGGGGGTGGTGACGAAGGAGTGTTCGGTAATATGCAGGGGTGCCTGTCCGTTTGAATGCCATTGCTTGGGTGTGCATAAATTAGCCATTGCGATTGCATACGCAGTTTGAGAGCCTACTGCGTGTGAAGAGACTTGCAGTGTCTGCGGTAGGTCAGACCTGGTGTAAATGCTACGTGAGTGGTCGATGTGTATCGATGGTACCGATGTTTACACAGAAAAGCGACAGTGTACGGATATGAGAAAGCAGCAGTAGGTGTCTTTATGTCAACTGAGCTTTGGCAAGCATTAGCATATTTTTGCAGCTGCGTTGCGTGTGATTTCACAGCTGCGATTGCAATTACGATCGCTGCTGAATCAGGCCCTTGTGCACTTCTGAACGCAGATTCCCGATGGTCGGAAATCTGCACTTGCACCCGACCCATACTGCACATATGCAGTACGGATCCTGCGTATTCGCACACAGATCGGCAGCAGACTGTAAGTGATTGACACCCTACAGCAGTTTGTGGGCGGGAGGGGGCAGTGATGGCCTCCGTTTCCTGAAACTGAGGCGTGTCGCCACCGTTGGGCTGGAGGTAAGAGGCCAGGATCTCCGTTGGCTGACAGAGATTTCCTAGCCTCTTTCTCTCATCTGCGGCGGCCGGCTTGCATGACTCATGGGTCACTAAGCCGGCCGATGTTCTCGCAAATTATCCGAAGCTACATTGTACAATGCAGCTTGGATAAGTAATGCAGCAGGAGGCGCGATGCCTCCTGCTGCATTACCACATCTGCAAGAACGGAATTGCACAGCTGCTTGTGTGCAGCTTTGCAATACCATTCAGTACTGAATCAGGCCCCTAGTTCATTACTACTCCAGGTACGTTATAGCTGTTCATCTGAGCAGGATTTCTCAGCTAACTCCGTACCAGTGACTGCAGCAACTCCTGCCTAGTCCCCTATTGTGCCATTGCAGGTCTGACTGCCCGGTCACTGCATGTGATCGGAGAAAAGTTGATGAACGTTTAGCGAGGAAGATCAGCCTGGCAGCTGCTTTCAAAATGGATTATAGTGGTGAGAGTCTGTTATGGGGAAGACCAGTAACGAGACTAGAAATAATCAATGCAGGAGATAATATATGCATGAATTAGAGTTTTAGCACTGTCTTTTGTAAGGTATGGTCATATTCTGGATAGAGAATTGTAAGTAAGTTGTAGATTATACTTTGCTTATTATCTAAAAAGTTAATAAACAGGATATTAAATACATTTTATGATCTTTCATATTTTATTTCTACACACACTCAGTGGCCATTAGGTACACCGGAACATCTGCTTGTTGATGCAAATATCTATTAATCATGTAGCAGCAGCTCAATGCTTAATAGCAGAGATGATCAAGAGGTTCAGCTGTTGTTCAGATAAAACATCAGAATTGAGAAGAAATGTGATCTAATACAATTCAGTCATAAAATCCTGTCTTCAAACCTGTTCAGACCCGGGACACTGAGCATGGGTTGAAGCCAGGGTGACCCCTTTCACACACAGAAATATAGGTGGCGACCCAGGTTATTCCCAGATCATCACTCTTCACACCGGACCCGGGTCGTCCAGTGGCCCGGGTTTTCCAGCATTCAGTGGGCGCTTGGAAATTATTTAAATTCCAAGTGCTACTGTCCCCAGCCTATCAATTTCTTTTAGGTGTGACGCGTGTCATCAGGACCCGGGTAACACCTTTCAGACATGAGCGGGGCCGTCGACCCGGGTTGCAAGTCCTGAGAAAACCCTGATAGTGACCAGAGTCACGGACCCGGGACTATCAACCTGGGTCGGTGCGCGTTCACGTGCAAAAACCTGGGGTTTTTGGCTTATGTTTGAAAGGGGTATTAGTCACTTTGACTATGAATTTATTGTTGGTGCCAGACGGTTTTAATATCTCAAAAACTGCAGATCTCTAGAATTAACAGAGAATGTTGCGTAAAACCAAAGACATCCAGTAACCAGCAGTACTGTGGGTGAAAACTCCATGTTAATGAGAGAAGTCAGAGGAGGATGACCAGACTGGTTCAAGCTGACAGGAAGACGAGAGTAACACAAATAACTATGTATAAAACAGTGGTATGCAGGGCCATTGCAAGATTTCTGGGCGCCCTAGGCAACATTTCACCCACCTACTCCCTCTCATTTATAATATGCCACACATTAGTGACCCTAATGTTTAATATAATACACAGCAGTGTCTCATAACACTACCCCTAAGTTATAATATGCAATACATTTGTGCAACAAATTCATTATGTGTCACACAGCTGTTACATGGGCGTGCATAAATTAGTCCTTGCAATCCCCTACGCAGCATGAGAGCCCCCTGCATGAGAGAGCTGCCGCGTCTGCAGCTGGTAAGACTTTCCGCAAGGGCAAGATGGCTGCTCGAAGTGTGTCAGTGTTTACGCAGGTATGCGTCGTCGCACGCAGGTAAGAACGCAGCAGATGGCATTTTTATGCTCTGGTGATCTTTGCAAACATTAGCATATCTTCACAGCTGCATTGCATAGGGAAATGCAACTGCAATCGCATTATAGTGTCCATCTATGAATTCAGGCCCATAGTGCAAAAAAAAAGACAGGGAACTCCTGTATTATTGCCATTAGACACTTTGGATATTTAAAACAGGTATCCTGTATTTTTATAGGAACCTGAGGCTAAAGATGCGTACACGCTGGGCGATTAAAGTGGGGACTGAACTTTATCATCCATTTTCTACTTCAGGGTCCATAGGGTATCTACAGGATACTTTGGGGTATAGGTGTGACGTCAGTCATCGGGCACCATAGAGTTAAGCTTTCAGCCTCCCAGGATGCACTAGGGTCCCCCTCCTATACCCCGCCCCCGAGCCAAGGCATCTCAGTTTAGTTCGGTGCCCGGCCGGAGTCGGAGGCACCTGTTAGAGGGGGGCCATGAAGAGCCCCTGAAGTTTTCATATTGCAGCTGTGGCTGCACATCTGGAAGTACAGCATGGACAGTCAGTTTTGACGTCCATGCTGTCTTCCCTACACCCCCGCCGGTACCAGAACGCCGGTACCGATCCGAGGATGCTGGTAAGCATCTGGGGTCACAGCTAGCGGCCTACCATGGCCGGACTTAAGGGGGCAGCAAGGTAAGCAGCGGGGTCCCGCGGTGGGTCCCCGCTGATACATGGTCCAGAAGTCCCCAGGCAGGGGGCTCCCTGGGGACTGGCTGCAGCGTGGAGCCAGGTACTAACCTGCGCTTCCACTACCCCTCTGGGACAGCAGGACTGCGGCAGAGCGGTAGCGCTGTGGCGTCCCAGGGGTTAAATGCATGCCAGGGGAGCGCGCCTTCCCTGTCTCACAGCCGGCGCCTCCCCCGCTGCACACAGCCCTCTCTGCAACACGCCGACTGGCCCTGTGGCACCGCTCCTCCCCCTGGCCAGCCTCCTCTCTGCTCCTTGGCGGCCATCTTCCAAGAACGCATGGTGAACGCTGCTGGAAGTCTGGAAGGAGGCATTGTGGTCTGGGTCCCCCCGCATACCTCTCCTCCGCTGTGGTCAGGTCTGTGTATGCAGCGCTGTGTCCTACCAGACTCTGTGTCTGTGTAGTTGATTTATCAGCGCTGTTAGTGCAGGAATTCAGTTTCTTTGCATTGTATGTGACTGTGCTAGCGCTGCTACCTGTACTTTCCTTTCTGACTGTCAGCCTTATTACTGTCCCTGTTCTTTCTGCTAAAGCCCTTGCGGTGCGGTGCTGCAGGGTGGTCTCTCGCCGTTTTTAAGAAAATTGGTGAGAGGGGTCACATACTTTCTACCATCATGTCTGAAAGTGACTTTCCTCTCCGGCTGCAGTGTACTACGTGAGGCGGCCTTAGACATTAGTACCCTGGCGTCTCGAATTTCGTCAGCAGCGGTGGCTGCTCGTCGCACCTTGTGGTTACAATCCTGGAAGGCGGACGCTGATTCCAAAAAGGGTTTGGAGGCGTTACCCTTTAACGGGGAAGTTCTCTTCGGTCCAGATCTGGACAAGATTGTAGCCACACTGGCGGCAGCCAAATCGGCATGTCTCCCATCGGCCGCTGTCCCTTCTGGTTCAGGACCATCGTCCTTTCGGTCTTATAGGGCCCAGGGCAGACCCAAACCACAGTCTTTTCCCCGACAGGGTGGTCCCAAGAAATCAGCCAAGCCCCGGAAGCAGACCTGGAGTACCAGACGTCCGGCCCCTAAGCCAGATGACAAGCCTGCGGCCTGACGGTCCGGGCCTCCCTTTGGGGGATCCCAAAGTGGGAGGCCGCCTGCTGCAGTTCGCCTGGTGTTGGTCGGTCACCACGACAGACACTTGGGTTCTCGAGGTGGTCTCCGACGGGTATGCCCTCTCCTTACGGCACAGACCCCCGGCTCGATTTTTCACCACGTGTCTACCATCAGACCGGATCAAGGCCACGGAGTTGCGGAAGGTCTTGCACACTATGCTCCAGGCTGGAGTTATAGTGCCTGTTCCATTCTCCCAGAGGGGCCAGAGTTTCTATTCCAATCTCTTTTTGGTGCAGAAACCCAATGGGTCGTATCGTCCGATTCTCAACCTCAAGGCTCTCAACAAATCTTTGCGGGTGCCGAAGTTTCGGATGGAGACCCTACGGTCCATGATTCTGGCGCTGGAACCTGGGGACTACATGGTGTCATTGGACATACAGGACGCTTACCTGCATGTCCCTATTCTTTTGTGCCATCAGCAGTTCCTCAGGTTTGCAATCCGCAACGACCACTTTCAGTTCCGGGCGTTACCTTTTGGCCTGGCGACAGCGCCACAGGTTTTCACCAAGGTGGCGGTCATGGCGGCTTCCCTGTGGCTGCAGGGGGTCCGCATGTTGCCGTACTTGGACGACCTTCTATTAGTGGCAGGATCTCCGGAGCTCCTTCTGCGCCACTTGGACCTGACCATTGCGCTACTGCAATGGCACGGCTGGTTAATAAACTGGCAGAAGTCCACGCTAATCCCGTCTCAGCGGATTCTGCACCTCGGAGCCTTATTGGACTCGGGACAGCAGAGGATCTTTGTGACGGGGGAAAAGATCTCTGCCTTACAGTCGAGGGTGCGCAGTTGTCTGCACAGCCGCCGGGTGTCTCTACACTCGGCTATGAGGTTACTGGGCTCCATGGTGTCGGTGTTCGACATGGTGGAATATGCCCAGTTTCACTCCAGACCTCTGCAGCACCTGATCCTGTCCAAATGGAACGGACTGCCTCAGTCTCTAAAATCCCAGACGATAGTGCTCACCCCGGAGGTTCGCCTGTCCCTTGCCTAGTGTTTGCAGACGACCCATCTCAACAAGGGATGTCCGTTCTGGGTACCGAGTTGGGTCCTGTTGACAACGGACGCCAGTCTTCGGGGCTGGGGAGCAGTTTCGGGTCCACACTTGTTCCAGGGCAGGTGGACTCCGACAGAAGCAGAGCTTCCAATAAACATCTTGGAACTCCGAGCGGTTTTCAATGCTCTCCAGCAGGCACATCAGGTTCTCCAGGGTCGCCCAGTGCAGGTCCAGTCGGATAACGCTACCACCGTGGCCTACATAAACCGGCAAGGAGGAACCCGAAGTCGGGCGGCTCTCGTACAGGTGTCTCGGATCCTGGTATGGGCGGAGCACAATCTTCCGGCTATATCAGCTGTCTTCATCCCGGGAGTGCTAAATTGGGAGGCGGACTTTCTCAGTCGCCAGGACGTTCATCCGGGGGAATGGTCCCTGCACCCGGATGTTTTTCAACTGCTGGTGGACAAGTGGGGTCTTCCAGAGATCGACCTCATGGCGTCCCGGCACAACAAGTAGTTGCCGGTGTACGGGTCTCGCACAAGAGACGAAAAGGCGTCTCTGGTGGATGCTCTGTCCGTCCGGTGGACGTTCCGGTTTGCTTACCTGTTTCCTCCTGTTTCCCTTCTTCCACGGGTAATCCGGAAATTCAAACAGGAAGGAGGGATGCTCCTGTTGATGGCTCCCGTGTGGCCCAGACGGCACTGGTTCTCAGACCTTCAGGGTCTGTCCGTGGACAGTCCTCTGCGGTTGCCGCTACGACCGGACCTTCTGTCGCAGGGTCCTTGTCTTCACCCGGACCTGACTCGGCTGTCTTTGACGGCGTGGCTGTTGAGACAGCCATGTTAAGGTCCAGGGGGTTTTCCAGCTCTGTAGTGCGTACCATGTTACGAGCTCGGAAACCGTCTTCCGCAAGGATATACCATCGCGTGTGGCATACGTTCTTCCAGTGGTGTCGACCGAGAGGTTATGCACCGCGGGAGTTTCGTCTGTCTCGGATACTCGCCTTCCTACAAGCGGGACTAGACCATGGGCTTCGCCTTGCTTCTTTGAAGGTACAGGTTTTGGCCCTGTCTGTCTGGTTTCAACGTAGGATTGCTACAATCCCAGATGTGCGCACCTTTATGCAAGGTGTTCTACGCATTCAGCCACCCTTTGTTCCACCTGTGGCGCCTTGGGATTTGGCTGTGGTCCTGAGGGCTCTCCAGGGACCGCCGTTTGAACCACTGGGCTCAGTGGATCTTAAATGGCTAACAGCTAAGACTGTTTTCCTTCTGGCCATAGCTTCGGCCAGACGTGTTTCTGATTTAGGGGCTCTTTCTTGTAGACCCCCTTTCTTGATTTTTCATGGGAACAGGGCAGTGCTACGCACTCGTCCTGAATTTCTTCCCAAGGTTGTTTCCCAGTTTCATGTTAACGAGGAAATAGTTGTTCCGGCCTTTAACTCACCTGGCCTTTCAGTGGGTGAGGCCACTTTGGATGTTGTGCGGGCCTTAAGGACTTATGTTGACTGCACTTCTTCATTTAGGAAGTCGGACGCCTTGTTTGTCCTCTATGGCTTTCGTAAAAAGGGTTGGCCTGCTTCAAAGCAAACTTTGGCAGCCTGGATCCGTATGGTTATTTCTGAAGCTTATCTTCATGAAGGTCTGCCGGTTCCTCCTTCTGTGAAGGCTCATTCCACTAGGTCTGTGGGTCCTTCGTGGGCAGCTCGACATGGTGCCTCTGCAGTCCAGATCTGCAAGGCTGCTACGTGGTCCTCTGTCCATACCTTCGTGAGATATTACAGGTTTGACACCTTCGCCTCTCAGGATGCTTCCTTCGGGCGGCGGATTCTCCTTTCAGCACAGGAGCGTCCCCACCCTTAAAGGATACTGCTTTGGGACATCCCCAAGGTATCCTGTGGATACCATATGGACCCTGAAGTAGAAAATATGAGATATGGTAAGAACTTACCTTTGTTATCTCTATTTCTACGAAGTCCATAGGGTTCCACAGGACTCCCGCCCTGTCGCACCTGTGCTGCAGATGGGCTTTACTCTGGTCACCGGTTTTTCCATCTCCCTCTGGTGAGAATGTGATTCTTGTGTGTATCCAGATCTTTTTTTCTCTCTCTTCCTTCTCCTCCTCCGGCCTATGGCTTGGTACAAAACTGAGATGCCTTGGCTCGGGGGCGGGGTATAGGAGGGGGACCCTAGTGCATCCTGGGAGGCTGAATGCTTAAGTCTATGGTTCCCGATGACTGACGTCACACCTATACCCCAAGGTATCCTGTGGAATCCTATGGACTTCGTAGAAATAGAGATAACAAAGGTAAGTTCTTACCATATCTCATATTTTTTCACCAAAGCGATGAACGATAACGACGAATGACCAACGATGCGCGTTCCCGCAGGTCGTTCGTCTTTATTGTTCATCTGGCAAACATGCAGGCCAACCTTACGATATTGTCAGGTTGCTTCATGTTATGGAATGGGGGAGAGAGCCCGGCGCTGAACGATATCGTTAATGATATCATTCAGTGGGTATGCTCAATGTCATGAACGACACTGAGCACAGCCTGCCAGGGACACACTAGATGATATCGCTCAGGGAGCATATCGTCTAGTGTGTACGCTCCTATGGTTCAGGTTTCTGAGCAATGTCATTATTGTTGTATTTATAGTTTTATTGATGTATACAGTGTTATTATTTGAAGCATTTGACACAACGTGCACAATATGGTAATATTGAACTGCAGTTCTGTCTACTTTATTGATTTTATTGTATGAATAAATGTATATGTTTAAATCAGCCTTTGGGATGAATGTGTGTTAGTAGTACTAGTGCAGACATCTATTTTTCCATCTCTTTTAAAATTGTGTTGTACAGTTTTAATACTTTTTTTTTAATAACAATTTTTAAAAAGATTTTACTTATTGATGCTTCTCCATTTCTTCTTTATTGCTGATGTAACATAGTTTAAATCAGTGCCGAAACTGCAGAATATATGTGGTTAAAAGCAGACACATTCTGTATATTATTTTCTTTATTTTCTAGAAGAAATGGAGGAACTCCCATATGCTCTGCTATCACACATTGGCGGGACGCAGGGATTTCCTAAAAGTTATGAACCCATTGTAAAGCAGCATTTCCAAATTGTGTATCTGGAGGAATTTGCCCGTGACAAGAATATGCATGCTCCAAAGATACAGGCTGTCTTGGTGTGGTGGCACCTGCCTGTTGTTGACAGAGAACTACTGGATTCTCTTCCAAATGTCAAAGTTATATCAAGCTCTGGAGCAGGGGTGGATCACTTGGACCTAAATACTATATCAAGTTATGGTATAGTCGTAACCAATACACCGCATGTGGGAGATGACGCTACTGCAGATATGGGAATGGCTCTGATGCTGGCGTCTGCCAAAAATGTAGTACAAGGTAAGTAAACCTTGCAGTGTTCTACTTCTGTCCTCAGTGGCGGATCCAGAGGTGGGGCTACAACACAGCACAAAATTCAAATAGGGGAGCCACACCAACTGCCACCCCAAACGATGCTAAACATTACCGGCTGGGAGTCACTGGCAGTTGGTGTGGCTCCCCTATTTGAATTTTGGACCCTGCTGCAGCCCCACCTCTGGAGCCACCACTGTCTATCCTCAATCAAAAAGATGTATTCATGTTACTGGTAGATCCACCCCAGTACATTTATTTGGTTCACCATACTTGCCAATTCTTCTAGAATGCCCATGACTCCTACCAGACTACTATTTTTAAGTGGGTGGAATGGAACTATGATCATGCCTGCTCCCGTCTGCGTGATGACGCAAAACTTTATGCACCAGACACTTTCAAAACTTATACAAGTGTGCCTGATACATTAGCTCTGCATTTCACCAGACTATGTAGATGCTTGCAAAGATATGATTGTGATTGGGTCAGGGAATGTATCTGAGTGCCAATTTTGGGGTCAGGAAGGAAAGTGGCTTCCCTCTCTTAGTCTATATTGTAGGCTGTATTGGCAGCAGTAGGGGGATTGTTTTGTCTTCCTTTAGATACTTTATAAAAGATTGAGGGCCTGATTCAGAGATTTACACAATGCCGATATTTACACAGATCGTGTAGTTGTTAGCCATTGCACATGCATGAATGTCACACTGCCCATGCACAGCAATTGTATTGCGATTATGCTTGCACAGAGGATTCATTCACAAAGTGAGTGACAGGTAGTCAGTGTTTGAGGGAGTGGTTAGAAAATCGCATGCGTGTGTGTCATTTTAAACGACGTTCCACGGTCGTGCATAAATTGGTCATTGCGATCTTTGCAGCATGAGAGCTCTCAGCGTGTCAGGAGAGACGTAGTCAGGGTCGGACTGGGACTACAAATAGGCCCTGGCATTTAAAGAGCACACAGGCCCACCTCACGTGGGCACCTGGCATAGACTCCTACCCTTTCCGTCACTGGTCCCTCCCACTTCTTAGTCTATTTTATTACAAATATAATTAATATTAGAACAACATACAAGTACACATCATTCTCTGTATTAAAAATGTAATACCTAAACAGAACTCATCCTGCAGGGGATTCAACATGTGCCATAGTCATCCATTACTGGTGTAGGTCACACACATAGAAAAGGGAAGGCATTTTCCCAAATGACCAAACCCTAGCTTAGTAGTTGTACAGGATTAGATAGTGTTCACTACAGGAATTTTTTTAGGGCAGGGGTGCTGAACGCAGAGGACACATCTGTGCCACCAAAGCAGAGCTGTAACTACACATTTTGACAAAAGTGTTTGTGCCGTAAACCACAAGCGAAGCAGGGAGAGCACGTGCAAAAATATCCAGGTGTGGTCTCGCTGGGAAGGCGCGTAACCACATAATAGTACCTCCAATTCAAATTATGTCATACAGTAGTGCCTCTTAGCCACATTATTATTATCCTCTATTTCTATGGCGCCATAAGTGTTCCACGGCGCCTTACAAAGTACATAAACAAATAAGTGAACAAGAAACCAGTGACTTACAGTACAATAGAATACAGAACAAGTATATGCTGCATTAGCGATCATAACTCTCAAAATAAGCAGCAGGGAGTCAGCAATCATGTTATGTCACACAGTAGTGTCCTGTAGTCACGTTATGTCACACAGTAGTGTCCTGTAGTCACGTTATGTCACACAGTAGTGTCCCTTTTTCACTTCATGTCACACAGTAGTGTCCCTTTTTCACTTTGTCACACAGTAGTGTCCCTTTTTCATGTTGCGTCACAGTAGAGCCTATTCACGTTATGCCACCCAGAGCCCATTCACGTTATGCCACAGTAGAAATGCCCCTTATACATTATGCCATGCAGTAGTAGTGTCCCTTATACATTATGCTATACAGTAATGCCCCTTATACAGTATGCCAACCACACACAATAATGCCCCTTATAACACATGCCACACACAGTAATACCCTGGCATCTGCAGATGGCATCTGTCATCAGATTATGAGGTACATAAATGGCATCCACACAGATTCCTGCATGCGCCGCGCTTTTTATACCTGGGCTAGCCATGTCCTGACATCATCGCTGCAGCATGTGACACTCTCCAGTCTCCACCCTCCTCAGCAAGGTGCCTGGGAAGCCTTGTAAGCAGCTCACAGGAGCTGTCACAATGGCGTCCAGCAGTGGCATAACTATAAATTTTGCTTCCCCCCCCTGTAGTAGTGCCCATTATGCAGGGCCCCCTGTAGTAGTGCCCATTAAAGTAGTGCCCCCTGTAGTTGTGCCCATATGCAGTGCCCCTTGTAGTAGTGCCCATTTTAGTAGTGCCCCCAGTAGTTGCCCCCTGTAGTTGCCCTAAGTAGTGAGCCCCCTGTAGTTGCACCCAGTAGTTGCCCCCAGTAGTGAGCCCCCTGTGGTTGCCCCCAGTAGTGAGTCCCCTGTAGTTTCCCCCAGTAGTGTGCCCCCTGTAGTTTCACCTAGTTGATCCCAATAGTGAGCCCCCTGTGGTTGCCCCCAATAGTGAGCCCCCTGTAGTTGCCCCCAGTAGTGAGCCCCCTGTAGTTGCCCCAGTAGTGAGCCCCCTGTAGTTGTCCCCAGTAGTGAGCCCCCTGTAGTTGCCCCCAGTAGTGAGCCCCCTGTAGTTGTCCCCAGTAGTGAGCCCCCTGTAGTTGCTCCCTGTAGTTGTCCCCAGTAGTGAGCCCCCTGTAGTTGCCCCCTGTAGTTGCACCTAGTTGATCCCAATAGTAAGTCCCTGTAGTTGCCCCCAGTAGTGAGCCCCCTGTAGTTGCCCCCTGTAGTTGCACCTAGTTGATCCCAATAGTAAGTCCCTGTAGTTGCCCCCAGTAGTGAGCCCCCTGTAGTTGCCCCCTGTAGTTGCACCTAGTTGATCCCAATAGTAAGCCCCTGTAGTTGCTCCCCCCCCCGCGCACACAAACATACACAAAAAAAAACACTTCCCTTTATCCCCGCTCCAGTGCTGCTGACGTCCATACCCCGGCGTCCGCTCCTCGGCGCTATGGGAGTGACGTCATGACGTCACTCCCATAGTGCTCTGCGGGACCCGGAAGACGGAGCTCACTCCTGAGCTCCGTCCCCGGCGTCCGCTCCTCGGCACTATGGGAGTGACGTCATGACATCACTCCCATAGTGCCCTGCGGGACCCGGAAGACGGAGGGAGCTCCGTCCTCCGGCTGCCGCCGGGGGTTTGAATAGGAGCCGGGCGCCTGCTGGTGACACACACACTATGCGGGCGCCCGGCAGATGAAGGGTGCAGGTGGTGCGACCGCACCCCCTGCACCCTCCGTAGTTACGGGAGTTCCGCCACAGAGTAGCGTAACTACTGCCCTCGTCGCCCCCAAACTACCCGGCGCCCAGCCAGATTACCCCTGGGCCCCGTCCCAACCACACATCCTCTAACCTGGCTGCGTCATGACGTCACTAAGTCATGACGCGGCCGCACAGAACGGGCAGCCAGCATGTTAGCCAGCTCACTGGAGCTGGCAGAATAATGGCCGCCCGCTCTCCCACCCAGATTTCACACACGGCCGCCACCCGCGTAATGATGTCGTGATGCGGGCGCGTCATGACATCATTACGCAATGATGCGGCGGCGGCGCATAGTAAATAACCAGGGCAACACAGTCGGGTAAGCCTGTGCTCGCCAAGCCCGGCCCATCTGGCCATCGGCCCTTCTGGCATTTGCCAGAACTGCCCGATGGCCAGTCTGGCCCTGGACGTAGTGTTTGAGGTAGGCCAGACTTCACTCAGAAGCTGCATGACTACCCGATCAATGTTACCAATGCTTACGATGTTGCACATCCATGAACAGCAGTGGGCATCCCTGTGCTCGGGAAAGCTTTTGGAGACATTAGCATATTCTCATTATTGCGGTCCATAAGAGATCGCAGTTGCTATTGCATTAGTGTAAATCTTGGAATCACTCCCTGAGATTGGTGTCTTTTCATCATTATTTACTATGTAACTATGTAGTATAAGTAACCTTTTTTTTTTTAAATGTTGGCAACTATGTGCATACATTTCAGCTATGAACACTGAGCTCCTACTGCACATGGCACACTACAATGCCCAGCATACCACATACGTTCCAGACTGCAACTGGCAATGGGCCTTATTGAGAGGTGGACACAATGTTGATGTCTGATGCAGTCACAGCTGCACAGCGCACACATGGCGATTGATTAGTGACATCAGAGGCAGTGAGGATTTATCCACAACGTGAATGACAGGTAGTGAACAATTGAGGGAGGTAATGGAAGGGTGACTAAAATAAATGCAGGTATGTCTCTACCGTTGTCTGGGCATCCATTTACTCAGGCACTGCAAATGTGTTCATAGTTGTACTGGCCCTGTTATCTTAGTTGAGACGGACATTCTGAGGCCCCAGAGGATTGCTCAGAAGTCAGATGGTGCGACCAATGTTCCCGATCTTGAGTCTTTTGTACATAGGGGGAGGGGCGGGGATCTGAGATGCTGGTGGTGGGCATCTCAGTACACAAGACAGCGGCTGGGTCATTCGCTTATGTTCACAGGTCTGCTGCATTCAAAATCACAGTCATGAATGCAACTGTGTCGACCTTTGAATCAGGCCAAATATCTTGGCAACCTGTACCTACTAATTAATACACTTCCTGTTTCTACTTGGTTAATTAATAAACTGTCTCCCTGGTTAAGCTAATCTGCTGTGTGGACTCATCTTCATATGTACACCTGCTGCACAGTTACCGCACTCAGCACTTTTGTCAATCTCTGCCAATAATATATTCTATTGAATAACAGATAGAGGTACTCAAAACATTAATCTAGTTTATATTAGAGCAGTGTGCTTCACACTGTCTCCTCTCTCTACCATACATGCTGGATACTAGGACCCAGAGACAGAGGGAGGATCAACCTCTGATCTGATGACATCACGACTGGGCTACTGCTAACATGCAGATGGTGCCATCTTTACTGTGTTGAGTGTCACAGTACTTTACAGATGCACAGTACTTAGGACCTCATTCAGAGTCGGTCGAAGCGGCCGCACGCTACCGATGTTCGCTATACTGCGCATGCATAAAGTTCGCAATGCGCGTGCGCAAACTAGCCGCTACGATCAGAAACGGTTTATGGGAGTGCATAATTAACAAAGTAGCGTCATGGCACATGTGACATGGGAGGTTTTTACACTGACATGATCGTAGAGCTTAAGAGAGGGTATGGTGAACCTTAAGCTCTACGACCAGTTCTGATGGTTCTCAATGGTCTCAATTAATCCTTATATGCCCGGAGATGACGTGTAATGCGTACGAGAAGGGGGCGTATTTTTTTGTCTTCCGGCCGCTTCCTCCCCTTGGTCGGCCAGCTACCGATCCAAACTTAGGGACGCAACTTGCGAGGGAATCATTTGCATATCCGGCCCCTTTTCCCGTACGACCGTGCGGCCGCTTCGACCGACTCTGAATGAGGTCCTTAGTTCCTGAGGTGAGACACCTAAATACCGCTGTTAACCCCTGCAATCCCGCTATTCTGCTTACTGTTGATTCTGCTGTATTACCACTGTTACCTGTTGATATCAATAAACACAGCATCCTGGTTAAGGATTCCCTGTCACACTTGTGTGATTTGTTTATGGACCTGAGCTGTAGTCTATGGTAGGCGAGGGTTCAGAAGTGCGGAGAGTAAAACTGGGAGGTGTGATGTAGTTTCGACTCATGGAATGATTACTGATTGGTTGAATGTAAACCAGCATCTGCGAAGTTGGCTGAGCCCCAAGTCAGAGGTGCAGAATCTAACACACTAGTGGTTTTCACCAGAGACCCCCACAAGTGGATTTGGGCTTACCTGAGCCCGACATGCAGGTCGCAGTCCCCTGCTTGGGTTTCTCAATCCTGAGTGGAGACTGAGACGAGGAACACTTTGGATAGGGATGTATATGTCTGGACCGGAGTTGGACCGGACTGGATACTCCAGAATGGGACCGGACTGGAAAAACCATAATGGGACTGGACTGGATACACCGGAATGGGACTGGATACACCGGAATGGGACTGGACTGGATACACCGAAATGGGATTGGACTGGATACACAGGGATAGGATCGGACTGGATACACAGGGATAGGATCGGACTGGATACACAGGGATAGGATCGGACTGGATACACAGGGATAAGATCGGACTGGATACACCAGGATAAGATCGGACTGGATACACCGGGATAGGATCGAACTGGATACACTGGAATGGAACTGGTTTGGATACACTGGAATGGGACTGGACGGGATACACTGGAATGGGACCAGACTAAATACAACAGAATAGGACCTGACAGGATACACCGTGATGGGACCGGACTGTATATACTGGAATGGGACTGGACTGGATACACCGGAATGGGACCGGACTGGATACACCGGAATGGGACCGGACTGGATACACCGGAATGGGACCGGACTGGATACACCGGAATGGGACCGGACTGGATACACCGGAATGGGACCGGACTGGATACACCGGAATAGGACCGGACTGGATACACCGGAATGGGACCGGACTGGATACACTGGAATAGGACTCGACTGGATACACCAGAATGGGACCGGACTGGATTAACAGAATGGAACCTGATAGCAACTGGAGCCAGCAGTGCAGTGAGATGGCAATCTGAGTAACAGAGAATTCTGCAGGAGCTCAGATGGTATCTCACAGCTAGGCTGAAGTCAACATTGCACTGGCAACTTGCACAGTGCCAGGAACCCCTCAAACACCCTGGGCCAGCCAGGGACCAGACAAGGAAGCCAGGCGATGGCAGACCGGAAATCCACAGACTGCGAGCCAGTCACCTGACTGTAAACAACACAGCCATGCCCATCTCTGATTTTGGAGGCAACTTAAGGCCCCCATACATCAGCAATTAATTGCAGCAATCGTGCAATTTGCAATCGATTGTGTATAAAAATCTTTCCCTTTTTCAATCGATTGCAGATTGTAGAGATACCACAATCGATTGCAAATTGCACGATTGCTGCAATCAATTGCTGATGTATGGGGGCCTTTAGAAGTGGAGCACACTGTGGACATGCAGAGAGAATGGTAAGCACTAATGAACAGGAAAAAATACATCCACATGATCTCTGCAGTTCAGGTCCAGCACTACCAGCTGGATAGCAAAACTCTGCTAGTAATCAAGAGTCTGCAGCTCTCACTGACAGAGAGGCTCTCAGGTGCACAATCAGTCCAGAAGGGGAATTCAGCAATTGAAGGCCCCCATACATCAGCAATCGATTGTGGCAATTCTGCAATTTGCAATCGATTGTGTATAAAAATCTGCAATGTATGGGCTTCACAGATCACAGATTGCAACCAAAAAGTGATTTAAATTGTTAAATCAGATTGTCCAACATGTTGGATTTCACAGATGGATTGGGGCTGTAGATTGCTAGTGTATGGACATGATCAGCAGATTTGCAGATCGGTACCAGTAAATTTATGGGCCTTTCAAGATTGGCAGATCTGTGTTTGATGCAATCGATCTGCAAATCATTGAAAAAGATCTGTAATGTATGGGCGCAGATTGCTAGATTGGGAAATCCTAAGATCGGGCAATAAATCTTTAAATTGTTCAATTATGGTTTTCAGATTCCTGAATTTATGGGGGCCTTTAGGCGCATACACACACAACGATTTTTTGAACAATTATCCTTCAATCGTTGAAAAAATCGTTCACTTTCTAAGTTAAAACGATGAATGATTATTGTTCATGCGCGTTCACGTTTGTAGTTTGTAGTTCAGTCAGACTGACCAACTGAACTATTTTCATTAAGGGAATATGCAAAAATCGTTTGTAGTTCAAAAAAATCGTTCATTACACTTTAAAAAATCTGACAGAAAATCGTTCATAAAATCATTGGTAACAAAATCGTTGTGTGTGTATGCAGCTTTAGCAATACAGACACATGCTGCAGCCTGCATACTGAACAGATCTCCCAGGCAAATCTGGATATACTGACCTGCAGAGCAGGTGGCAGAGGTAAGTCACAGGACAAACTAGTAAAATATGCGGGAAATAAGTTAGGATCATGACACTCCCTGTATGGCCTAACAATCATTTTCACATTCCACCTAACTCCTAATGTGACCACCAGTCCAATAAGCTATATCAGTGGTTTTCAAACCGGGTGCCCTGATGCACTTGCAAGGGTGCCACAGGTTGGTGGTCCAGGACTAAATTAAATTATTTATGTTCAACTCGATTGGCAGCCACTATCATTGGTTTTGCCTATCATAAAATATGTGGACAATCAGAAGCACAACACTGTCCATCATCACATAACTGAACCTAAGGAAGACAGGTAAGCACAATTCACTTAACATAATATTTTTTAAAATATTTTCTCAATAAGAAACCTTTGATCTAGGGGTGCCGTGAAAGATTTCTGATACTATAGGGCGCCTTGATTCAAGAAAGTTTTGTAACCACTGGGCTCTATCAATCCATATCCTCCTCTGATAAAACAAAAGCCCATAAATAAGTCCAAAGTACTTGATTATAGCCTTTTTATTTTACCATAATTGGTGATGACTTTTCAATAAGAGACAATGGGGCAGATGTATGAAGCTCTGGGAAGTGATAAAGTGGAGAGTGATAAACGACCAACCAATCAGCTCCCAACTGTCATTTTTCAAACACAGCCTGTAACATGACAGTTGGGGGCTGATTGGTTGGTCGTTTATCACTCTGCACTTTATCACTTTCCAGAGATTCATACATCTGCCGCAATGAGTCCTAGGGATAGACCGTCCAGGTTTTGTACTTACAGATGAAAAAGGGCATAGTTGACATGATAGGAAGTGAGAGTGTTAAGCTGGTATGCACCTTGGTTTCCACTTGCCAAAAGCATTCCACATACCAAAAGTGCTGTAAAGGGTTTTGCTGTAGAACACCTTGTGTCTCATTCACGCCTCTGATTCTGCAGTTGATCTTTCCGATGGTCCAATATCTCTGCGATCTTCTTTATTCCCATCTCCTACAGGCGATGTAGGGAACCTTTTTTCTGCCAAGGGCCATTTTGATATTTATAAAATCATTTGCGCGCCATACAAAGTTACACATTGGCAATGACAGGAAAAAAATAAAGCACATTGGTCCCCACAAGAAAAAAACATAATGTACATAAGGCTTCACATGATAAACAAATAATAATAATTTATTGATAACTTTAAAAAATAAAATTTTTATTTAAGATGCTGAAGTCCTGACTTTAGACAGGACAGATAATGGAGATTACATATAGCTCCTACTATAGGATACAGCTGCAAAGATGTGACAAAGACTGAGCTAGTGGGCTTGCAATCATTTAGATTAAATAGTACAGGGGAGCTATTAAGACACTTACTGGGCAGGGTGAGTACATCAGCCAAAGTCTTGCAGTGGTACTTGCCTGTGCAGATTACGCAGTCTGCCCACAGCCCCTGGATCCAAGCACTTTTAGCTTCCTGCAGGTGTTGATGCTTAGTCCTCCTCTCTCCCCTGAACAGCGGCAGGCTGTCAGAGGCAGAGTGAGGGAGGAATCCGTGTCAGCTGCGGCTGTGTTACGTCGGGTAGAAATGGTCAGTGTCAGCAGCAGCCGGTCCTGGTGGTCCATCTCTCTCAGCTGACGGCACCTGGAAGTGCCCGCTAGCCGGAGCAAATAACAGATTCCGTGTTGCATTCCACAGCGGAAAGTCAATATTGGAAGCCGGGTCAACAGGCAGTGGACTGTGAGCAGGCAATGTAAGCCAGCGTGGCTGAGGGGGAGAGCGCCACAGCTGGCCGAGACAGATGAAATCCTCCAACAGGCAGTGGACTGTGAGCGGGCAATGTAAGCCGGTGCAGCTGAGGGAGAGAGCGAGGCTGAGGGGGAGAGCGCCACAGCTGGCCGAGTCGGATGAAATCCTCTTGCGGGCTGTATACAGCCCTTGGGCCGGAGGTTCCCCATCTTTGTTCTACGGTCAGTCACACCTGCCCGTGGCCAGAATATTTAGAGAAGGTGGGCCATGGGGCAGACTGGAGCAGAAGAGAGGGTCCTCTGGTGATGCACTAACAGTGAGGTCACCAGTGCTGCGCCCCCCTGTGGGATTCCTGGACACCGCCAAAGGGATTAAGCAATCTTTGGACAGTGCTGCTGATTTACGACTGTCCAGAGGAACCCCGGTAAGGGTGGCAACCCTACAAAGCTATCCAGGGATGGAATGGGGCTGCTGGACAGTCCTTGCATTCCCCCTTTTCAGTTGCCCGCAATTTGGGCATGGTCTCACCCTCACGAGAGCCTGGCATTGCAGCCTGCCCCCGTCTGTCAGTATACCGGCCGAGCAGAGCGTCGGGAGGCAGAGCTGCTCGGCCAGGGTTTAACACCGGATCGGCCCATCTGGCCATCGGCCCTTCTGGCATTGCCAGAAGTGCCAGATGGGCAGTCCAGCCCTGCAGCTAACCCAGATATCCGGTCATCAAAGAGCTCAGGCGAGACCATTTAAGATGAACTGTGTGTGCAGGGCCGGATTAAGGCTTGTGGGGGCCCCAGGGCAACTAAGTTGCGGGGGGCCCCTTCAAGCCACACAGAGTCGAGCCCAGCCCAGCCGTGCCCCCAGTAGCAGATCCCCTCAACAGTAATCCCCCCAGGAGTACCTTAGTAGTAATCCCCCTCTATGCTGTGTCCCCCAGTAGTGGTCCCACCAGTGTGCAGTCCCCCCAGTAGTACCCCCAGCAGTGCCCCTAGTAGTCCCCCCCAGCAGTGCCCCTAGTTGTCCCCCACAACAGTGCCCCTTGTAGTACCCCCTGCAGTGCCCCAAGTAGTAGTAGTACCCCCTGCAGTGCCCCTAGTAGTAGTACCCCCCCAGCAGTGCCCCTTATAGTAGCCCCTGCAGTGCCCCTAGTAGTAGTAGTACCCCCCAGCAGTGCCCCTTGTAGTACCCCTTACCTTAATCCCCGCTCTGTCCTCTGCTCCTCCGTCCGGCGTCCTCCCGGGCCGGCCCACTCTGCATGATGGGAGATCTCCCATCAGCCACTGAGGGGGCCGGAAGACGAAGTCTCCGGCAGTGGGAGCAGCAGCCGATGAGAGTCTGACTCTCATCGGCTGCTAAAACAAACATAAAGCTGCCGGTGCCGGCGGCTGTGTGTTTGTGCTGTGTAGTGCGGATGGCACTTATGTGCCGTCCACACTACCGCCTGCCCCAAGCTGATGCAGCAGCACTGACTGTGCTGCTGCATGCAGCTGCAGAGCGCCCTCGTCCCGGGAACAGGTGCCGCCGGCACCTGTTCTCGGCAGGGTCACATCGACCCTGTGTTGGGGCCCTCTGTGTGTGGGGGCCCAGGGACGACCGCCCCTGTCGCCCCCCCCCTTAATCTGGCCCCGTGTGTGTGACTACAAAGGGATGTACTTTGTCATAGAGGTTGTCTGCAGACAACTCAAAGCATGTATATGAAAATTTTAAAACTTCTGCAGTTTATTCATATTTCATTATTTAAAAAATGTGGTTGCAAATTAATGCATAAAAGGACTGACTGAATTGAGAGCAAAGCCAAAATGAGCATGTAACTTACAGCTTGACCATGTTGCACTGCAGGTGGGGCAGACACAAAATGTGGAGAGAAAATTTAAATTGCACTGTAAGAATAAAACTGTCCACTATTTGTAGGCTACATGCAATAGTAGAAAGAAAAAAGGAGATGAGTCCGCACTAGTCATAGATCTTATAGTTGTCAAAAAATAATTGGTAGATGATTATAAGAACCAACATACAGGTTCATCACTTGGACAATCCTAGATAACCAATGGTTGGTGGTGCACACCTAGACTTTGTGCAGAACACATGAAGAGATACTTTTGCTCGAAGCAAAGGCAGAGGGAAAGACAAATAATGTCTATATTGGTGCACTCTTGAATATGATATAATAGCCGTAATATGATGATATGAAAAAGAATATAAAACTTAACTTTTAATAAAGAACCTTAAAAGAAAAAAGGAGGGGAATCTGGAAATACACTGGGTCTACAAATGAATAAACAATGAACTAATCATTCTAGTCAAACGTATACTACTTTCTACTACAGAAACATTTTTAATAATAATTTTTCTTCCTTTACAACTATCTATATTCAGTCACATCTCACTTCTGAGCAATTTAGCTCCATATCACTTAGTCTATTCACCGCTCCCTCTTCACTCACCATCCATACTTAGGTTCACATATTTTATTTAATTTTTCACTTATCATTTTTTTTCCCCTTATTTTTCACTTTGTTTACTTTTCACATATTTCCATCATTTATTTATTATTTTATCTATATTTATTATTCACTATTCAGTTTTATTATTCATTATTTTGTATACTTCTACCAGACCTATTGTTAATATTAAGTTTATTTCCCTCTACTAATTGTATTTAAATTGACCTATATAATTTGTCTTTTGAGGGTCGCATCAGTAATATTTTCGCCATATGATATATTTAGACATTTGTTGTGCGACAGAGTCATTATATGTGTCATATTAATTGTTTCTCTTGTGACTAGAATTTGTTGAAATTTTGTAGGTACCACTAGTTTGATTATCATCACTCTGATTAGATGATTTGAATTTATATGAGATAAGTGTATACCTCATTTCATTTATATATTTTGATATTTGTTGTACAACAGATTTATTATGTGTGTCACAATATATGTTTCCCTGTGACTAGAATTTGTTTCTATATATTTAAGTACCACGAGTTTCATTATCATCATCTTGATTAAGATGACTTATACTTATATGTGTTAAGTGTGTATGTCAATTATTATGGATTTCACTGTACATATCTTTATGTTTGATTTGTTTCTTTTTTCTTAACTAACTCCATGACTAGGATGATTAGTTAATTGTTTATTCATTTGTAGACCCAGTGTATTTCCAGATTCCCCTCCTTTTTTTTTTTAAGGTTCTTTATTAAAAGTTAAGTTTTATATTCTTTTTCATATCATCATATTACGGCTATTATATCATATTCAAGAGTGCCCCAATATAGACATTATTTGTCTTTCCCTCTGCCTTTGCTTCGAGCAAAAGTATCTCTTCATACATGCAATAGTAGTCAGTGATTACCCTGCATGAAAAAAAATGTATTTGCATCACTTGCATTGCAACATGGTTTGCCGAGGTGAAAAGTTAAGGTGCCCACACACATACCGACTTTTCATCCAATTTGGCCGATTTCGACGAAACGTGACGACAGATCATGTAAAAAATTGTCAAATCGTGAGTTTCTACTCTTGATCACAATGCCGATGCGCGTCCCCGCTCGTCGTACCTCGCATCTTCAGATCTGCCGTGCTGTAGGGCAGATTAGCCAATCTGGGTTACAATGCACTGGCTGCAAGATAGATCTTAAGTCAGATTGGACATTTTTAACTCCAAATCATGACCACGACTGCCTGGGTTCAGGGAGAGTTCAGGGGAAATCGTGTACATCGGCTGATTGGGAGCAAGTCGGTATGTGTGTGGGAACCTTTACTTGCTTTGATTGCCTTGCTCCCAACTCAGAATCAGCCCCGTGTGCAAATAAAAAATATCAGATGCATAGGGAACATATAATAATAATGTATGAAGCTTATAAATGATGGAATGAAGCTTATTAATATCATTAAAATGGGATGTAGTTATGAGACCAGATGCCGCCTGTCTCAATTCTGAAGCTGGAATCCAGACAAGGGACTTCAGATAGGTGTCAAAATACGAAGGTAAGCCAGGGTGCCCTTAGTACTTTTCCCAGAAATAAGGCAAGCCATGGCGCCCTTAGTGTTAGCCGCAGGGGGGGGGAGGGTTAGGTTTAGGTAAGTTAGTGGGGTTAGCGTTAGGTTTTGGGGGGGATGTTAGGGATGTTAGGGTTAGGCAACCCAAAGAGGGGAGAGTTGGGGTCAGGCACCACTGGGGGGGGGGTTAGGGTTAGGCACTAAGGGGGGAGGGTTAGGTTTAGGCACGAAGGAGGGAAACTTAGGTTTAGGCACTAATAGGGAGAGTTAGGGTGCATGCAGGGTGGGGAGGATTAGATTACAAGAAGGGAGGGTTAAGGTTAGGGGAGAAGGGGGAAAGGGTAAGTGTACTTATTGTACAGGAGGCATCCCAACAGCCGGCATTACATACCCATTCCATAAAAATATATTATATTTGTATGTAAAAGAGAGGGAGGTTATGACTGGTTTATGGAATAGGTAATGACTGTGTGATATGCCCAAGAAAAGTTATTCTGTATCTGTTAGATTCACATCTAGGGAGAATTTACACCCCCACATTTGCATCTACACTCCGTTTATGAGTGTTCTCTCATTGTGAAATGTTTATATACCCTGTGTATGAGATGGACCATTCAGTTCTGTGGAACTCAATCCAAACAGCTGTCCATCTTATTCTGCCTTATCCCAGGCAAAATACAATATCAACTATGTCGGTATTATATTTCTGTTTATTTTTCATTTTTGTATGTCATTTATTTTTGTTATATCCCAGGGATGGGGAACCTCAGGTCCGGGGGCTGTATAAGGCCCGCGGCGTTATTTGGTCTGGCCTTCTGAGCTTTTCTCTGCTAGCCTCATCTGGCTAGCAGGATCCTAGAATGGCACCCTGCAGCCAGAATCTATGCAGCAGTGCCGCCTGGAGCGTCAGATGGTCACACCGCTGCCCTTACAGCTCCCCGGAGCATCTTTCGGCATTGCTGTAATCACCGGCGATTGTGGCCCCGCCCCGTGTGACATAACAAGGAGGGAGCATGGCCTGCACCTGGCCCACGAATAATGTAATATATATCAAAATGGCCCTCGGCAGAAAAAAGGTTCCCCACCCCTGTTATATCCAATGGCCTGTCATATTAAATCTAAAATGTAATAAGTTTTTTGTTACTCAAATTCATAGGCCTTTTATTAAGATAATTATTGCTTGACTGTGATGACCTGAAATAGCTTTACTGTATTAACTCTGTCAGGATGTATTCATGTTAGGACAGGATGCGTTAACCCTGAATGTTGTAATATTAATTGGTAACTAACCTGGAGCATAGTGTGTGCCAATGGGTATATTGGTGTAAAATAGTAGAGGTATTAACCCTTTGATTACTGGTGTGTATATTGTTAACCCTTTTGACCAACAAAGAACATAAGAGTGCTCCAGCTTATATTTGTGTGATAAAAAATGCATATGGGAGAAATTGTTTGGGGAGTGATTCAGTAATAGTCTGCAACCTGTGTGAAAGGTGAAGGCAAGATTAAGTGCTGAAATCCTGCGTAATTCCTTACAGTAAACTTTATGTCAAGGATGCTTTCAACAGCCTTTGTGACTGTCAATGGATACTTTAGAAGCAGGATTATACATAAAATACAAGTATGTCATCATACCAAGCAATGATATTCAACATCTAATAAAATATAAGAAATTGAACATTGAATTTTCCATGAGTGCATGGGACCATATGCAATTCATTAGCTGTCACTTTTACATACTACACTTTTATGTAACAGCTGTGAGTGCGCAGTTCTTTACAGGCATACACAAATGATTAGGATTCCCTCCGTTTTCATCCAAAACAAACACCCATGTGATATAAAGTTTCTATTGTCTGCAATTTCTACCCAATGCTTCTATTTGGGCAGCAAACATTGTGAAACAGTGATAGAATAACATTGACAGCAATTCTGCTAATCTGTGAGGCATCATTTATTTGAGGAGCGAAGAGGGCGTGCTGGAATGTGAAGCGGGGTAAAATTACAGCTGTAAATGGGAGAGGTTTGGGTGAGTGTTTTGTAAGCGAGTGTGAGAAGCTTGAATTGGGTTATGAAGGGGAAGGGGAGCCAGAATAGGGCTTGCAGGAGAGTGGAGGCAGATGTAGTATGTTTGGAGAGGAAGATGAGCTGAGCAGCAGCATTGAGGACAGAATGGAAACGAGAGAGGTGGGAGTAAGAGAGGCCAGATAGAAGGAGATTACAGTAGTCCAGTCTGGAGATGACCAGTGAGTTTATGAGGGTCTTAAGGTGCCCACACACATACCGATCTGCCCACGATCAGCCAATGTGTACGATTTGTGTACGATTTCCCTTGAAACTCTCCCCGGCAGCTCTGCACACGATCTCCACACGATTTGCACACGATTTGGTGTCCAATCTTCAAACGATCTTTCCTGCATCCTGACTTTCACAGTGCATCCTAGAATGTCAGATCTGCCCTATTGCACAGCAGATCTGAAGATGCGATGTGCGACCAGCAGGGACGCGCATCGCAACGTGATCGTGAGTGGGGACTCACGATTTCCTCACGATTTGGCCATATTTTACATGATCTGTCGTTCCAATGCGTCGGAATCGGCCAGATCGTGTAAAATATTGCTGTGTGTGTGGGCACCTTTAGTAGCATCCAGGGCAGAAAGGGTCTGATCCTGGAAATATTTTTCAGATGGAAATGGTAGGACTGCAAGAGGTATTAAATGTGTGGTTTGAAGGAGAGGGAGGAGTCAAAGATAACTCCAAGACAGTGCACTTGGGGAATAGAGGAGATGGTTAAGATGATCAGCTCAGTCTTAGACATGTTAAGTACAAGAAAGCACTAGGACATCCAGGAAGAGATAGCATAGAGATTGTTGGAGATAGGAGTGAGAAGAGAGGGGAAGAGGTCAGGGGAGGAGACGTAGCTCTAAGTGTCATCAGCATAGAGATGGTATTAGAGGTCTACAAAACTGATGATCTCAACCAGAGAGAGGACATATACAGGGAGAATAGGAGAGGTCCAAGAACAGAACCTTTGTGGACATCTAGGGGTATATTTATTAAAGATTACTTTTGATCCATTTTTAACAACTTAAAATCATCAGACCATTTTGATTAGTTTTTTTTTTTAATTAGTAAATGTCTGATTTAGCTCCAGAAACACAACATCAATGTTCATCGATTTTAAATAACTCAAAATCAACCTTTATTAAATGTACCTCCTACTGTTAGTGGAAGTGGGTGGAAAGTGAAGTCATGAGCGGAGATAAAAGAGGAATGGTCAGAGAGGTAGGAGGACAGCCATAAGAGGGCAGTATCACGTAGACCGAGGGAGTGAAGGACGAGAGTGGTCAAAAGCAGCTGAGTGGTTGAGAAGAATGAGCAGAGAGTAGTGGCCCTTGGATTTGGCAGCAAGGAGGTCATTGCCAGAGGTCATTCGCCAGAGCAACAAAGTCAAGAGCAGAAGTAAGGGAGGCATTATATTGGGAAGTGGCTTGTTCAGTGCAGGAGGGAGAAGTAAGTTGAACAGGGAGGATAAGGATACGGTGTCTATAGCCTCAATGATATGCTCAGTGGTGGTAGCCTTGTGAGGCAGAGGTGTAGAAGGAGTGAGGAATAAGTTGAAAGAGAGAACAATGGTGAGTGAAGATCAGATTGAGAGAATGCCCACTTACATGGGAGGGTGAGAAGGTCCATTGGGAGAGACAAAACGATAATGTGGGGGTAAGGAGTTTAGAGGCAGAGAGTTCTGTGGGGATATCAATAGGGATATTGAAGTCATCTAAGATGATAGAGGAAAGATCTGAAGAGACAAAGTGGGGGAGCCAGGAAGCAAAGTTATTAAGAAGTTTGGAGGGAGGGCCAGGAAAACCAAGTTATTGTAAAAACTCCAGTAAATATTAGGATAGCTTAGTGTGCACATATGTTCAGAGGCCAAGCTAAGGGGCTGATTTAAGAGATGGATGCTAAAGGCACAGCCACTGTATCTTTGTATGCAGCTGTGCAAAATTATGCAAAAGCTGCATGAGGTGTCTTTAGTAAAAATTTTATTTTTTGCTCACTGTAAAATCCATTCCACAGAGTTCATCTGGGGGATGCTCCATTACCTCTGGGTATATAGTGTGGGTCTTGGAGTCTGGCACTAAATTAGTTAAAAGCTATCTCCTACCCCCCCCTCCCTATATAACCCCTCTCTCTCCACCATAACCTCAGTCTGCATTTAGAAAAGCTGCACAGAGAAAGAAACACAGCAAACAACCAATGTAAAGTACACTACCTGTAACAAGAACAGGGAAACTGGCAAGAACCAAATAAGTAAGGGAAGGGAGCCCAGCATCCCCCAGAAGGACTCTGAGGAATGGATTTTATGGTGAATATAAAAATTCCGAATTCCTCTTTCATCCATCTGGGGCACACTCCATTAATGATCAAGGGGGGTGCTTCCGAACCGTCCACTCTGAGAATTTTACACCCAACACTGGCGTCACGCGCTCCAAAAGTATGGAATCGGTAACAGTTTTGTGAAAGTGTGCTTGACAGAAGTGCCATGCCACACAGCCCAAGATGCCCCAACAGCATCAGTTGAGTTGGCTTGAATGGAAGCGTGAAAGGAAACATTTGAAGACAAATATGCCTGACGAATAGCCGAAGCAGGGCCATTTCTAGGGTCGGTCGCTCTGCCTCCGACCTCTACTTTGTCATGCGGCTCCCTGGAACTATGAAGGCGGGCCTCTGAAGTGATCGGAGGCTAAAGATACCTCCGATCACTTCAGAGGCCAGCGTTCCCAGTGATGTACTGCGCGGATGATGTCACCCGCGATGTGAGGAGCGAGCCTGCCCTGCTTGCCTGCTCAATATAGTCAGATCCAGACAGAGACAGCAGCACTGCAGCAGCGGGAGGCCAGGGAGCCAGCGTCAGCATAGTGAGGTAAGTACTGGGCTGGGGGCACTGCATAAGGGGCACCACTTTAGGGGGCCCTGCATATGAGGCAAAACTACAGGGGGCACTGCATTAGGGGCACTATGTTAGGGAGCCCTGCATGTGGGGCACTGCATATGGGGCACTACGTTAGGGAGCCCTGCATGTGGGGCACTTCTTTAGGGGGCACTGCATTTGGGGCAAAACTACACGGGGCACAAATACAGGGGACACTGCATAGGGGACACAAATACAGGGGGCACTGCATAAGTAGCAAAACTACAGGGGGCACAGCATAATGGGCACTACTGTCTGAGAGACAGTGGGGGAGGGCAGCCTGAGAACTGGTTGGATGATGCCTGCTTTCATACTTATGGGGGCAGAGTGGGACTGTTGAGATAACTCGGGGGGGGGGGGTCAGGGGTTCAGGAGTGACACATAAGGGACTGCTGCAGTGGCAAGGGAGGAAGGGTAGGGGCTGTAATAACAAATGAAGGAGCTGAAGTGTGTATTATGTGAATCTTGCTTTTTCAATGTATTTTATGTGGTTCTGGATTTCAAAATGTATTTTATGTGGTTCTGGCTTTTTCAATGTATTTTATGTGGAACTGGCTTGTTGCAGTGTATTTTATGTTGAAGTGGCTTTTTCAGTGTCTTTTATGTAGATCTGGCTTGTTTCAGTGTCTTTTATGTCGATCTGGCTTGTTTCAGTATATTTTATGTGAATCTGGCTTGTATTTTCAATGTGCTGGGCTCGCCCCCTGCATAATTAAAAACGGGGGTGTGACACAAGGTGACTCCTGCAAATGTAATACCAAAGGCATGCTTGTGACAGCTAGGCCATGCCCATTTTTCAGAGTGAGCCTTAGGCGTGCGCATGCTGTTGACTCTTTAACTTGACTACAAATATTTTTTTACTCTTTGACTCTGACTGTTTAGCAACCCCTGGGCTCAGCAGTCACAGCAGCTGACATTCTGTGGTATTTTATTTGAGACCACGCCCCTTATAATGAGGCTACTCCACTTTCCTGGAGGCGTGCACAAAATTAGTAACTACTGCTTCTCGGGGTAGGGGGCGCATTTTGACTTTTCCCAATGGGAGCCCCAAACCCTAGAAACTATTGGAGAAAGGACAAAAGGCAAGAAACATGTAAAAACCTCTGGCTTCAACTTTTGATGCTCACTCTAGGCTATATATAACTTCCAAACACGATGATAAATCCGGGAAGTAACTGGTTTTCGGGCCTGGATCATAGTCTCAACTACAATTTGGGAAAAACCTTTAGCTCTTAGAAACTTGGACTCAAGAACCAAGCCGTCAAAGCCAACCGATGCAAATTGGGGTGATGAAATGGCCCTTGAAGAAGATCTGGCCACAGAGGTAGATGGAATGGATCGTTGGCCAACATGTACCAAAGAATAGGTTGCCAATGATGACCAGGCCAGTCTGGGGCAATAAGAATGACCGGCCGAGCTTCTTGTCGAATCCATTGAAGGACCTGTGGAAGCATTGCAAGGGGTGGGAAGATATATCCCAGATGGAACGTCCAGGAAGCTGTCATGGCATCTACCAGAATTGCCTGAGAATCTCGAGACCGAGAGCCGTAACGTGGCAGCTTCTTGTTGAGATGTGAAACCATGAGATCGATGTCTGGTAATCCCCACCTCGACACTAGCTCCGCAAAACCTCCTGGTGCAGCTTCCATTCTGGATGCGCCTTGTGACAACTTAGGATGTCCGCTTCCCAGTTGTAGACACCTGGAATATAAACTGCGGAGATTGCTGGGATCCACATCTCTGCCCAATGAAGGATATGAGAGACATCCCTCATTGCTCGCCAACTGTGCATGCCACCCTGATTGTTTATGTAAGCAACTGCTGTGGTATTGATTGACTGGATATGCACCAGAAGATTCCATAGATAGAATTGGGCTGGTATCAAAGCATAACGAATTGCCCTTAATTCCAGAATGTTGATGGACAGAATGGATTCCTGAGTGGACAACAAACCATGTAGATGCATGTCCGAGGTCACTGCACCCCAGCTTGTTAAGCTGGCATCTGTGGTGACAATCACCCAGTTCCAAACTGATAACTGAGATCCCCGGATCAGGTTTGAATCCTGAAGCAACCATCAAAGCGACTGAAGAGTCTGCAGACGGATCATCCAACTGAGGTCATCCAAGAGTCCAAAGCCTTAATGACCCATGCACAAGCCAGAATAGGGCCCTGACAGAGAAAAAATATATTTAAGAATCGTCTCACTCTTCCTCAGAGCCATAACTAGACTTTTTGGTGCCCTGTGCCAGAAAGAGCATTGGCGCCCCCCTCATTTTTCAAAGGGACATAATGCACCCAAAAATTGACCATGGCTTCATGGGGAAGGGCCAGGGAAGAGATAGGAGAGGCCAGGATATGCTGGGGATGAAATAAGAGGAAGCTACAAGCAAGAATGATAATAAACAGAAATTTGACAGGCCCAAACAGCGCCCCCTTACCTGTGGTGCCCTGTGCGATGGCACCGGCCACACTACCCTAGCTACGGCCCTGCTCTTCCTATCCGAGGGACCCTTCAACATAGTGGACTGAGCTGAGCTGTAGGAATAATGGTGTCCTTTGCTAGCCTAGCAATAGGAGCATCCACCTTGGGTGGGATCTGCCACGGCCTAGTGTCTTCCTCAGCAAAAGGATAAAGAGTCTTAAATCTCTTTTGGAGCCTGAACTCTTGAGTCAGGTTTGAGCCAGGCCTCCCTTAACACTTCTCCAAAATGCGAGAAGGCTGGAAACATCGAGACCTGTTTCTTCTTACTCTTAAAGAAAAAATAGAACTAGTTGTTGGAAAGTTCTTTGTCCAGTAGAACTTCAACCAAGAGCTCTGAAGAGTAAACTTATACCTCTTTTACACCAAACCGAATAACCCGTGTTATTGCTGGGTCGATCCTGGTCAGGCCACAGCAGCCTGACAAGCAGCTACAAAAACAAGCTGATACACAGCCGGCCACAGCCAGAACTGCAGTCTGCCATCATTGCTGCAATGCTGTGAGCAGACCCCACCCCTCTCTTTTGTTGCCTTCTGTGACCTCATCTTTGTCAGCCCATAAAGTCAATATTTGATGATATCTATAGGGAAAAGCAGGGATTACCCGGGTTCATTGTACACGGGGCAAACCCGGGAACAACCCGGGTCGAGTTGGAGTGTAAACTGGGTTCTGAAGCCAAGTACGACCCGGAATTGACTAGTGTTCAAATTCCCTGGTCGGACCCGGGATTTTGGTGTAAAAGGGGTATTAGTGACCCGTAGTAGAACATCACATTCCTTTTCTACTGGATTTCTTCTTCAGCACAGAAGATTTTTGAGTTCATCCAGAAATGGTGAAATAAAGAATAAGCTGTAACGTAAGTATGATTGTAATCTTTCTTTAAACCAAAACCTAATAAAACTTAGTTTTTTTTAATCACATTTGTGCATTTATTTATTTAAGTATAACTTTATACTTAACTTGCTATTTACAGAAGAATCAATATTCTATATGCTGCTTTAAGTACATTTTAAACATGTGTCTGATAGTGGTTCTTCTTAATAGCTAGTCTCCTACTAATCAAGTCCAATGCGAAACTTAAGATAGACGCCTATCTTAATCCCGATACTAACCATTGGGATGCAGCGGTCGGTATTTTGACAAGAGGCATCCCGACAGCTGGCATTACATACCGATTTCGCCATGTGACGTCAAAAGGGGGTTGGGGGGTGGGCTGTGCCACAGTGCAGAGAGAGCTCAGAAAGGTATTCCAAAGTCTCTGCTCACTAAATCCTGTTTATTTAATGCGATTGCAGCTATAATCATACTTAACAGAAAAACTTTTGCTATCAGCGCTAACAATAACATACTGCAAATCGGTGATTGTGCAGCAAATAAAACCAAGGGGATTTTGTCATGATTTGATCAAAGCATATAAGCCTGCAGCCCAGCGGCAAGGGTCCCCTTTTTTCTGCAGGTCCCTACACTAGCATATATGCCCAGCACACCATTACATTGCAGTTAATTGTACCCGCCTCCAAGATACAGAGGGACACCTCTATACAGGGGCTGTCTTGTGAGCCACACCCAACTAGGCCTTTTATAGCCTTAACTGAAAGCTGCCATGATAGCACACAGCAACATTTTTAAACAAAACAGAAAATAAATATGTCCAAGCCCAGTTTTACCCATATTGTACATGGTACCAGCAGCGTGGCAACAATATTAATGCCATAAATGTATACAAAACAGAAAAACTTTTGCTATCAGCGCTAACAATAATATACTGCAAATCTATGTGTGTGCAGCAAATAAAACAAAGGGGATTTTGTCATGACTTGATCAAAGCATATAAGCCTGCAGCCCAGCAGCAAAGGTCCCCTTTTTTCTGCAGGTCCCTACACTAGCATATATGCCCAGCACACCATTACATTGCAGTTAAATGTACTCACCTCCCGGATACAGAGCGACACCTCTATACAGGGGCTTAATCATACTTGCCTACTCTCCCGGAAGTCGCGGGAGGCTCCACATTTTTCAGGTACTCCCCAACACCTCCGGAAGAGTAGGCGGATCTCCCACACCCCGGCCACATCCGTGAAGTAAGCAGGATGAAGTAAGCAGGATGAGGAGATAATACAAAGATTCTCGGGTCTGTAGGAAGGGGGTGGGACTAAACTGACACGAAACACGTAATTTGGGGGCCTAATGACTTGGAGAGCCTGTCCCTCTAAGCTGTCAGCTGCATCTCCTCTCACAAGATATCTAGATTGTACTTACATGGTATCCCTGAAGCTGGACACACATGTGAAGATACATATGGTTACAAAATGAACATGACTTAGTAAATCAGTGTCTGACATTTTATATCTGACTGTGTGGGCAGTTATCTTCTGACCACAATAACAGGCCTCAGCGGGAAACCGGAAGTGAGTTGGATACTCCGCTTAATCACCATATGGCCTGGTCTTGTTGAATGTGTGCCATTTGAAAGTGATCCAGTTAC
Organism: Taudactylus pleione; assembly: GCA_031769625.1. Taxonomy (NCBI): domain Eukaryota; kingdom Metazoa; phylum Chordata; class Amphibia; order Anura; family Myobatrachidae; genus Taudactylus; species Taudactylus pleione. The sequence continues at coordinate 14,397,809 of JAUIMM010000178.1, forward strand.
TTGCCACTCAGACTAAATGGCATGGTTCTCTGTAAGGTAACCAGCATTTGGTCATATGCACACATGGCATGGTCGGATTACTTTTCAAGGCTTGTTTTCAACTCAGACAATGTATATTTTTATTTTTCTACAGGAAACGGAATATCATGTTCACCGGACACTAAATATTTTAATTTCAACTGGGTGGGCGATGACATCACAGAGGCTACTCTGGGCATCATTGGAATGGGAAGCATCGGCTACAGTATAGCTCAGCGAGCGAAAGCTTTCAGAATGAGAATTCTCTACCACAATAGAAACAGAAGGTAAGGCGAACGTGACAACCTAAGACAATCCATTATCATAATCTGTATAATAAGTGAGAAAACTTGTCCTTCTGTCTATCCTTTATGCACGGCCAGTGTTTTGGACCTAGCTCCACCAAATTTGGCAGGGTGGTGTAGGTTGACCAGGATAAGGTTTTTGCCTAGGTTTGAACCTCATCAGGTCCACATACTGTCACACAATCTCTAAAAATGAAGGCACTTAAACCACACAGGTTCTGGGGCTGGCTCAAGTGGAATTTGGCAGTTTGCCTAAAACCTGTGTGGAAGCTAAAAAAGTATCCTTTTAACCTCACAGTCTGAGTGTCAAAGTGTCAAACTTTACAACTCATGCAAGTTCATATTAAATCCAGAGTTGACCATATTCATTAGTCAACCCTCTGTGTTTGCATGCAACGGTGTAACTAGAACTTTGTGGGCCACATAACAAGATCTTAAAAGTATCCCCCCAGAGGTACAAAAACACATACACTTGCCCCCACACAGAGTCTATTCAGGTTATGCCACACAGTAGTATCCCATAAATGAAGATTAAGTATTTACATTCTTTTCATCCTCCTACTCTACTTCCTCTCCTCTGGATCCTGTACCCTCACAAATCAGTAAAGCTCTGTCCCCTGTGCTCATCCCAACCTTAACTAAAATCTGTAGTCTCTCTTTCTCTACTGGTATCTTTCCATCACTGTTCAAGCATGCAGTAAATACTCCCATTTTGAAAAAACATAATTCTGACCCTAACTCTCTCTCAAATTACTATCCTATCTCCCAGCTTCCATGCCCTTCAAAGCTACTGGAGAGACTTGCCTACACTGGCCTCATACACTTTTTTAACTCGCACAACTTATTGGATCCACTTCATTCATGCTTTCATTCCCAACACTCCACAGAGACAGCACTGACTAAGGTGGTAAATGAACTGGTCACTGCCAAGGCTAAAGGCAATTCCTCACTCCTTATTCTTCTAGATCTCTCTGCTGCCTTTGATACTGTTCACCTCTCTCTTCTCATGCTAACACTACAATCCCTAGGTCTTCAAGACACAGCTCTTTCTTGGTTCTCATCCTACCTATGTGATTGCTCTTTCATGGTTCGCTTTTCTGATTCTGCCTCCTCTTCGCTACCTCTATCAGTTGGAGTACCGCAAGGCTCAGTCTTAGGTCCCCTGCTTTTCTCAATCTATATCATGTCACTTGGCAAACTAATCGGCTCTTTCGGTTTTCAGTATCATCTGTAAGTGGACGATACTCAAATCTACCTATCCTCCCCAGATTTGTCACCATCTGTGCTGGTCCGTGTCACTGAATGTCTCTCTGCCATTTCATCTTGGATGGCATCTCGCCACCTCAAACTTCATATTTCCAAGACAGAATTAATCCTATTTCCAGCGGCCAATAGTAGCTATCTGCCTGATATTTCTATCACTGTTGACAACTCGACAATCAACCCCACCCCACAAGCCCGCTACTTAGGTGTCATCCTTGACTCTGAGCTGTCCTTTGTTCCTCACATTCAATCTGTCTCAAAATCTTGTTACATACATCTAAAAAACATAGCTAAAATTTTACCTTATCTTACACAAGACACTGCAAAAACTCTAATCCATGCACTCATTATTTCCCGCATTGACTATTGCAATAGTCTCCTTACTGGTCTTCCCAAAAACAGGCTCTCACCACTATAATCCATAATGAATGCAGCTGCGAGGCTGATCTTCCTCGCCAAATGTTCATTGCCTGCTGATCCACTCTGTCAGTCCCTCCATTGGCTACCAGTCTTCTACCGTATTCAATATAAAATACATACACTCACACATAGAGCTGTACTGGAGGTGTAGGTCACACAATACCTCTTTTTTTGTATTACAAAGCTATTAACCAAACCACACCAACATACATCTCTTCACTTATCTCAAAATATCTTCCAACCCGACATCTCCGCTCTGCACAAGATTTGCATCTCTCATCTACACGCACTACTTGTTCCGATTCACGGTTACAGGACTTTTTTCGGGCTGCACCCACCCTGTGGAATTCCCTCCCACGCACACAATAAGACTTTCCACTAGTCTCCAAACATTCAAGCATTCCCTACAAAAATTCACCTCTTCAGACAAGCTTATAAGATTCCAGAACCACCCACATAACCTTCATAGCTTCCCTATCTAACTCCATTCTTATAGCATACTCATATCACATTTTCTCTTTCTTCAATTTCACATCTTCCTAACCCTAGGCCAACTTTCCAGTGTGACTGGATCATACAGCCCACCAAGAACATCTGCAATCTGGCTGGACCAATTTGCAATATGTAGCACCTATCCTTGTGTATCAACACCTATTTCCCTATAGATTGTAAGATTCCGAGCAGGGTTCTCTTACCTTATATGTCTGTCTGTTACTACCCAGTTTGGTTCTAGTAATGTTATTTCCATTTGTAAAGTGTGACAGAATATGCTGCGCTATATAAGAAACTGTTAATAATAATAATAATAATAATAATAATAGTACCCCTTATACACATTATGCCATGCAGCAGTAGTGCTCCTTATACATTATACCACACAGTACAGATTATGCCACATAGTAGTAGTGCCACATATAATACATTATTCCACACTATAGTAGTGCTCCTTACACATTATGCCTACCCAGCAACTCACCTCCCTGTGCCCCTCTAGCAGCCTCTCACATCCCCCTGTGTGCCATCCGCTGACACCCAGGCTCCCTTTGGCGGCCCTGGCTGGACCAGCCCACCTTGTGTTCATGACTGGGTGCAGGGGGAGCAGCGGGCCACAGAAGCAGCCGCACCCTTTACACCCATGGTAGTTACGCCACTGTTTGCATGCATGTTAGCACACAGTGGAGTCCTTTTCAGGATCAATGGAATAGGGTTATAGACGAAGACAATGTAAACAAATAAGGGCAGCAGGTGTACTTCAACCCGGCAATGCCGGGTATCCCAGCTAGTTTTAAATAATTGGCATCAAAATATAACACAATTTTTTGCATGATTTTTAGGGTTGGGGTTATGGTTGGGTTAAAATAACCAAAAAACTCGTATCAACATTTAAACGTTGACCTTTTCAATGTGTCAACCATTTTAAACTTGATGACCTAAATACATGTATACAGAATGATGTTGACCTAATGTCTATGTTGACCTTTCCATTGTCAACATTGAAAACCAATCGACCTTATGAATGTTGAACCTTTTACTGTCAACCTTTTATACCACACCTCTATGTATACATTACATGGGGCAGCTGAGTACTGGTACTAGAATATAAAAAGTGGAAAGGGGTTGTGGAGCGCTGACTTTAACTGAACAAATGCTTGCGCAGAGGAGTTAATAATAATAAAACATTTTAATCCATATACCAATATAAAACGCTACATACAGCTATAAATTCGTATTAAATGACAAATATCAAACATATATAAACACACGAATAAAAATTAATGTATAAAAAAACCTTTAGTATTCACAACATTCAGTAGAAATCAATAAATATGAAAAAAACAAAACTATATATATAAGATATGTAAACCAGGATTAGTAGTGGCAAAGTCTGTTGTGCACTGTCCAGTCAAAGCATGTAAATTCAGCAGCCAAGCAGTTAGTAAGTCTGTAGTATAGCAGCAAAATAACAATGTAGTTGGCAGTGTTATTGTGGTAACTCGTAAGTCACCCTTACTATTCATGAAAAACCCCGTGTTGATCAGACACTGAGGAGTTTGATAAATCTATACCACAAATTGCGTCTTAGGGAAGGTAATGATCTCACCCAAATTACTTTATACTATATGTCCGGCTACTTCAAAGAAAAAGATGGTAAATCACCGTTACACTTGCCTCCAGCGATGGGGCTGTACTTTCTTCACTTTGGAGAGGGCTTACTAACTGTGCACATTGTCCCGATGGATGTTCCGCTCGCAACTAGTTGTAGTAAGCCGCATCTAGTGTTGTAGATCGCGGTCTTGCAGTCTGCTCCTTCCGGCTTGTAACTTTACTGCGCACTGGCTACTTCCTGGTATGACGGAAGGGGGCCCCACACTGTGAATTGTGAGCAAAACATCCATCGGGACAATGTGCACAGTGAGTAATCCCTCTCCAAAATGGAGAAAATACAGCCCCATCGCCGGAGGCAAGTGTAACGATGATTTACCATCTTTTTCTGTGAAGTAGCCGGACATAAAGTATAAAGTATACTAAAGGTTTTTATACATAAATTTTTTTATTCGTGTGTTTATATATGTTTGATATTTGTCATTTAATACGAATTTTCTAGCTATATGTAGTGTTTTATATTGGTATATGGATTAAAATGTTTTATTATTATTAACTCCTCTGAGCAAGCATTTGTTCAGTTAAAGTCAGCGCTCCACAACCCCTTTCCAATTTTTATATTCTATTACGCATTATAGGAGGGTCAGCTCCTCCGAGTGGTAGCGAGTGGCATTAATCTAAATAAAAATGGTATCACCACAAATAAAAATTGTATCATCACATATATTCTCTAGCGCCCACAAAGTATCCTTTTCTTTGTGAGTACTTGTACTGATGAACACATTCATTATATAGAAAAAGAGGCTGCTAATTGTGGTGCCACAACTAGCCTGGCTATAGTGGCTGACCATCTGTAGTCACGTATGACTTTCACATTCGCCAATTGCCTATTTGGTTGTTTTTAAAGAAGCTGAATTATATTTGTGTTTGTAAGTTTATCACAGCAGTGGGAAAAATGTAGATTCATAGGGGTATACTTACTAAAGTGCGAGTTTTTATAAGTGGAGGAGTTGTTACCCATGGTAACCAAACAGATTCTAGCTATTCTCTTCTAGAACAGGGATGGGAAACCTTTTTTTCTGCTGAGGGCCATTTTGATTTATATAACATTATTCTCAGGCCCGGTGCAGGCCACACCCCCTCCATGTGACATCACATGGGGACGGGCCACAATCGCCGGTGATTACAGCAATGCCCGGAGCATCCTGAGGATGCCCGGGGGAGCTGTAAGGGCAGCAGTGTGACCGTCTGAAGCATCCTAAGGCGGCATTGCTGCATAGATTCTGGCTGCAGGATGCCATTCTAGGCACCCTGCTAGCCAGATGAGGCTAGCACAAAAAGCTCAGAGGGCCAGACCAAATGATTCTGCGGGCCTTATACGGCCCCCGGGAAGGAGGTTCTCCATCCCTGTTCTAGAAGGTGCTAGATACATAATAAGAAGAATCTGATTGGTTGCTTTGGGCAGCAACACCACTTTTAAAAACCTGCACTTTAGTAAATATACCCCTAGTTACATTTCTATATTCTATATAGGTGTATTCCGACACTATGAAGGGTTTATTAAACTTATTTTACTTCCAATATTAGACTTATATTATAAATGTTTTTCATGTGTATATGCTACATACTGTATTATGTATATGCTCACACAAGTGTACGGCTATAATGTTTGAAACAGAAGTCTGGAAGAAGAAATGGCTGTAAATGCTGAGTACTGCAGTAACATGGCCGATTTACTTCAGCAAGCTGATTTTGTTATGGTTGTTGTCAACCTGACACCAGACACCCAGAAATTGATTGGAAGAGAGCAGCTTCAACTGATGAAGCCCACAGCCACCCTTATCAACATCAGTAGAGGTACAGAATTAATTCAATTGAATTTAAATATACATGTTTAACAAGTTTGTTGAAGTGATTCAAAGTGTCATATCTAAAATACATTTCAATTTTATCTAAATATTTAACTAAAAAAAGAGGACAAGAGAGCACTCATAGTGCACCACAAGAATAGGACACTGATAAAATTTGAATAGCGAAATTCACACTTTTACTAAAAGTTATCTGATATCACCCAGCTGGTTCTCCCATATCTTCCAAAAGACCAGACTGATAACTGCATACAATCTAGAAAAGATAGGCTCCACTGATGCATTATCCTTAAAATAACATCCATTCATTAAAACATTCAATTAAAATGTGCTCACGAGATTCAATAGTTTGCAGCGCCTATATTACTAATCAGATAAGCCTTCTAACAGAATCCTTGCAACAGACTTTGTCACCGAGGGGGACAGGGGATACTAATTACCTGGGCTCAAGCCTGTTGGAGTGGCCCCACAGGGGGCACTGACCAGTTGCTGAGGGGGACAAATATACCCCTTTGCAGCACAGCAAATGGTATTTTCGAGGGTTTTTTTTTTTACGAGCGTGGCCATGCCTCCCAGATTTGGCCATACCCCCTCCAGTACCCAGGCCCAATTGATCTCTTAATGGTCCTGCCAACAGAAATAGCAACTCGAACCATAATAGTGCACTATTTCCAGACCACAGTATCTCTCCAAACCTGAACTACGCACAGAATGTGGAAAGTTTAGTCTCTGCAACCTTCCACCTCCGACTTTAAGTCTGTATGTCATTCTAAGGAACAACATTGATGGAATTCATCTGTATCTTACTTTGTAATTAGTGTAATACAGACATACTAATAAAAAAGAAGAAACAACTTATAGGTAAGTTGCAAAATAAGGCAGCATGGAATTTGTCAGAAACAAGTCACCCTAACTTGTCAAAATAGCATAAAAACAATAATATGACAAAAAAGTCCTTGCGCCAAATATTCAATCCAGTAGATTATTCCATATGTAGAGGAAACAGCAGTAATAGAATCTTCTTAAGTAGAATTCTCCAACCAAGCACATATGAAATAAACAAATGACAATATGTTAGAGAAAAAGATCAATTTATGCAAACTTCAAAGGGAGTAGGTCAAAAATGAATGTCCTTCTAAATCCTTCCGTGTAGAATAAATTACAGGACCACCAATGTAACGTGCCCTCCTATTATAGGGAATGCTCACATGAATAATACCTATAGAGGTTAAGTGTTAATCCCATCAAGGTTTCTTTAACCATCACACAAATAGAGTAATGAAACAGACAGCAAGATGCTCACATTGATTCTTACTTGAGAAAAACTGTAATGAATCTCATAAGGGTTTCTTTATCCTCCATTATGAGCAGTATCTCTCAGAGAAAAAAAGAAAACTTCACATGGTGTAGTATTTTAAAACTACATTTAATAGACAAACAGTATAAAAATGGGGGTAAAACCTCCGTACCAGATAGATGGTATAAACAGGCACAATGGATAGACACAACAGACAGCGATGGGACCCGGATATTCCACTGCCGCAAGTGTGAGCCAAAATCCAGTTATAAATCAGGTACCAGGTAAACCTCCATTGTCACTCCTCCGGACATGTTTCGACACCGTCGGATGTCTTTTTCAAAGTGGAGTGAAAAGTAAAATGCACGGGCTTATAAAACCGTGAACCGGAAGTCTAAATCCGGAAGTGAGCTGCTTAATGCTAAAAAACTTTAAATACCCTGCAAGGCAACTTACTGTAATACTCGGGCATAAGTCCCGCAGCACTATTGTGCGGAGACTAAAAGCGTTTCACTTACGATGTGGGTCCCTCCATAAACACGTGATCGGACCCCACTGTCCACCAAACCTGCTCAATAAAGATTGTTGACATCACGTGACTAAAAAGCACGTGATCGGACCAGCGTCTATTCAGATGCTGAAGGATTACCTCAGTCACGTGATCGGACGATATTGTCCATCTAAAAAACTACTGATTTATTGAAAAACACGTGATTGGACAGCGTCTATGTAGATGCTAAATGGGGACCATGGTAATATGAATGCAAATAAAGGTATACACATCGGTGGAATATCCGAACCTCATTTACATAATAGATACTGAATATGTATAATCAGACCACATTATCATGATTAAAAGTAATTCATTAACATAAAAAATAGACATTAAATATACATATATATAAAAAAAATAGATAAACATAAATATACATATGTATAGAAAAATATATAGATATTCAAAATATTCATCATTAAAATAAAATGTACTAAACATATATAAAAAAAAATTCAATGAAAAACATAATCAAAGAAACCATTTAACGTCAAAATCATGCTTCAAACCTGCGGGCTTCAAGGTGTTCAAATTGTATATACACATCTCATTTCTGTTTGGGCTAAACGTAAATCCCTATTGTTTGATCTCCAGTTCTCTTTAATAATGGAGATACCACAGAATCGTTGAATACTCTTGGGTGAACTATTATGTTGGCTTTTAAAATGAGCCGAAAAAGGATGATTTTCCAAACCTTTTGCAATGTTTCTTACATGTTCTGTCCATCGCGTTTTTAATGCCCTTGTGGTTTTACCTACATAAACTAAATTACAAGAACACTCAATAGCGTATATGGCATAACGTGTATGACACGTAATAAAATCAGTGATTTTATGATTTCTGCCTTGTGTTTTAAATTCAGTAACTTTAGATAAACTACTGGGACAAGCTTTACACAGCTTACAGTCACCACATCTATAGAAACCCTTATTTCTCGGGAGAAACCTTTTACCATCCATAGGTAAAGCACTTGATACCAAAGAATCCTTAATAGTCGGTGTTCGTCTATATATAAATTTAGGTTTGTTAGTGAGAATTTTCCCGAGGATTTCATCCTTTAAGAGAATATTCCAATTCTTTTTAATAATACTTTCTATATTTTTATATTGCCTATTGAAAGTAGTACAGAAGGACATGGTAAACTTGTTCTCTACCCGTTCCTTCTTCTTATCCCCTAAAAGGAGTCCCCTATCCATGACTGCAACCTCTTTCATCGTCTGATGTAAAGTATTCGCCTTATAACCCTTTTGAATAAATTTGCCAGTCATTTCACTAGCTTGTTTATGGAAAATATCTTTATCAGAGCAATTACGGTGTAACCTCATAAGTTGGCCCTTTGGTACTCCATCTAACCATTGGGGCAGGTGATTACTGGACCTCTCTATATATGTATTTGATTCTATGGGTTTGCTGAAGTTATATGTAGTTAGATGTCCATTTTTAATCTCAATCGTTAAATCCAAAAAATTCACAGCAACATCACTGATATTATAGCAGAATTGGATATTCAAAATATTAGAATTGAGATACTCACAAAAACTCTCAAGGGCTGATCTTTCGCCCTTCCAAATCAAGAGTATATCATCTATATAACGCCACCAATGCACCAAGTTTGCGCTCCAGCCATGCCCCCTCCAAACATGTAACTCCTCCTACCTTGACATGAAGAGATTGGCATAGCTGGGCGCGAACCTGGTGCCCATGGCCGTGCCAACGTTTTGCATATAGAATTGACCATTAAAATTAAAGTAATTATTACTGAGAATAAATGTAATCCCGTCTACAAGGAATTTACATAACCCCTTGTCCAAATCTGTCCTTTCTAAAGTATTTCTGACTGCTTCTATACCATCAAGATGTGAAATGATGGTATAGAGCGAAGATACATCTGCGGTAATAAGGAACATATTTTTTTCCCATTTGACAGTCTCTAATTTATTCAAGATGTCTTTAGTATCTCTTAGATGTGACTTTTCTTTAGATACTAAGGGTTGTAAATAATGATCTATATATGCAGATAAATTAGCTGTTATAGCATTGGTTCCAGCCACTATTGGGCGTCCTGGTGGAGCATTTAGACTCTAATGACTCTTTGGGAGTAAGTATAGTACCGGAACTGAAAATTCCTCATTAATTAAAAATTCTGATACTTCTTTAGAAAATGTTCCTAAATTCAAATACTGATGAACCAAAGTTTTAAGCTTTGTAAGTACACTTACAGAAGGATCACTTTTGAGCTTTCTGTATGTGATACCATCATTAAGTTGCCTGTATCCTTCATTGATATAATCAGATTTATAAGAATAACCACTCCCCCCCCCTTTATCTGCCTGCTTGATAATAATCTCTTGATTATCCTGTAAAGATTTTAACGCAGACCTTTCTTCAACTCTAAGGTTATTTCTATACTTCTTGTTGTTGGGATAATTTTTCACCTGTTCTCTATATCCTTCAGTACGCTCTTATAGAACGCGTCTACAAAACATCCCTTGGCAAATGAGGGATTAAAAAGTGATTTTTTTCTTAAATTTATCTGTCGATCCTTCTTCATTATTACTCTCATCCCCAAAAAACTTTTTGAGTGATAGCTTACGGACAAACTTTTGCAAATCATTAAACAAATCAAAAAAATTAATATTATTGACTGTCAAATGGGAAGAAAATATGTTCCTTATCTTCGCTCTATACCATCATTTCACATCTTGATGGTATAGAAGCAGTCAGAAATACTTTAGAAAGGACAGATTTGGACAAGAGGTTATGTAAATTCCTTGTAGACGGGATTACATTTATTCTCAGTAATAATTACTTTAATTTTAATGGTCAATTCTATATGCAAAACGTTGGCACGGCCATGGGCACCAGGTTCGCGCCCAGCTATGCCAATCTCTTCATGTCAAGGTAGGAGGAGTTACATGTTTGGAGGGGGCATGGCTGGAGCGCAAACTTGGTGCATTGGTGGCGTTATATAGATGATATACTCTTGATTTGGAAGGGCGAAAGATCAGCCCTTGAGAGTTTTTGTGAGTATCTCAATTCTAATATTTTGAATATCCAATTCTGCTATAATATCAGTGATGTTGCTGTGAATTTTTTGGATTTAACGATTGAGATTAAAAATGGACATCTAACTACATATAACTTCAGCAAACCCATAGAATCAAATTCATATATAGAGAGGTCCAGTAATCACCTGCCCCAATGGTTAGATGGAGTACCAAAGGGCCAACTTATGAGGTTACGCCGTAATTGCTCTGATAAAGATATTTTCCATAAACAAGCTAGTGAAATGACTGGCAAATTTATTCAAAAGGGTTATAAGGCGAATACTTTACATCAGACGATGAAAGAGGTTGCAGTCATGGATAGGGGACTCCTTTCAGGGGATAAGAAGAAGGAACGGGTAGAGAACAAGTTTACCATGTCCTTCTGTACTACTTTCAATAGGCAATATAAAAATATAGAAAGTATTATTAAAAAGAATTGGAATATTCTCTTAAAGGATGAAACCCTCGGGAAAATTCTCACTAACAAACCTAAATTTATATATAGACGAGCACCGACTATTAAGGATTCTTTGGTATCAAGTGCTTTACCTATGGATGGTAAAAGGTTTCTCCCGAGAAATAAGGGTTTCTATAGATGTGGTGACTGTAAGCTGTGTAAAGCTTGTCCCAGTAGTTTATCTAAAGTTACTGAATTTAAAACACAAGGCAGAAATCATAAAATCACTGATTTTATTACGTGTCATACACGTTATGCCATATACGCTATTGAGTGTTCTTGTAATTTAGTTTATGTAGGTAAAACCACAAGGGTATTAAAAACGCGATGGACAGAACATGTAAGAAACATTGCAAAAGGTTTGGAAAATCATCCTTTTTCGGCTCATTTTAAAAGCCAACATAATAGTTCACCCAAGAGTATTCAACGATTCTGTGGTATCTCCATTATTAAAGAGAACTGGAGATCAAACAATAGGGATTTACGTTTAGCCCAAACAGAAATGAGATGTGTATATACAATTTGAACACCTTGAAGCCCGCAGGTTTGAAGCATGATTTTGAAGTTAAATGGTTTCTTTGATTATGTTTTTCATTGAATTTTTTTTTATATATGTTTAGTACATTTTATTTTTATGATGAATATTTTGAATATCTATATATTTTTCTATACATATGTATATTTATGTTTATCTATTTTTTTATATATATGTATATTTAATGTCTATTTTTTATGTTAATGAATTACTTTTAATCATGATAATGTGGTCTGATTATACATATTCAGTATCTATTATGTAAATGAGGTTCGGATATTCCACCGATGTGTATACCTTTATTTGCGTTCATATTACCATGGTCCCCATTTAGCATCTACATAGACGCTGTCCAATCACGTGTTTTTCAATAAATCTTTTTTCAGTAGTTTTTTAGATTGACAATATGGTCCAATCACGTGACTGAGGTAATCCTTCAGCATCTGAATAGACGCTGGTTTGATCACGTGCTTTTTAGTCACGTGATGTCAACAATCTTTATTGAGCAGGTTTGGTGGACAGTGGGGTCCGATCACGTGTTTATGGAGGGACCCACATCGTAAGTGAAACGCTTTTAGTCTCCGCACAATAGTGCTGCGGGACTTATGCCCGAGTATTACAGTAAGTTGCCTTGCAGGGTATTTAAAGATTTTTAGCATTAAGCAGCTCACTTCCGGATTTAGACTTCCGGTTCACGGGTTTATAAGCCCGTGCATTTTACTTTTCACTCCACTTTGAAAAAGACATCCAACGGTGTCGAAACATGTCCGCAGGAGTGACAATGGAGGTTTACCTGGTACCTGATTTATAACTGGATTTTGGCTCACACTTGCGGCAGTGGAATATCCGGGTCCCATCGCTGTCTGTTGTGTCTATCCATTGTGCCTGTTTATACCATCTATCTGGTACGGAGGTTTTACCCCCATTTTTATACTGTTTGTCTATTAAATGTAGTTTTAAAATACTACACCATGTGAAGTTTTCTTTTTTTCTCTGAGAGATACTGCTCATAATGGAGGATAAAGAAACCCTTATGAGATTCATTACAGTTTTTCTCAAGTAAGAATCAATGTGAGCATCTTGCTGTCTGTTTCATTACTCTATTTGTGTGATGGTTAAAGAAACCTTGATGGGATTAACACTTAACCTCTATAGGTATTATTCATGTGAGCATTCTCTATAATAGGAGGGCACGTTACATTGGTGGTCCTGTAATTTATTCTACACGGAAGGATTTAGAAGGACATTCATTTTTGACCTACTCCCTTTGAAGTTTGCATAAATTGATCTTTTTCTCTAACATATTGTCATTTGTTTATTTCATATGTGCTTGGTTGGAGAATTCTACTTAAGAAGATTCTATTACTGCTGTTTCCTCTACATATGGAATAATTACTGGATTGAATATTTGGCGCAAGGACTTTTTTGTTTTTAATCTAGATATACTGGTCACTTCCTCAGATCATTCAGACTCATCCTTTGAAGAGGGGCTTAAAAGCTTTTACAGTTTTAAAAAAAACACAATTTTGAGAATAAACAATAGTAAAACCTTTAGAGCTGGCGTTCCTTACATATGACCCATACGTCAAATGTGGACAGAACCTATTTTGCAAAAGTTTTCAATTGAATGTCGATTCTCCTAAGAATGTCAACTTAAGTTAATAATCTACCTGTTTTGTTACAACTATTGGCTGTGTAATACAGTCTTCCATATTTTATAAACTTACCAACCTTGTGTTTGAGGTCCAGGCTCAAGTAAACATTCTTTCGAGTAGACCATAGTGCCATGCAGACTGAGCTAAGCAACCACTATCCATAGATTATTATGTACATAATTTTTTCTAAATATTTTACTATTTTAATATTAATCATGGTCAACTTTGAACAAACATATCAGTAGATCTCATATATTTAATGTATGATTCTTTGTTTTATGATTGAGAATTATTTTCCTAATCTTTACTGCAGGTCAAGTAATTGATCAAGATAGCTTGGTAAATGCCCTTAATCAAGGAATCATCAAGGCTGCTGCTTTAGATGTCACTTATCCAGAACCTTTGCCAAGGTAAGACACTTACACAATTGGGGTTCATGTAAAGGTGGACTCATTTTATGTAAAAAATGCAGATGTAACATTTGTCCAAAATTCTCTGACCATTCATAGCAAATCTGTATATGTATAGGGGGGAAGAGGGGCTCCTCATAATGTTGAAGTAGTTTGATCTTTGATGTGAAATGTTTCCACTATGCTCCTTTTCTGAATTATCAGTAAGTTTGGGTCATTACATAGGAGTTTACAAAGCCCAGAAACTGCAGTGGTATCACTGCTCTGCTATTTTGGTGTCACCCCCTCGGATGGTGTCACCAAGCAGTGTTGATAGAGGATGCACACATGCGCGCGTCATTGACACTGTGCCCAGAGAGGCCGGTGCTGCTGAGCAGCTCCGGTAGCGCTGGGCAAGCCCCCAGCATGCCGAGAACAGGGGCGTAGCATACAGTCACGCATCCAAAACGTCATGCAACAAGGGGGAATGGCTTGGCGGGCTTGAGGTCATGCCCCCTTTTGCAGAGATAGTGGTAACAGGGTAAGTAGGCGCACTGGGTGACACCAACCTGGACACTGTACACAGAAATGTGTTGGAAGGGCAATTAATCACATTTGTGTGTGCAGGTCCACATAGTTCATAAATGTACCTATTGTGTTATCTACATCTCTTCTTGATGAGTAATGATATTACATGAAATCTAACTTAGTAAAATCCACATTAATTTTCAGATTTTTATATAAAAATAGGTAGCCAGACTACAGATAGACAGTTAAAAGGTTGACGATGTCTAGATAGACACCAGATGTTAGGCAATAGGTCGAAAGGGACAAAATGTCGACATGGTAGGTCGACATGTACAAATAGTGAGCAGGGTCAAAAGGTCGACATGAAAATGTTCTACATACAAATGATCGACACATGTTTTTTTTCAAAAAAAATTTGGGTTAGGTTTAGGCACTTGCAGGAGTGTCAGACACCTACCCTGACGGTTAGGGTTCGGCACCAGGAGTTAGTGTTAGGCACTTACTGAAGGGTTAAGCACTAGAAGGGACGGTTAGGGTCAGACACCTACCCCGACGGTTAGGGTTCGGCACCAGGAGGGTGGGTTAGGCACCAACGGGAGGTTTAGGGTGAAGATTAGGGCTAGTAATAATAATAATTTTTAAAAAAATGTGTCGACCATTTGCGTGTCAACCATTTTCATGTCAACCTTTTCACCATGTCAACCATTTGTGCCTGTCGACCATCTTCCACGTCGACCTTTAGTGTGTCGACCTTTTGTCCCTGTAGACCTCTTGCCTGTCTAACATCTGGTGTCTATCTATTATACCACACCGATAAAAATGTTGCCAATAAATGGCCTTAATATGAGCATTGGCAGTTATAGGGACCTATCTATCAAATATATTCTGTCCTTTTAAACATGTGGTGATAAGTGTTTCTGTATGTTTAAGGCAGAAGTAAGTAAAACCCCTATTTAACAAGACTGTAAAGCAAAATATATCAGAGAGATCTCTGGATTTCCTAGCATTAGTGCTTGCAGTGGCTGTCCCCTTTTCAGAGCTTGTCGTCATCAGCTAATGTCATTTGAAGATGCAATAGCTTGTCTTCTGCTACAGGAGCAGCTCAGACAAAGAAAGATCTCCTTATCCTTCCCAGTGTGCTGGAACTGTTTGCAATGCCCATCACAATGTTTTAGACTTGCACTTGCACGACCAGACGCATATACGCAATTGCACCTGCCGGATCCAAACCCTGAAGTAAAATGATAGTTAGCTGTCACTTTACTCTTTACTCATCATAGGGACATGGGCACTAATAAGAGCCTGTCCCAGTGATGAGCATAATATCCCCATGGCCATAGCAAGGTGATAATGCACCTTATGCTGGGCTCCGACATATGTCATGATGAGGGGGAAGGGCCACTGGGACAAAGAAGCAGGTGACTTCTTAGGATGTTCCGGAATGGCTTGTGGTTTTACAGGCTGCAGTGTTTCATTGGGTAGCAACAGTGCAGCCACTTAGGCCCCGGGCCCCTGGGTGGCAGCACCGCTCGCACACTCCTAGTTGTAACCCTGAATAGCCTGAAATAACATTCAAAATCAAAGCAATATACGACGAGGGGGCTGCATCACAATTTTTGATAAATAGACCCCATAGTCTAAACTATGGTATAATTCATTTGTGAATGTCATAAAGCTACAATTTGCTCTTGTAGTGTTATTCATTTATAATTGTGTCTTTTTTCCTTCAGAAATCATCCCTTGTTGACAGTGAAGAATATTATTTTGACTCCACATATAGGAAACGCGACAGAAAAAACAAAGAGAAAAATTGCAGAAAAGCTTGTAAGAAACGCAGCTGACATCCTAAGAGGTCTGCCTGTAATAGATATAGTGGCAGCACCATAATCACACTGTACACATATGCATTCAGGGGTTAGCCTTAGTATATTAGGGATCAGAAATATGCAGGCATTTCTCCAGTGTTAGAAACAGAACATGTTCCTTTTATGTTAAAATGTATAATGATTATAGTAATTCTGGTGTGTTTGGTGACAAAAGTAATGATACCATACTAATATGTAAGGGACTACGTCTAGCTTCTAGATCCATCTCCTCTCTGCTTTAGCTATTTACCAGAGAATGGAGAAGAGACAGATACTTGCTTTATGGGGTCTGAGGTAAGTACTTTAGGAGTGCATAAGTTGAGCTAAGGGACAGGGAAGAAATGCCAAGCTTTGCTTTCCACATCCATGCTCCTATACATCTACCTCTGTAAAGCACCGTATGCTCTGGCAATCCATCTATATATTGAGTATATCAGTGACCTCTACACAAGTATCCATCCCTCCTCCATTCTTCAGTTTAAAAGCAGTAATGGAGGGAAATGGCCATAAGCACATTTCCAAATGCTGCGAAAACACACTACAGTCCAGTCACCAGGTCTGATTTACTAAACAATCTCCAATATATGCTTTTCTCACTTGTAGGTTAGCTGTTCAAAGTAAATTGGTTGCATCACTTCCTGTTGTGCTATGCCAAAAAGTGACCTGCTAGGATTTGGATTATTTATAGTAGAACAATTTATGGCTTTGGTGACTGTATCTATATGGCACCCAGCTTCAGACCTAGACTATGCTGCACATGTAATTGGGGGGGGGTTAGAGATAGGAAGCTATTGCTCTGCGCTGCCACTTTGTAAAGCCATTACAATTATTCAGCTGGGGTCGCAGAAGGCGCTGAAGCACCACCCAATCCCCCTATAAGCGCACATACAGTACCATCATTGCCCGTTTTAGTAGAAATTGGACAACAAAATTGCCATTTGTGAGACAGTCATACAATATTGTGCTTGGATTATAATTATTACAGGCTCTGAGAAGAGAAAAACATTAGTTTAAGCAATGGCAGCTAGAAATATTACAAATGTATAAAAGCATTCCCTACGTCTAGCCAATCACCAAAGACTGAGAACACTCCTGCAGTACATACACTCCACTAATAGCGCTACAAATAAGAAATAAAGTGATTTAAAAAAAACAGCATTTGTTTGTATTTTTATGTTTTTTTTATTTTGCATTTCATACAGCCACAAACCTGTGAATTAAACTATAAAATATTTAAAACATATAAAAAAAAGTAGCGCATTTTATAGGCTATGTTTTAGGAACAGTCAGAACAGCAGGGATGATTCATGAGATTAATGGGTCCATGGCAGAAATCACATTAGAAGGCTGCAATGTCACCTTGCAAATCACTGCTTGATTACTTGGATCAGTATTATGTCTAGGGTTAACAAGTAGGTTTAAATTTAAGGCAAGTTAATGCTAGGACTGTATAAGACACGGATAACTCGTTTGAGGCAGTATATTTCTGTAAACTTTGATGGGGTTATTGCAATGGTACAGGTCCGTCCTAGTCAGTCAGTGTAGCACGGACCGCAGTGAGTGACTACACAGTAACGCACACATAGCCGCCGGCGCTGGGTAGTACACTCGTATTACCCGGTGACGATGTGTGTTTCAGCACCAATGGGAGCCAGACAAACTCTCATTGGCTGCTGTGCCCACTGCCACTACTCATGAGCTTCGCCTTCCAGCTCCTGCAGTGGGTGATGGGAGAGACTTCATGACATCTCTCCCTATAGTACCGAGCGGGAGGATGGAGGAGCAGACAGCGGCGAGCGCGACAGGAGCGGAGAATCAGGTAAGTCAGTGTTTTGTGTATGTATGTCTGTGTGTGTGTTATGCACTACTGGCTGGGGCACTGTATCACTACTGGAGCCCTGAATACGGAGGACCACTACGGGGTGCACTGTATAAGGGGCACTGCATAGGGGGGATCACTACTGGGGGCACTATATAAGGGGGACCACTACTGGGGGCACTGTATAAGGGTCACTACTGGGGGCCTGCATAAGGGGGATCACTACTGGGGCACTGCATAGGGGGGACTGTATAAGGGGCATTGCATGGGAGGCACAATATAACTGCACTACTGGGGGCACTGCATAAGGGGCACTGTATAAGGGTGCACTACTGGAGGAACTGTATAAAGGGCACTTCTGGGGGCACTGTATAAGGGTGCACTACTGGGAGCCTGCTTAAGAGGGACCACTACTGGGGGCATTGCATACTGGGGGTACTGTATAAGGGGAACTACTGGGTGCCTGCATAAGGGTGACCACTACTGGGGGCACTGCATAGGGGGGACTGTATAAGGGGCACTGCATAGGGGTGCACTACATAAGGGGCACTGTATAAAGGTGCACTACTGGGGGAACTGTACAAGGGTGCACTACTGGGGGCACTGCTACTGGGGCCATGGCATAAGATGCACTACTACAGTGGGCATGACAAGAGGGGCACTACTACTCGGGGCATTAAGCTGCATATGGAATGGAAAGGAATGTTCCCAAAGTGACGAGAAAGGTGTGTGTATCATGTTTACACGCCCCATTTTTCAGTGGCCACGCCCCGTGTCATGTGACCACGCCCATTTTTTGGCGTGCGCATATAGGGGGGGCTCCATTTTTCATCTTGCCCTGGGTTCCAAATATCCTAGTTACGCCACTGCCTCTATCCATCAGCTTGTGAAAGTAGCCATCATCATCATCAGTGCACTTGCACCAGCAGTTTTCCTTGGAGCAAGGGAACTGTCTGAAATCAGTCAGATCTCTCCATATACTCAACTCATTAATTCTGCTTACATCTCAAAACACCCAGTGTGAATGCTGGCAAGATCCATCTGAAGAACAGACTTGAATGCAACTCTAAAACCAGCCCATTGTTTTTTCAATTTCCCACCTCTGTCTCTTGTTATGTCAATATTTTAGGCTACATTTTTTTGTATATGTTGTAAAGCAGGATTTTCCAGCAGAGGAAGGAAAAGAGGATGGAATGTGTTAAGATGCCACATATTATAAGTTTTGTACCGAGGCCCACCTTGTGAACATAGAAAGCAGATTTTGTGTGTGTGTGCGCGCGCGCGGGTGTAAATGGAGAAAACTAAATATACATTGGGAGGAACCTGTTGTACAGTAATAGTATTTGTATAATATTCGTGTTTGTTTATCCAATCTTTAATCTGTCGGTATAAGGCTACGTTGTTATAGTGAAAGACATTGCAAAAATTGATCCCTCCTTGATCCTTTGCTTTCTGTAAACTTTTTAGACTTATTTTAGATATATTTTCATCTTTCATAGATAATAAGATCGGGAGCATTTAAGAGAACAACAAATCTTAGGGAATGTGACCATTTTAATAATGGTGGTCCTGCCAAGATAAGAAAGATGAAGGTATGCTCAAACTTCACCATGGATGAAACATTTAGCTTATATGATTCATGAATTAATTTGTTTTAGGGATCTTAAGCACCTAGTCACGATCCATATGAGAAGTTCCTCAGGGGAGGACAAGTGCCAGGGGCTTAGGGAGGCCAGGGAACAACTAGGAGAGTGACAGACTAAGTCTTCCTATTGCAGCTAACCCAGGTTTGACTAGACCTGCCCAGAGGTACGGAGTCTAACTCACTTGGTGGTCTTCACCAGTGACCCCTCCAGTTGGAATTTGGGTTTTGCCGCACCAAGTGAGCAGGTCGCAGCCCTCTGGACAGGTACCTGGGAGTGGCAGGAAGATCGGAAACTATGCTAGAGAGAGTTCTCATTGGGAACCCTAAAAACGTATTAACACTAGGAAACACTGGAATTGAGATGGTTACTGGAGATGATCCAGATGCAGACTTGCTCTGAGAAACACAGGGAATGTAGACACAGAAGTGTGCTAAGAATTGTTAGCGATCCAGTCACAGACTTGCTCTGAGAAACACAGGGATGTAGACACAGGAGTGTACTGAGAATTGCAAGAGATCCAGGCGCTGACTTGCTCTGAGAAACACAGGGAAATGTGGACACAGAAGTGTACTGAGAATTGCTAGAGATCCAGATGCTGATTTGCTCTGAAAACAGGGAAATGTGGACACAGGAGTGTACTGAGAATTACTAGAGATTCAGACGCTGACTTGCTCTGAGAAACCCAGGGTAGTGTGGACACAGGCAAGACAGAGATTCGGCCTGAGAGCTAAACTAGTAATCAGCATGAAAAGCTGACACATGGAACATAGCTGGGCAGCTGAACAGCACACTAATGTTCCAAGTCCGGTCCAGGACTCTTCTCCTGCCAGTATTCCCCCTGCTCCTGACCATGCTTCTAGGTTGCCAGTTGCTAGGAGACCCAGACGTCACAGGATTTAGCATGTTTCCTCCTAGTGTTGCCTGATTGGCAGCTGATCCTATTTGAACTTCCTGGACTATCGCCGCCCTGTCAGCTATAGAGTTTTTATGTGGAACTTTTGGTTATGCAACCTGCTTTCTGTGCATCCAGACTTCCAGCTATAATTTGTACATGCTGCGTGTATTCTGCTCACCGGCTTCTAAGTGACCCAAGTACCCTTGTTTCAAGCATCGCTGTCTACTAGGCCCTCCAGGCCATACAGCAATCCTGCTTCAACACCACGTTTCAAGCATCTCTCCTACTAGGCCCTCCAGTCCATACAGCAATCCTGCTTCTACACCATGCTTCAAGCACCGCTGTCAACTAGGCCCTCCAGGCCATACAGCAATCCTGCTTCAACACCACGTTTCAAGCATCGCTGTCTACTAGGCCCTACAGGCCATACAGCAATCCTGCTTCAACACCACGTTTCAAGCATCGCTGTCTACTAGGCCCTCCAGGCCATACAGCAATCCTGCTTCATCACCACGTTTCAAGCATCACTGTCTACTAGGCCCTCCAGCTTCTACACCACGTTTCAAGCATCGCTGTCAACTAGGCCTCCTGGCCATTTAAAAACTTTAGTTTGGACTGTAAGTCTACAGTATATTCTATTGACTGTCCTATTGTTTCAGCTCCTTATTACATCATGGACATGTTGTGTTTGTACTGGCTCTCCTGGTCCACCATATCATTTATTAAGTAAACTGCCATTATTCTAATATTCTGCTTGTGACTGTTCTTCTATGTGCCACGTATCTCCAATACCTCCATCTCGGTCCTAGCAACTTGCTAGAGGATCATAACAACTAAAAACAACACAAGAGCTGTTAAATGCAAAACTGGAGTTCAGTGAGAAAGCTGAAATGACACGCTGGAAATCAGCATGGGAGCTGATACAATTAACACTGGAGGACAGCGAGAGGGTTGAAACAACACACTGGAGATTCTACATGAAAAACACCAGAGTATCACAGTCACTGAAACACCAAAGTTGAACAGCAATTTCCTGTTCCTGGAGTCAGACTAAATACTCCTGGGTAGCTGGTCATTGGATCAGAAGATCAGCTGTGTGACCGCAGGACTACCAATTGGAGAGACTAGTCAGGTGATACGGACTAACATGGCTGCACCCATGCCCGCCACCACAGGAACCAGGACGCATGCACGGAAGCCCTAGCAGATCCCGGGGAGAATACTCAATCACCACTCACTTCCACTCCCAGTGACTGAACACCTTAGCCCAAGGACTCCGACGCGGAGGTGAGTGGCGGCTGATCCCAGGCCGCATCCTGACAGTACCCCCCCTTTCAGGGTGGGCTCCAGACACCTAGGTAGTGCACTAGGAAAACTTCAAGAACTCGAAACTTGAGACACCAGAAAAACTAAAAAAAAAATTAAAAATGTCAGACTCGGTATGAGGAACTTGTAGATTTACCAATCTTCAATTGATATGTAGTGCGAAAGGATGGATTTTTCTTCCAAACAATCGTAATTCTCATAGGTAACAGCTGAGGGAATATTTGGCTTGGAAGAATAGGCTCGGACAACAAAGGATCCTCAGGAAACAGGATGTTGCCTTGTGTAGGATCAAATTCTGACTCCAAGTCTGTATCTAATGAAAGAATGGAAGAGTTGATATGAGTAGAAATCAAGGAGGACTCTGGAGATGTACAGAGGGAAGCATAACCAACTCTGATAGTGTCAGATTGTTGGTTCTTAATGTTCCTTCGAGATTTAATCTTTCAGACTGATAACTCCCTTCTCAAGATTGTTCAGTACAGGATCAAAGTAGTGGATCTGAGTTTAATGTCTGAGGGTGGTAAACTTGCGCTATAAATTTTGTCAGAGAAGGTACCTGGAGGGAGAAAATTCTTTAAAGACAGCCATACTGAAAGCCCTCAGATTTGAAAGTATAGGGTCTCTGGACTCTTAACGCCTTTCCTCTGAATTAAGAAAAAGGAATTTAACAAGGTTGGAGGTTGTAATACTGCATGAAGGATTAGCTTCCATTAAGGCAATATATTGTTCAATTAATGCGTAATATTGAGTCATGTCTCCATAAAAAGAATGTAAGTAGGAGTATTCGATGAATCCTGGGAAGTAGAATTATGCTCAGGAGCAGGAATAGAAAAATATTGAGGAATAGACGAGACATCAGTTAATACAAACAAGCCATCCTCATCAATAATCTTGACCCCAAGACTCGCTGCTTTCACTCACTTGGATTCTCCACCATCGCGGCCCATGATAAGATAGTTGGTCTTTCTGCTGATATTTCCGGTAACTATGCCCCCATAGCTTTCGATTAATAACTTTGTTTCATCATTCTTAACTGATTTCAAAACCCCTGTGATTACAAAGGTTAGGTCTTTCATGCAATTCTCTGCTCCCTGGGGAATTTGCTTAGTGTTAAGAGCTTTAGTGGCAGGACTTATCTGGTTTTCAGAAGAAGATGAAAGATCTGACGTGAACATGAAGTTTTCTTAGTCCTCAACGTAGAATATTTTCCTTACTGAAATGTGGATAACTCAGACGAAACTGTCATACTGACTGGAATGGACAAGTCACTTGAAATTTCCTTCTCTGATATAGCACTTGAAACCCCTTGTTCAGGTGTGAAACTCAAAATCCCCTCCTGTGCTGGAAAACTTGAGACCCCCTCTTGAGGTACTAGACTTGAGACCCCCTCCTGGGGTGAGAAATTAGAAACCCCCTCTTGGGGTATGAGACTTGAAACCCCCTCTTGGGGTATGAAACTTGAAACAAAGATCCCCTCCTGGGTGTGAAACTTGAAACCCCCCTCTTGGGGTTTGAAATTCGAAATGGAGATCCCCTCTTGGGGTGTGAAACTCAAAATGAAAACCCCCTCCTCGGGCATGAAACTCAAAATGGAGACCCCCTCATGGGGTGTGTAACTCAAAAAGAAACCCCCCTCTTGGGGTGAGAAATTAGAAAACCCCTCCTTGGGGTGAGAAACCAGAAGAGACTTTATCCGGATTGCAACCGGCAGAGGTAATATCCAGGCTGTGACCAGTAGAAATGGAATCTGGGATGTGACCAGAAGAAACAGAATGTGAAGTGTCTCTGACTTTAGGAGGTTCAAATATTCTCCCAAAATTCCATAGGCGAGGGTAGAAGCATCTTGTAACAGGGCCCCAATCAAAACTTTAACTTTATTTTGTTTGGTGGACATCACCTTCTTGTCTGAAACTGGAACCACTGATGGCAGATGAGAAGAAAAAGCGCAGACGTTGGGAGTCTCACACTTGCCACCACTTCTCGGTGGGTGCAGAGAACAGTCTTTAAGAAAGTGATCATCATAACCACAATATAAGCACAGCTGTAGTTATCAACGCCGCTGACGTTGAACCACAGTAAGTTTAGGGCGCAGGAAACTTTGATGCCTTACTTTAGTTTGCTTAGAAGAGATGTTAGTAAAGTCAGGAGTAGCACTAGAAAGCTTGGGAATAACTTTTGGGAGGAGACTTTGTAGTTGTTCAAGAAGCCAGTAGAAACTCTTGAAATGTTCTAGGTCACAAATAGCAGATAACTTGGAGGCCAGAGGACACTTGAGAGGTTGACTAGTAGACACAAAAAAAATTCTTCCATAGGAGTAGTTGGAACTTGAGAACTAAACTCTGGAGAAGGCGGCACAGGAGAATTCACAGGCAGGACTTGTAATGTGACTGGAGTTAAAGCTGCAAGAACAGAATGAATAACCTTCAATTGACCAGAAAGTTCTTGCAGCTGCTGTTTCATGAGTTGCTGAGTTGTTTCCTGAGTATTCACATGAGAGAAACACAGGGAATGTAGACACAGAAGTGTACTGATAATTGGTAGAGATCCAGTCGCAGACTTGCTCCGAGAAACACAGGGGTGTAGACACAGGAGTGTACTGGGAATTGCTAGAGATCCAGATGCTGACTTGCTCTGAGAAACACAGGGAAATGCAGACAGGAGTGTACTGAGAATTTCTAGAGATTCAGATGCTGACTTGCTCTGAGAAACACAGAGAAATGTGGACACAGGAGTGTACTGAGAATTGCTAGAGATCCAGATGCTGACTTGCTCTGAGAAACACAGGGAAATGTGGACACAGGAGTGTACTGAGAATTTCTAGAGATCCAGACACTGACTTGCCCTGAGAAACACAGGGAAATGTGAACACAGGGCCTAATTCAGACCTGCTCGCGAGCGCTTGCAAGCGGGTCAATGTTGGCCAAGTGCGCATGCGCACAAGGGAGCCAGCTATGGGTCTCGCTACAAAGGGGGCATGCTATCGATGGTGAGTGACAGCACGCCCCCTTTGGTGGGCATGCCGGGGGCATGACTGGCCAGACAGAGGCATTTCCCATGGGAATGCCTACCGTCTGGGGCCGGCCCCACTGACATCAGAAGTGATGTCAGTGGGAGTGCTTTCGGCTCTGATAGAGCCGAAAGCACTCCAGGGCTTGCGTCAGACGAGACCCTACCACAAGGGTCTCGTCGCAACCCACAGCTATGCGAGCGGCCAGGAGGCCGCTCTAAAAAACCAGAGGGCCAGCCCTGATTCAGAGCGAGCGTTCTGTCAGAGCATCCGGCTCTGAATCAGGGCCTCAGGTAACACAGGGATTCAGCCTGAGAGCTAAACTAGTAGTCAGCATTAAAAGCTGACACATGTAACACAGGGAGGCAGCTGGGGAGCTGAACAGCACACTAATAAACACTTTCCTGTTCCTGGAGTCAGACTAAATGCCCCTGGGTAGCTGGTAATTGGCTCAGAAGATCAGCTGTGTGACCGCAGGACTACCATTGGGAGAGACTAGTCAGGTGATACGGACTAACATGGCTGCACCCATGCCCGCCACCACAGGAACCAGGACGCATGCACGGATGGCGGCACCCATGCCCGCCACCACAGGAACCAGGACGCACGCACGGAAGCCCTAGCAGACCCCAGGGAGAATACTCAGTCACCACTCACTGCCACTCCCATTGAATAAACACCTAAGCCCAAGGACACTGGCGTGCAGGTGAGTAGCGGCTGATCCTACCACCTAGTAAGGTCTTTAGCAATCTACTCATTGTATTTTGAGAGAAGAGGCCCAGGAAGGTGGCAGTGTGTGACCAAATTAAAGTAATAAAGATTTTTCAAAATAAATTTAAATTTAAACTCTAACACTTCCCCAAATTCTACAATTTTATCTACAGTCTTTGCCAAACTACAGTATGATTCAGGATTTGATATATAAAATAAAAAATCATCAGCATATGCTGTCCATTTGATTTCAGAGACACTGGGGTACTATGAAAAAGGGGCAAGGACTGAAGGATGCATAATAAGAGGTAAAGGGCTATATTAAATAGGAGTATGCCTGATAGGGGATCCGTTCAATATCCTGACAGTCGGGATGGTGTCGCTTAGAATGCTGGCGCCAGAATCCCGACACCTGGTATCCCAACAGTAAGTACTGCAGTTAGGGGGAGGGTTAGGGGTAGGCACTAAGGGAGGATGGTTAGGTTTAGCATGAGGGGAGGTTAGGTTTAGGCACCATGGAGGGAGGGTTAGGATACCGACCGACAAGTGTCGGTATCCTAATCCTGTTGGGATGCTTTGTCAGGATCCAGATCCCCGAGATCCCAAGCGCCAGCATCATGGACCCAACCCCCTGAAAGGTTCCTCTAAACATGTGTATGTGTCTAACCCTGCTGTTATTTATCTGAAGATTATTGTAATTGACTGGGCTATTTGATGATTTCTCCAATCCTGACCTGCGCCTGGTTATGGACATCTCTGCCTGCCTCGATCCGAGATTGTTTCTCGTTAGCTCTGCTATCTCCAACTCTTGCCCTAATTCAGGATTGTACGTAAATCCGATATTGCTGCTCATCTCAGATGTTTTTAGATCTGTCAATGTGAAGATCTGGGGCTGTCGCTCACAGTGCCCCAAACTTTGACAACACTGACATGCTGCTGGCATTTGGGAGTGTTCCAGAAAATGGGGGCGTTTCTGGACCATTTTATGGGCGTACGGAAGCCAGTGGCTGCATCCTTGGACATAGCTTCACTGGCCCTGACAGCAGGATTTTAACGGACATCCTGAGTTACATGAGGGTTACTCATATCTCCGATGGTCATGCAGTCTTCAGATGCAGCATCGGATTAGAGAAGCCTGCAGTAAGCGTCTTATTACTTAAGATGCCTCCTGCGGCATTTGCAAATCTTTCCTCTTTCTAGGTGGTGATTTGACTGGCCTGGGTGCACTTAATCTCTGCTATACCCAACGGCACCAGAGATTACTTAACTCCCACTATATAAAACCTTTAACAACCCACCATTACATTCTATATTCTATAGACACCAGTCCCCCACCCTCTCATCACCTGTCCAATACCAGGCGAATAGGTACAACAGGAGAAAGTAGAAGTGGGGGACACCTAGGTGTCTTACTTTCACTTATTCTATAAAACCTGTGTATCTCTGACCTATTTTGCATTGAGTGATATTATGAGACACATGCAGATGATCACTATTAAGAAAATTGCAGAAATGATTATTTGCACTGTTGATATATACCAATTATGAATGCAATTGATACGTATTAGTTTTTCTCTTGCTCCCTCCTTTGCCCCCCCCCTTTTTTTACAGGACTGATATAACTAATATTATCGCAATCAAGAGACCAATATTAACTAGATAGGAAATAGAATCCTCTTTGTATTTACTTCTTTAACTGTGTATTTGACAAATGTGAATTATTATCTTGGCAGTCAAGCCCATTATTTTGTGGATATCTATTATCACGTATATACACATTTTTTTCATTTGTTACATACAGTTTTCTGAGAAAATGATTCTTTCATATTTTTGTGGGTACATGATACCTATCTATTAATGTTTTTTTGATATTAGGGCAAGGAGATGCCAAAATTTAATCGCATGTTATCATAATCGCATTGTGAATTGGATTTACATGTGTCTGGCAGTGTAACATATTTATTGGTATACACTGCTGCTTTCGATATTTTTCGCCTATTGATATTTTGAAATTTTAGATATTATTGTTGATAATTGTATATGTATTATATTTTATAAGGTATGTTTCCATTAAAAGCTACGTTTTAGAAATTATCATCATATCATATTACTTATATTTCATTTGATAAGAGTGCCCCAAAAAGGAATTTTTTTGTGTGTTTTGCCTGAGCAAAACTTAACCATATATAGTTATATATTAATTCCAGGGAGCACCACCAACACAGTATATCGCTTTGATTATTACCTGTAATTAATCCATATTGTTGGTAATTTACAAATACTTAAAAATTAATTTCAATAGATCCTGTGCAAAAATTTTTTCCCAGGTCCCCCTTTCCTTCCATTTTTTTGATTGGATATTATTACTGTGTCTTTACAGTTCTATATATTTTTTGCACGGACATTATAACCACATACTACTAGAATTTTTCACCTTAACAGCGTTTATTCCTCTCTCATTATTTCACACCTTCCTACTAATATTTTTAAATACTTTAGACATGACAAGTTTCAATTTAAAAAATGAGCTAATCTACAAACGTAAGACAGCAGACTTAGGCCCTCATTCAGAGCCGTACGCTCTGAGCAGAGCGCACGCTCTGAATGAGGGCCGGCCTCCATTTTCATGGAGCGTCCTCCTGGACGCTCGTATAGCTGTGGGTCACCACCCACAGGCTATACGAGCGTGCATTGTGATGGTCGCGATGGTCGAGACCATCGCGACCATCGAATTTGCGAGCCGGAGCCTGCGGTTGAGGTTTTCAACCACAAGCTCCGGAGTGATTTTGGCTCTATCAGAGCCAAAATCACTCCCACTGACATCACTAGTGATGTCAGTGGGCCGGCTTCTGACGGGAGGCGTTCCCGTGGGAACGCCCCCGTCAGGGAGGCACGCCCCCGGCACGCCCACCAAAGGGGGCGTGCTGTCAATCAACATTGACAGCACGCCCCCTTTGATCGGACACAACGAGCGAAGGACTTTCCTTCGCTCGTCGCGTCTGGCGCATGCGCACGACGGAGCTCCCTCCGTCGTGCGCATGCTCAGTCCATAACATCGACCCACTTGCGAGCGGACAGCCGCTCGCGAGTGGGTCTGAATCAGGCCCTTAGATAGTATTTTTCCTAATACATCAATAGAACAAGAAGCTTCTACCTCTTGGGAGGATGATTTTCATAGATTGAAGCAAATTCAATATAAACAAGTAAGGACTAATTGGAATTTAACCAGTCTTGAAAACTACATTAAACAAAAAATTGTCCCGAGAGGTCTGAGACCTAAGATTTTTCCTACATTTGAGTTATCATCAGACGTTCTAAAAAAAGTGGGAAGTCTGTCTATTAAAATGTTCTTTTGATTTGATGCACATATTAGTGAAACATAATTATCTGATTTTAGAGGAATGTGAAAGAGAAATAACAACAGTGGGTAATACATTAGAGGTTTGGGAACACAATACCAATTTCCAAAACAGTTTTGAACGTTACAAAAAAGAATTAGAAGCATATGAATCCAGCATCATAGAACGAAAGAAAAACAAATTCCTTAGGGATAAAAAAGATTTCTCCACTGGTAATATTTTTGTATGGACCAAGAAGACTAAGAATATCTTTACAACATGGAACAACAGATATTACAGCTCATCCGATACAGAATTTTCAGAAACAGAAGGTACACAAGAAGGAGAATTCCATGATATAACAGGAACCAACAAATCGGAACATTTTCCTTTTTTAGGGGAGAGAAGGGCCCCACCGGAACATCCAACAAAAGGAAAACAAGGAGGGGAAAGAAGAAGGGGAAGAAACAGAAGATGGGAGTCCACATCACCAGCGCGTTACCACACTCGCAGAAACCCCCTGAACTAGAAACTACTATATCACCCCTCAAGATTATTAATCTTTCCAGTCATGTACTAACTGATATCCAAGTGTCGGTCTTAGAAAAAGGTTTATCCTTTTCACCGACTGGAAAATGTAACAGATTCCAATGGGAAACTGATCTCAGGATATTTGGTCGAAAACTCCTTTTAACTAAATTCTTTGCTAGCAAATCACAGGAAGATGAAACAATACTTCAATCACCCCAAGATCTGGAAATAGTACAGATACTAGAAGAATTAAGGGATGATAGCCAAGATAATCGAGCTCAAACTAGACCAATTTGCAAGAAAAAATCTACTTTTTGGCCTCAAGATTATGTTTGCCAGAGGTGAAGGTCTTTATGAATCTTGTCTCTAGGGAATTTGATAATATTCACAGAAATCAGAAAAATTGGAATCATCTCGATAACTTAACCTGGAATGAAAGAAAGGCCATTAATGAGCTTAAAGCTATGTCGGATATTATCATCAAACCATCGGATAAGGGCGGAAATATCGTCCTATGGCCTACAGATCTATATACTAAAGAAGCCAAATGACAATTGGATGACAAGGACTGCTACACTAAATTGCTGTTAAACCCTACAGACAATTTCATGGATATTTACATGAATATTGTCAAAAAAGCTGCCCAAGAGGGAGTGATTACAAAACAGGAGCTGGAGTTTTTATCCATTGATAATCCAAAAATTCCAACATTCTATTTGCTCTCTAAAGTACATAAAAATCTGAGTACACCCCCGGGAAGACCAATAGTGGCAGGTATAGGTAGCATTTCAGAAAAGGCCAGTATCTTCATTGATACACATTTACGTCATCACGTAACGGGACTTCCCTCCTATATACAAGACACTACTGATGTGTTAAAGAAGATCAATGATATTCGGTTGAATGACAACAACTTACTGGTCAGTATAGATGTAGTCTCTGTACACAAGCATTGGTCATGATGATGGCATAACTGCCATAAGGTACTTTCTGATGATGGAAGGCTTGGATGACTTCCATAAATTTCTCTTGAGACTCCTTCACTTTGTACTGCATAAAAATTATTTCACCTTTAATGATCAATTATTTTTGCAGACAAGAGGTACAGCGATGGGGGCAGCTTGTGCTCCCACGTATGCCAATTTGTTCTTAGGCTGGTGGGAGCGGGAGGTAGTCTTTGGTGAGGACAATGATCATCTGACAAAACATGTCATTACATGGCTTCGATTTATAGATGACATACTGGTTATCTGGGAAGGTGATTTTGAACAACTACATCTCTTTATAAACACACTCAATAAAAATAAAATCAACCTTAAATTTACGTATGAAGCCAGTCCCACCAGTATATCCTTTCTGGATTTGAGGATATACAAAGACAATGAAAATATGATAGCTACAGAACTTTTCAGCAAACAGACAGCAACTAATAGTCTGCTGCACCACTCTAGCTCACACTTCCCTCCTACCCTTGAGAATATACCGAAAGGGGAATTCTTAAGGCTCAGATGAAACTGTTCAGATAATATGACATACCAGACAAAGTCAAGATTTGACTAAACGGTTAAAAGAGAGGCTACAGTGGCAAATCCATCAAAAAAGCTTGTAACTTTGCGTCCCAAACTAAACGAGATAGCCTGATCTATGGGGGAACTAAAAAAAACAAAATCTGATAAAATCAGATTTGTTGGGAACTTCTGTAGTAACTGGAGAGAAATCAAAAATTCTATACAAAAATACTGGTCCATTCTTCTCTCCGACTCAGATCTTGCAGCCAAATTGGACAGTACGGTTGCTATGAGTTGGAGACGTTCCATGAATTTAAAAGATCACTTAGTGAGTAGTCACTATACTAAATATCCCTCCAAAAAATTAACCGTGACTGGGACCTATCCATGTGGGCATTGTAAAATTTGTGATCATATCAGTAATATTACGAATATTAAGGATAGATTTGGAGAGGAAATCCAATTAAAATACTATGTGAATTGCCGCAGCAAAAACGTAATTTACTGTATCCTTTGTCCATGTGGAATGAAATACGTGGGAATTACGTCACGCATGCTTAAACAAAGGATACTTGAGCATATTGGCCATATTAGACATGCGGAATCAGATAGGGCCAAGATGAAACAACTTACGACAGTGGCCCGGCATTTCTATCTCAAACATGGAGGTTCATTTAAAGATCTCAAGGTATTTGGCCTAGAAACAGTGAACTTGGGCATCAGACGAGGAGATATTATGAAGGAACTTTTAAAAAAGAAAGCTACTGGATGTTCAGATTGGGCAGCATTGCCCCCAATGGGATGAACGAGAATATTAATTTCAGTGCTTTCATATGATACTACATATAATTCATGGTTTCACATTTCACTTTTTTTCATCCCTTTTTCTCCCCCTCTCCCTCCCCATTTTTCCCACCTTCCTAGTATTTCACTTTAATCAACATACATAGACACACTCACATATGTTTACCCTTTTTTATGTCTAATACTTATTTTATCACTACGCTTTTTCATTTGTAATCACTTTTACACACCTTTCTACACACCTCTTCACATCCAAAAATATTTTTTTCTCACTTAATAATTTAATATATATTCTATATAATCATTTATATTATTTATTCAATTTTTGATATATACAAGTTTTTTTATATATATTTTTTGTATGTTATTGTATTTCATGTAATTCTGCTCCTCATTGATTGGATTAATACTCCAATTCTATCTGAATTCTAATTTATGAATATTGAATTTAACATTACATAGCTTTGACTATCATGCTGGTATTTTCATTTATCCTTGCTGTCTAACACATGATTGGCAGATGAGGTTGTCAATCATAGCCTTTGACTGATGATTGGTATTTGCCTTGATAGGCTTAACATCCTGTCAATCACTTTTCAACAAATCTTATTGGTTTCGATTTGGCTTTAAGGAAGACAGTGAGACCACGCTGTTAAGGTGTCTTGTTGTGAGCAAGCCCATTCGGCGAAACACGCGTCAACCTTACACACCTCCTACCAAGGATCCGATCAGCTGACCGTGGATGCTCTCCCACCCCCACCGCCACGTAGCGGAGTTTCACATGGCCGATACAGGCGGCTGTGTGCAGCATGCTGATGCGTGCCGGGGACTGGTGAGATAAAGCTGATTCACAGCTGACAGGCAGCAGACGCGGAGACTGTAAATCTGACATGTTACTTAAAACAGACAGAGTTCTGCACAGGTAAAATCTTTCCTCTTTCTAGGTGGTGATTTGACTGGTCTGGGTGCACTTAATCTCTGCTATACCCAACGGCACCAGAGATTACTTAACTCCCGCTATATAAGACCTTTAACAACCCACCATTACATTCTATGTTCTATAGACACCAGCCCCCCACCCTCTCATCACCTGTCCAATACCAGGCGAATAGGTACAACAGGAGAAAGTAGAAGTGGGGGACACCTAGGTGTCTTACTTTCACTTATTCTATAAAACCTGTGTATCTCTGACCTATTTTGCATTGAGTGATATTATGAGACACATGCAGATGATTACTATTAAGAGAATTGCAGAAATGATTATTTGCACTGTTGATATATACTAATTATGAGTGCAATTGATACGTATTAGTTTTTCTCTTGCTCCCTCCTTTGCCCCCCCCCCTTTTTTTTACAGGACTGATATAACTAATATTATCGCAATCAAGAGACCAATGTTAACTAGATAGGAAATAGAATCCTCTTTGTATTTACTTCTGAAACTGTGTATTTGACAAATGTGAATTATTATCTTGGCAGTCAAGGCCATTATTTTGTGGATATCTATTATCACGTATATACACATTTTTTTCATTTGTTACATACAGTTTTCTGAGAAATTGATTCTTTCATATTTTTGTGGGTACATGATACCTATCTATTAATGTTTTTTTGATATTAGGGCAAGGAGATGCCAAAATTTAATCGCATGTTATCATAATCGCATTGTGAATTGGATTTACATGTGTCTGGCAGTGTAACATATTTATGGGTATACACTGCTGCTTTCGATATTTTTCGCCTATTGATATTTTGAAATTTTAGATATTATTGTTGATAATTGTATATGTATTATATTTTATAAGGTATGTTTCCATTAAAAGCTACGTTTTAGAAATTATCATCATATCATATTACTTATATTTCATTTGATAAGAGTGCCCCAAAAAGGAATTTTCTTTTGTGTTTTGCCTGAGCAAAACTTAACCATATATAGTTATATATTAATTCCAGGGAGCACCACCAACACAGTATATCGCTTTGATTATTACCTGTAATTAATCCATATTGTTGGTAATTTACAAATACTTACAAATTAATTTCAATAGATCCTGTGCAAAAAAATTTTCCCAGGTCCCCCTTTCCTTCCATTTTTTTGATCACAACTGGTGCTTACCTGGTTGGCTGTGACCTGCGCAGCAGCGAAAACCATATTGCTTTGCTGGGGTCACTGGTGAAAACCTGCATTGTGTTTAGACTCCGCACTCTCAGGATAAGTGGTGCCAAATTAGACTGGTGAGTCTGCAGAACCAGTGACACAGCATTTTTATTCATGATAACACTGCAATTACCATGTCCTGATTCATACCTGTATGTTTACATCAATATACTGCTAACTTCTTTATACTGTTTATTATTTAACCCTATTCTATCTTGCAATCTGTACCCTAACTAGCAATGGAAGCTTTCCCCACCTCCTTTGCTCTCCATGCTTTCTCCTTCCATTGTTCATGGTGGACCTTGCCATTCTTTGTTGGACATTTTGTCATGGAGGACATCATGCCTTGTCGGAAATTTTGAAACTCTCTCTCTTCAATTAGTTTCACACCCGCGATACTTTTTTGCATGCCGGACTTTTCGCCTACATCACGTGTTTTGCATGCAGAAAAGTATCGGGCGCACTCCCACTATTCCCCGTGTTCAATTAGAAAGGACGCAAAACCGGCACCCGGCGAAACTGAAACAGGCGAAAAGTGCTGTCAAAAATGGGGAACTCAGCCTGACACCCCCAAAAGATGTACTAACATTGGGGATCACTATAGATGCCCCTGATTAGCCCTAATGAAGGTATTTGGGGTACTTAAGTTGTGACAATTGGTGCCAATTAGCGCATTAACACAAGTGGTGAAGAATAGCATTAAGCAGTATTTTTTTGAGAAATAAACTACTCCCAGCAAATTTGGGGTACTTGAAAATGGGTATAAGCATATTTTTAAGTTGCTAAAGTGAAGTTTTAAATCACGTAAAAAATACACCTTCCGCAAGCACCTGCAAACAAAAAAAAAACCTGCCCCATACTTGGGGACCCCCTAGAAGTCTATTTCACAAATTTTTAAGTTTGTCCCCCAACATTGCACTTTTCTGCCCCCAAAATGAAAGTACTTTTTTGGGGTGTTCCAAAGTCTTTTTAACATTTTTTTTACACAGTTTATCTTTGGGATACACTCCCAAGGGTGCAGGGAGGTTTCCCGAAGTTTGCACCCCAAAACCAAAATTCTGCACTATTTCCCGCCTGCTATTCATAGGCGAAACTTTTCCGCCGATTACATTGCATTGACTTTTCGCATATGCGAAGTCTTTGGAATTGAATATGGGAATAAGTTTTCGCCTGGCGAAATTACGTCATCCGCGATACTTTTTCTCGGATTCGGACTTTTCGCCTCTAATTGAATACGACCCATAGTGGTAAAAGGGTAAATTGCATTGGAATTGGTATGATTCCTGGCAGCGGCAGCCCGACAGCACTGGAAATCCCGTAGATAGGTAAATATTGTCTAACCTAACCCCCCTAACCCTAACCCTCCTTAGGGGTGCCTAACCCTAACCTCCCCCCCAAGTGCCTAACCCTAATCCCCCCTCTAAGTGCCTAACCCTAACCACCCCTTCCCTGGCTGCCTAAACCTAACCACCCACAGCTATAGCGAGCGGCCATGATGATGGTCGCGATGGTCAAGACCATCGCGACTATCGGGCTTGCGACGAGACCCTTGTGGTAGGGTCTCGTGACCGCAAGCCCCAGAGAGCTTTCGGCTCTAACAGAGCCGGAAGCTCTCCCACTGACATCACTGGTGATGT
This sequence comes from Taudactylus pleione, assembly GCA_031769625.1. Lineage (NCBI taxonomy): Eukaryota > Metazoa > Chordata > Amphibia > Anura > Myobatrachidae > Taudactylus > Taudactylus pleione. The sequence continues at coordinate 14,433,492 of JAUIMM010000178.1, forward strand.
CAGTGGGGCCGCCCCCAAACGGCAAGTGTTCCGTTGGGAACGCCTTCGTTTGGCTGGCCACCCCCCCAGCCCGCCCACCAAACGGGGCGAGCTGTCACTCACCATCGACAGCTCGCCCCCTTTGGTGCGAGACCCGGAGCGATGGAGCACCCGTCGCTAGCTGGGTCTCGCGTATGCGCACGACGGAGCTGGCTCCGTCGTGCGCATGCCCAGTGGGCAAACATCGACCCCGTTGCGACCGCTCAGCGCTTACGAATGGGTCTGAATCAGACCCGGTCTTGTCTGGTGAATGTGTGTATGGGGGGAGGGATAGGGGGGCATGCCTGGACACTATGACTAGGCACCAGGGACCATCAGATTGTGCTGGAGCATCCCATGCAGCCTTTTCTGCCTTCAGCAGCAGCTGTCACAGCAGTCCCTCCAGCCACCCTTCCACGAAACCGGCACATTTGGGCACCCTGTTTTCAGGATGCTGGGACACAGACACCAATTCTGGTACAATCAAGGGATAACCGGGATTTATAGCAACCCTATTACTGTCTCTCTGGATACCACTAAGTCATTTGACTCTGTGGAGTGGGTTTATTTATGGCAAGTATTACACAAATTCATCAAAAGGGTTAAATTGTGGTACTCTGTCTCCACTGGCAGGGCATGCATTAATTTATAGATTTCTAAGAATTTTTTATTTAAATAGTCACACGCCAAGGTTGCCTTTGCCAGTTGCTTGCTTTGGGCTATAGAACCATTGAACTGTATTCTTAGAAATCACAAAGATTTTAATGACTAAACAATAAGAAAGATTGGATAAAATTGCACTATGCTTTTGTTTTTTGTTGACTCAAATGACACTGGGTCATCAAAATCAATAAGATATCATCAACATTTAGGGGCTTATTCTGAGTTGGGAGCAAAGAAAAATAAAAAGCGTGTAACTTTGCACTTTGGTAAAACCATGCTGCACTGCAGGTGGGGCAGATATAAAATGTGCAGAGAGATTTAGATTTGGGAGGGGCGTGTCCAAACTGAAATTTAAATTGTAGTGGGCTACATGCAAAAGCAGACAGTATTTACTGAATAAATGAATGTATTTATAACATGGTTTGTTCCATGTGCAAAGTTACTTGCATTTTGTTTTGCTTTGCTCCCATTTCATATTCAACCTCAAAGTCTTAGAATTAATTTGTCCAAGTCTCATCATTTCCCATTTGAAAGAAGTGCCATATATTCTTACAGACATGAGGGTACAGGTGCTGGGGATACAGACATGAAGGTACAAGTGCTGGGGATACAGACATGAGGGTACAGGTGCTGGGGATACAGACATGAGGGTGCAGGTGCTGGGGATACAGACATGAGGGTACAGGTGCTGGGGATACAGACATGAGGGTACAAGTGCTGGGTATACAGACATGAGGGTACAAGTGCTGGGGATACAGACATGAGGGTACAGGTGCTGGGGATACAGACATGAGGGTACAGGAGCTGGGGATACAGACATGAGGGTACAAGTGCTGGGGATACAGACATGAGGGTACAAGTGCTGGGGATACAGACATGAGGGTACAGGTGCTGGGGATACAGACATGAGGGTACAGGTGCTGGGGATACAGACGTGGGTGCTGGGGATACAGACATGAGGGTGCAGGTGCTGGGGATATAGACATGAAGGTACAGGTGCTGGGGATACAGACATGAGGGTACAGGTGCTGGGGATACAGACATGAGGGTACAGGTGCTGGGGATACAGACGTGGGTGCTGGGGATACAGACATGAGGGTGCAGGTGCTGGGGATATAGACATGAAGGTACAGGTGCTGGGGATACAGACATGAGGGTACAGGTGCTGGGGATACACACGTGGGTGCTGGGGATACAGACATGAGGGTACAGGTGCTGGGGATACAGACATGAGGGTGCAGGTGCTGGGGATACAGACATGAGGGTACAGGTGCTGGGGATACAGACATGAGGGTGCAGGTGCTGGGGATATAGACATGAAGGTACAGGTGCTGGGGATACAGACATGAGGTACAGGTGCTGGGGATACAGACATGAGGGTACAGGTGCTGGGGATACTGACATGAGGGTACAGGTGCTGGGATACAGACATGAGGGTACAGGTGCTGGGGATACAGACATGAGGGTACAGGTGCTGGGGATACAGACATGAGGGTACAGGTGCTGGGATACAGACATGAAGGTACAGGTGCTGGGGATACAGACATGAGGGTACAGGTGCTGGGGATACAGACATGAGGGTACAGGTGCTGGGATACAGACATGAGGGTACAGGTACTGGGGATACTGACATGAGGGTACAGGTGCTGGGGATACAGACATGAGGGTACAGGTGCTGGAGATACAGACATGAGGGTACAGGTGCTGGGGATACAGACATGAGGGTACAGGTGCTGGGGATACAGACGTGGGTGCTGGGGATACAGACATGAGGGTGCAGGTGCTGGGGATACAGACATGAAGGTACAGGTGCTGGGGATACAGACATGAGGGTACAGGTGCTGGGGATACAGACATGAGGGTACAGGTGCTGGGATACAGACATGAAGGTACAGGTGCTGGGGATACAGACATGAGGGTGCAGGTGCTGGGGATACAGACATGAGGGTACAGGTGCTGGGATACAGACATGAGGGTACAGGTGCTGGGGATACAGACATGAGGGTGCAGGTGCTGGGGATACAGACATGAGGGTACAGGTGCTGGGGATACAGACATGAGGGTACAGGTGCTGGGGATACAGACATGAAGGTACAGGTGCTGGGGATACAGACATGAGGGTACAGGTGCTGGGATACAGACATGAGGGTACAAGTGCTGGGATACAGACATGAGGGTACAGGAGCTGGGGATACTGATATGAGGGTACAGGTGCTGGGGATACAGACATGAGGGTGCAGGTGCTGGGGATACAGACATGAAGGTACAGGTGCTGGGGATACAGACGTGGGTGCTGGGGATACAGACATGAAGGTACAGGTGCTGGGGATACAGAGATGAGGGTACAGGTGCTGGGGATACAGACATGAGGGTACAGGTGCTGGGGATACAGACATGAGGGTACAAGTGCTGGGATACAGACATGAGGGTACAGGAGCTGGGGATACAGACATGAGGGTACAGGTGCTGGGGATACAGACATGAGGGTACAGGTGCTGGGGATACAGACATGAGGGTACAGGTGCTGGGGATACAGACATGAGGGTACAGGTGCTGGGGATACAGACATGAGGGTACAGGTGCTGGGGATACAGACATGAGGGTACAGGTGCTGGGGATACAGACATGAGGGTACAGGTGCTGGGGATACAGACATGAAGGTACAGGTGCTGGGGATACAGACGTGGGTGCTGGGGATACAGAGATGAAGGCGTGGGTGCTGGGGATTTAGATATGAGCTTATTACAGAATGTGTAAAAATCTTATTGTGTACTGCTTCCCAGCACACTGCTTTTGAGGCCAGGCTTGTTATTATTCGTATATAGACATGAGGGTCAAAGGGGCAAGTGTTGGTATTTCAATGTGGGTAACATTGGGAGATTAGGTTTTCTGGGGTAATGTTTGTGGTTTCTATTTTGGTATGCATTACAGGGGAGTGAAACAAGGCCATGCCCCTTCCCTGCGAGACTATGACTTTTAAAGAATGATGGGAGGGGGGAGATGATCTTTCTGCACAAGGCACCAAATGTTTGAATACGGCTCTGTATATTCCCATTCTCTATATGTGGTCAGCAAGTGAAGTCCTTTACATTGCAGTACACACATTTAAATGGGCTCTATTAAAGGTAAGTCCTAGATACATTTATTTAATGTGTCAGTATTAGGGATGTTTGGAACCCACCTTATGAGGTTCACCATGGCGTGATAGGTGGGCAAACATCTTTGGCCAAATACATACTTAGAACCTTACTTAAAAAAAAATGTTAATTGTAGGAGTTTATTAGAAATATTTTTATCATTAGAATTTTTAGTGCTTATAGTGTGCACCTGCATCTCTCCTTTTTTCTGCTGTAGAACTACAGGTCTCAGAATGGTAGCACCTTCTCATTATGTTTAAGAATAGGATGTACAGCCCAGCCCCCTTTCTTCCTCTTGGGTTAGCAAGTTCAAATATCTATGAATATCCAATATGTCACGGCCAGGGTATTTCAGCATGGCGCTAGGCGGGTGTTACCTGTGAGGTCGTTGTGGCGCGGGCTGTCTGGTGGCGGAGCTGGTGTCTGGCGGGGGGCTTTGGCTGCGCGCGTTGTTGTGCGGCCCTGTTGTCACTCTGCGCTGGTGAGGCCTGGCGGCGTCTCCATTCCGTTTGGCATGGGCGCCGCCATCTTGCCTTCTGGCCATGTGATGAGGCTGGCCAATCCTGGTGAGTCACATGTTCCCTCCGGCCAGTAACAGCACGGCATGGGGTATTTAGGAAGGGTCAGTGCCTTCCTTCTTGCCAGTGCAACGTGTATCTCAGCCTAGCTGAGAGGGAGTTCTCTGTGCTTTCCTGTTCCTGTGAATTCGCTGTCTGCCAGTCTGCCTGTCAGCTCCTAGTTCCCACTGGACTACCCCGCTACCTCCATCACCCTTGCCCATACCTGAGTGCCTGAGCCTGCTGACATCCTGCGCTTCAGTTCACTATCTGCAAACCTGGCTTGATTATTTTCAGTTCACTACCTGCAAACCTGGCTTGATTATTTTCAGTTTCACAACCTGTACACCTGGACTGCTCTAATTGTTTCTACCTGGACATTAACCCTTTTGCTCCCACCACAGAACTCTTGTGCACATTTATATTTTCCTGGACTTTTATTTACTGCCACATTATATGTCTACTCAAGCACTTATTAAAAATCCTAGTTTTATTTTCAAATCTGCTTCTGTGATCGCTCCTGCTACCACCCAGGGTCCACAAGCAACCCAGAACATAACAGTTTGCACTGGCCACATGGAGCCGGCCACGGATCAGGAGTCAGGAGTGGATTTGTTCAGGTGCATTTCTGGTCGTTTAGAAAATCTGGAAAACATGCAGCATCAGATGGCTAAATTTCTGCAAGAGATGTCCAAGCGACAGGATAGTTTGCAAACTTCCTTTTCTACCCTTGAAGTACCAGCATCTACATCCGCATCAGCGTCTGGGAATACAGGAGGCAGATCATCTCCCCGCTTACGTCTTCCTTTACCAAATAAATTTGACGGCAATCCTAAACTCTGCCGAGGTTTCCTAAATCAGTGTGACATACATTTTACCCTGCAGCCTGACAAATTTCTAACTGCAAGAACTAAAGTGGCTTATATAGTCTCTCTGTTATCCGGCCAGGCCTTGGAATGGGCTTCCCCACTCTGGGAGCGCTCAGATCCGCTGCTGGATAATTACGCAGGCTTTGTGTCATCCTTCAGGAGGATTTTCGATGAACCTGGGCGTACTGTATCAGCATCATCAAACATCATGACACTGAGACAAGGGGTCCGTCCTGTCAGTCAATATGCCGTGCAATTTCACATTTTAGCATCAGAGCACAAATGGAATGAGGAAGCCCTCACCTCGACCTTCTGGCATGGGTTGTCAGACCGACTAAAGGATGATCTAGTCACTCGAGAGCTTCCTACTAATCTGAACGACATGATTTCGTTGTGTATCAAAGTTGACCTACGCTTCAGGGAACGTCAGGCTGAAAAAAACAGAACTGACCGGCAAAGGTCATTTACCCCCTCCATTTCTACCCGTCCCATTCCTTCCCCTACTGAAGAGGAGCCTATGCAGGTGAATCATACACACCTCTCTAAAGAAGAACGTCAGAGAAGAATGCAAAAGAACCTCTGTCTGTACTGCGGAGAGTCCGGTCACCTGTTGATGTCCTGCCCCCGTAAACCGGGAAATGCCAAATCCTAACTGACCCTGGAGACATCAAGTTAGGAGTTATGAACCCGTCTCCAAAAATTAAAGATTTCACGATTACCCTAGCCTTGGATCTTAAACCCAAACCTGTCTTTGCTACTGCTCTACTCGACTCGGGAGCAGCCGGAAATTTCATAACGTCTAGTTTCATAGATAAATTTCAGATTCCTTGTTTGTCTCTCAACCATGCCATCTCTCTGACCTCTATAGACGGACGCCCTCTAACTAATGGGATAGTCACCAAAGAGACTCAATCAGTATTGGTCCGAATTGGGGCACTTCATTCTGAGTCCTTAAAATTCCTGGTGATATCAGAGGCCTCTCAAGAAATTGTTCTTGGTCTACCCTGGTTACGTCAACATAATCCCAGGATTGATTGGAGTTCTATGCAGATTCTGTCATGGGGTATGGACTGTCAGAAATCCTGTCTTCCAAAAATTCGACCTGTGAGAAAGACGGTTCCATTAGTTTCTTCTGCCATTCCCAAGGAATATCAGATGTTCGCCGACGTTTTCTCTGAACAACAAGCAAATATCTTACCCCCTCATAGGGAATGGGACTGTCCAATTAAATTGATACCTGATAAGATACCACCTCGTGGTCGTACTTATCCGCTGCCCTTGCCTGAGACTCAAGCCATGACCGAATACATCCGGGACAACCTGGCAAAGGGGTTCATTCGCCCCTCTACTTCACCTGCCGGAGCTGGGTTTTTCTTCGTTGGCAAGAAGGACGGTGGTCTAAGACCATGTATCGATTATCGAGGCCTTAATGACATTACTGTAAAGAATCGATACCCTCTTCCCCTGATTACTGAGTTGTTTGATAGGGTCAAGGGCTCTGTAATTTTTTCAAAATTAGATCTAAGAGGGGCTTACAACCTCATTCGTATCCGAGCTGGCGATGAATGGAAGACCGCTTTTAATACCAGAGATGGACATTTCGAGTATTTAGTAATGCCTTTTGGATTGTGTAACGCCCCTGCTGTCTTTCAAAGTTTCGTTAATGAGATTTTCCGGGATCTGTTATATGTTTCGGTTGTTGTCTATCTGGATGACATACTGATTTTTTCACCCTCTGTGGCTAAACATCAAGAACATGCTAAAGAAGTTTTGACCCGTTTGAGAGAAAACCACCTTTACTGCAAAATGGAGAAGTGCGTCTTTGGAGTGCCCAGTGTACCTTTTCTCAGCTATGTAATATCTGGCTCCAGTTTAGAAATGGACCCCAAGAAGGTACAGGCAATTCTGGATTGAACCCGACCTCAGACACTGAAGGCCATCCAGAGATTGTTGGGCTTCGCAAATTATTATAGATGCGTCATTAAGGGATTTTCTACACTGCTGGCTCCCATTACAGCCTTGAACCGCAAAGGTGCTAATCCTGCCCAATGGTCACCTGAGGCAGAGTCTGCCTTTCATCTTCTAAAACAGGCCTTTATCTCAGCACCAGTTCTTCGACAACCCAATCTGGACAGACCTTTTTTGTTGGAAGTAGACGCATCATCTGAAGCTGTGGGAGCAGTCTTGTCTCAACATTATGAGGACAACCGAGTCCATCCGTGTGGGTTCTTTTCTAAAAAATTCTCTCCTGCCGAAAGGAACTACGCCATAGGTGAGCAAGAACTACTAGCTGTAAAGTTGGCGTTGAAGGAATGGAGATATTTGCTAGAAGGCACCAAGTTTCCATTTACTGTATTTACGGACCATAGAAATCTCCTATTTCTCAAAAACCTCCAATGTGTGAGTCCTCGTTTGGCCCGCTGGGCAATATTCTTTGCCAGGTTTCAGTTCACCCTGACCTTCCGGTCTGGAGCACTTAATCAGAAGGCTGATGCCCTATCGAGATATCTCCTCTGTGTTGATCAATCTGAAAATCAAAACAATACCCCTGTCTTGGAATCAAGAGTTTTCGCTGCATTACAACTTCAGCCTCCTACGGGAAAATCATTTGTGGCCCCGGAATTAAGGAAGCAGCTTCTCACCTGGGCACATTCCTCTCACTTCGCAGGGCACTCAGGCACTCGGAAGACCTTGGAGTTCCTGAAAAGACACTATTGGTGGCCTTCTATGAAGGCAGATATAATGGAGTTTATCTCTTCCTGCTCCTCCTGTGCCCAGCATAAATCATCACGACAAGCTCCAGCTGGGGAATTGCTTCCATTACCTACTCCATCACGTCCATGGACGCATCTCTCCATGGATTTCGTCACAGACCTGCCAGTCTCTCAAGGTTTCAACACTATCTGGGTTGTAATAGACCGATTTTCTAAGATGGTCCACTATATACCGTTGAAGAAGTTACCTTCTGCCCCTGACCTGGCACAGTTGTTTGTCCAACACATATTTCGTCTACATGGCCTTCCTGCTGAAATTGTCTCTGACCGTGGTGTGCAGTTTACTGCAAAATTCTGGAGGGCTTTGTGTTCTGTTCTTCAAGTGAAGTTAAACTTTTCCACGGCCTACCATCCGCAAAGCAACGGCTCCACCGAGAGAGTTAATCAAGATCTAGACACTTTCTTAAGAATTTTTATGTCATCTTCCCAGGACAATTGGGCTGCCTTGCTGCCGTGGGCTGAGTTTGCACATAACACTTCCTACCACTCGTCAACTAACCAAACGCCATTTCAGGTTGTATATGGCCTTCATCCTCGTGTTCCCGAATTCTGAAGCCTGCCTGTTTTCGATGTTCCGGCCATGGAGGACACGGTGCAGAATTTTGCTGCCATCTGAACTCAAGTACGGTCTGATTTGTTGAAGGCATCCTCTCGCTATAAGACCCAGGCCGATAAGAAGCGTAGAATAGTTCCACGCATGCAAGTAGGAAACCAGGTCTGGTTGTCTACTCGGAACCTTCATCTAAGAGTTCCGTCTATGAAATTCGCACCCCACTTCATCGGTCCCTTCACCATAACAGAAGTCATTAAACCAGTGGCCTACCGTTTACAGTTACCCCCATACCTAAAAATTCCCAATTCCTTCCATGTTTCCTTATTAAAGCCCCTAGTCCTGATAAGTTCCATAATGCTCTACCTGCTTCTCCTCGAGTCCAGACGGAGAGAGGAGTTGAGTTTGAAGTCGCCCAGATCTTGGACTCTCGTCTGCGCAGAGGTCATCTTCAGTATTTGTTGGACTGGAAAGGTTACGGTCCAGAGGAACGTTGCTGGACCGATGCTCGTGATGTCCACGCTCCCACGCTCATCAGGAGATTCCATTCTGCCCATCCGGAGAAGCCTGGTGAGTGTCCTGAGACCACCCCAAAAGGGGGGGGTACTGTCACGGCCAGGGTATTTCAGCATGGCGCTAGGCGGGTGTTACCAGTGAGGTCGTTGTGGCGCGGGCTGTCTGGTGGCGGAGCTGGTGTCTGGCGGGGGGCTTTGGCTGCACGCGTTGTTGTGCGGCCATGTTGTCACTCTGTGCTGGTGAGGCCTGGCCGCGTCTCCATTCCGTTTGGCATGGGTGCCGCCATCTTGCCTTCTGGCCATGTGATGAGGCTGGCCAATCCTGGTGAGTCACATGTTCCCTCCGGCCAGTAACAGCACGGCATGGGGTATTTAGGAAGGGTCAGTACCTTCCTTCTTTGCCAGTGCAACGTGTATCTCAGCCTAGCTGAGAGGGAGTTCTCTGTGCTTTCCTGTTCCTGTGAATTCGCTGTCTGCCAGTCTGCCTGTCAGCTCCTAGTTCCCACTGGACTACCCCGCTACCTCCATCACCCTTGCCCATACCTGAGTGCCTGAGCCTGCTGACATCCTGCGCTTCAGTTCACTATCTGCAAACCTGGCTTGATTATTTTCAGTTCACTACCTGCAAACCTGGCTTGATTATTTTCAGTTTCACTACCTGCACACCTGGACTGCTCTAATTGTTTCTACCTGGACATTAACCCTTTTACTCCCACCACAGAACTCTTGTGCACATTTATATTTTCCTGGACTTTTATTTACTGCCACATTATATGTCTACTCAAGCACTTATTAAAAATCCTAGTTTTATTTTCAAATCTGCTTCTGTGATCGCTCCTGCTACCACCCCGGGTCCACAAACAACCCAGAACATAACACAATAATAATAGTATTCCTTTAGGCTGATCTGTTATGCGTAAAATCTTGCATATGGAAAAAAGTACCACTCACTGCAACAGGTAGAATAAATCTAATTGAAATGATAAACCAACCAAATTTTATATACCTGGACAAGTTTTCTAGAAAATTGATCAGTTAAAATTGATCAGTGCATTCCCTAAAATTCTTGGTGGATAAGAAGCTTAAAATGATATTATTACACCAGGTTTGCAATAGTTTGAGCAAAATCATGGTTTCCCTTATAAAAACTATATTACAATGTGCAGGAACTTGCAAACTTATGTGTAATGTATATATAAATGTATTGAAAAATGCAAACTCAGGTAATCTTCCTTTGCTCCAAATGAAATAGGAACATGATTTATGATTTATTACAGATAGGTAATGGATTTAAACATTAGAGTTGGCTCAGTAAACAACGCTTTGCATGAGATGCCAGCCAATGCAATTATTCATTAGATGGATAGAGTATAATTGATACCTGTAAGAATGGAAAAAAATGGAAACAGATATATGTCAGCTTGTCTGAAATACTGTCACCTTCTTTGGCACTTTCCATTGGCAAATATCTTGTTTTAAGGTAAACACTGTATTGATGAGACTGGTGTGCTGGTCCCTATGTGGCTTTATTTGGACTGTGATTAATACAATAAAAGACAAATGGACTCGCCAGTATATACTAATTGTATTTTCTTTAGCCAATGTGTCTATAGCAAAAAACTTAGAGCTTAGGAGGGACTAAAACTCTGAGATTGTTAATATTGGTAAACAAAACTATTAGCAACTATAGACAGTCATATATGTCTAATAACTGTGAAGCAAGATTATGTATGGTTAAACTCAAAATATATAATTGGAGAAGTGACTGCTGTCTTTCCCTGAGGCAAATGGCAGCCATGCACTTCTCATTCCCTTCATCATTATTTTTTCCCTGTGGGAGTAACTGGGTTGTGTTATTTGTAATTAATGGGTAACTATTGTTTGTAGCAAATCAAGAATAACAAAAGAAAAAAAAATCAATAAAAACACTTCATTAAAAAAAAAGTTTAATATTGTGACATGTTAATGCCAAAGAATGACACCACCCAGGCGCGTGCATTTTGCCATCACTATCAACAAGGCTCAGATTGAGTCTTTCAAGGTGTCTGAGATCAACTGGATGAATCAATGACTCTTGTGTACAGTTCTACGTTGCTAGCTTAAGAGATCGCAACAAGAACCCCCACATAGTGAACCCTAATGGATTTCCAAATGATAATTGAACTAATGAAATTACTAAAATTGCTCATAAGCCATAATTATAAGCACTGACTTTATATTTGTACAGGAGTATATACAAATATTACCCTGATTGTCTTTTATACAAACCCCTAATAATAATAACAAAATTAAATGCAACATGTTCACAGCACTTTAATATATTAAAATTTATAAAAATGTTTAGTACGACCTACATTTCAAAATTGGTAAAAAAAAATTTTTTATTATTAATGTACAATTACAGTTTCAAGTGAGCAACAGTTTAAATGTTACTGCTACTGAAGTGAAGGCTATTTGGAATAACCACATTATTGGAGTATATTGTGAGCTAAGTATGGGAGTTATTAAAAGAATAAAAGTGCATGTTAACTGGAGTGCCTGGAATTAAAGTACATATCTGAGAACAGATGCATTGTGGCGTTAAACTTCATTGGGTTCTCTATTTCAGAATTAAAGATGATCAACATAAGAAATCTTCAAAGGAGCCCCATGTTATTTGGCAGTAACTTCATTGACAACAGGGAGGCCGTTAGTACCACTCATCATATTTTGGACCATATCTTCCATCATAATGCGTCTGGCTTTGTAGGTTGCACTACCCATGTGGGGTGTTACAATAACATTGCTCAGTTGCAGCAGTGGGTGATTCCTATTAGAAAAGTAAATTAAATGGTTTGTAAAACAGAATAGAAAAATGTTACTGCCCAATTACGCATTGGAAGCCAAATTTAGGTTCCTGATGCTCTTTGCCTTTACCTTGAAGACATTACAATATTTCAGCTTTTTTTTTACCATATCTAAAATTAATTTTTATATAAGGTAATAAAAACTGATAGAGACTTTAACAGCAGCAGTAGTAAATTCATATAATATAGCAAAAGCCCAGCAATGGAGGCAAAGGCACTGGGGGAGATATATCAAATAGTCTATATAGAACTAGTGGAGAAATTAATCAGATTCCTAGCTATCATTCTATATATACATATTCAGACTAAATTAACAGTAATGCAAATGTGTCTTCATCACTGTAAAGACAGAGGAGTATATTTACTAAGGTGGTTTTGTTGCCCATAGCAACCAATCAGATTCTACTTAAAATGTATCTAGCACCTTCTAGAAGGTAATAGCTAGAATCTGATTGGTTGCTATGGGCAACAAAACCACTTCTAAAAACCCGCACCTTAGTAAATATACTCCAGAATGTTACAAGCACTTCAGTAGGTTGTAGAATAGTAACTGGCACCAATGTTCTTTATTCAGCAGTTGCAACATTTCCCCATTCGTTCATATGTAAACTTATTAACTCCCTGTGTCAGGTTTGTATCTTCAGTATCGGTAATACCATGTACCATTCAACAGTTCCTAAAAAACAATTACCATCTGGACCAAATTGTGTCTACTGAATGCAAGTGTCAAGTTGCAGTTCTGTAAGCCAGTTCACCTCACCCGCCGTTGCTTCTAGTACAACTTGTCCTTGTGACTAGTTCCAGGTCTGAGGCACTGCCTGTCTGTCTACCTTGTTCTGTACATGCAGCATCTCTGTGTTCCTGCACCAGTGGATCTGTGAGCCTGCGTCTGCCTTTGTGCCTCAGAGTGTGCTGCACTCTCTCTAATCCTCCTGCATCCTCATCTGTGATTACTGCATGTACACCAGTGTGCTCCTGCATATTTTATTCGGCAGGGTATTATCCAATGTGCTCTATTCATCACTCCTGGACTGTCAGCATTACATCATCTGCGGACTACCATCTACCATTTTGCTTCTTAGCTAATGTCATCCGGCTACATCAGCATCTCCTATGCTGTCCACACTCACCGGCTATTATTCCTGCCTGTGGAGGGTGCATGTCATAGTGTGTATCCGGCTCCCATTACAAACATATATTGCACTAGTAGTAATTCATGAGTGTGAGCTTCATACGTGCACCATGTTTCACTCACTCTAGCTCTCAGCCAACCACCCCAGTGGTCGCAGTCCTGTTCCCACAAACAAAACAGAATCTGACAGCAAGATCATGCAGTGTACCATCGGGAGGTAGTTAAAAGGCCGACGAGTACAATGTCGATATCCACAAAGTTAAAATTTCGAAGGCAGATGCGTGGCTTTGACTCCTATTTTATTGATATAAAATATTTATATACGTCCCCTATGACTACTTTATTTATAAATGGTCATCAATGTCCCGTTGGAGATGTTTAGCGGTACTCGGCAGGGGTGCCCCCTTTCGCCTGTTCTGTTTGTCCTACCTATTGATCCTTTGATCCGCATTTCAGAAAGGAATGCGATTTTTAAGGGCATCTCTGTGGGCTCAAGAACTGTAAAGTTAATTGTATTCACAGACAACGTGTTGCTCTATATAGCCAATCCTACTGAATCAATGGGTCACATCTTTAACATTTTGAGGAACTTTGAGGAGGTGTCAGGGTTTGCAGTGAAAATTAAAAAATCAGTAGCACATTATTTAGGGTCACGAGCTGCGTTGCCCCAGGTTCCGGAGAGCATGCCAATTCGTTGGGCCAGAGATCGGCTTACGTACTTGGGAGTTAAAATACCCCATTGTCTAGCAAATCTTTACTAATTACACGCCCATGATTAAGAAAATTTCAGATGAGCTGGAGGGTTGGAAGGACTTGCCACGGTCATTCTTGGGACGTTCAAGTATGATAAAGATGATCTCCTTTCCTGTTTATCATAATAAAAGACTTACAATTTATTTAATAAGATTTTTTAAACTTTTATTTGGCACAGGAAAAGGCCGAAAATACGTCTTTTAAAGCTACAGCAATCCACAGTGAATGGGGGAATTGGGTTTCCCGATATTCAAATATATAATAGGGTAGCAATGTTCATATATCTATCCTGTTGGGTTCATAGAAATGATAATTATGCACATACATCCCTGGAGAGGGAATTTCTGGAACAGGGGAATTTACTTTAGTTTCTCCACCTCCACGATCAAGACGTTTCACCCTCATTAAGAGACAATCCATTATTATGGAACACAAAGAAAATATGGCATATTTCTATAGTTGGCCACACACTAGACCAACTTTCATCCAACCAGCCAACTAGTTGGCAGGTTGAATAAAAATCTGGTAACGTATGGGAGTAAATGATGATCAGCAATTTGCTCCTAAATGCCAGAAAACAGATGAAAATGGTCGTTCAGACAAGTTTGTTAAAAGTTTGATGTAAACAATTTATTCAAACAGTTTTGGTCCATTTTCCGGAGTTTGGGAGCAAATTGCTGATTGTCATTTGCTTTCATACCTTACCAAATTTTCATTCCAACCAACCAACTAGTTGGATGGTTGGATGTAACTTGGTCTAGTGTGTGGCGAGCTTAAGACATAAAGCGGGTCTGAAGTCTTATAAATAGTTATTTCTTCCATTTTTGGGCAACCCCGATATTCAAAATGGTTTAGCGGCTTACCTATTCACAATTTGGCGGGCGGGAGATATTGTTGATTTGGGCTGCCGGGTAGACAGAGGTTTCGTACCAGGTATTATCGTTTACTGAAGCTGTGGAAAAATATGGTACTTTATTGGGTTACCCCCCGGTCTTTCCTGTAAGCTAAACATCACCTCTGTGATTCGGGTGTTTTCTGATAGCGACTGGGAGAATCCAGTGGATACCCTTTTGTCCCAACCCCTTAAACTAAGGAAGACTATTTCAATATATTACCAACATTGCAAAGTGAGCATGGACCATATGTCCTCTTCTAAGGGGTTATCACAATGGCTACTAAGATTTCCCGCATATACGGTCTAGGACCCCTTAGCTGCTCTTAATACTTCATGTAAAACCCTTACGTCATCTATGTATATGGAAATGTTCCTGAACACATCTTCCATAGAGCATATTTGACCCCGCATAGAAGCTTTCTCATGGGGCATTCTATATCTCATTCCTGTTACAGATGTGGGGAGGGCTATGCAGATCTTTATTATTATTTCTCCTTCATCCACCAGGGGACACTGGAGCCCCAGTACAATGGGGTATAGGAGTGCGTTAACCGGGAGCTGGCACCTTTAAATAAAAAACTACTGATAGCTAGCTCCTCCCCTCTATACCCCCCCCCAGGTCAGTCTAAAATATGTGCCCTGGGAGCTGGACGTAAGCCTCCTTAGGGCTCTGAAAATAAGATCTCTATCAGCAAGAGGACAGACAGGCAGCCTACTGCCCCTGCGAGGGAGCTGCCGGGGATATCCTCACCGCTGCTGCATGCGGTTTGCGCTGAGGTCTCCTGCTACAGAGACCTCAGTCTCTGGGGTACCCAAAGACGCGCTGCATGCAGTGCACGTCGCGGGACCCCATAGCATATGCCCGCCACTGGCAGCACAGGCAGGACTAAGGTTAGTGTTCCTTGGCTCCCTGGTTAGCAGAGGAGCCAGGACAAATGTTTAGGTGGGCATTCACAGTGCGCTCCACTAGTGCTGAGAGCGCCATAGCGGGGGGGGGCGGAGCCTAAGTTTTCCCTCTGCTCCTGCCTCCCAGCAGCCTCAGCACTTCCAGAAGGACGCTGGTGGACATTTTACACGCACTACAGGGTGGAGAGAGAGCTGTGGCAGGAGTCAAGCTAGTACTCTGTGTATCAGCACTTGCATTTTTATTCTTGTTATCAGCACTATTCTGTTAGTGCTGCAAGCATTATAGTTTATCTCCCTCTGTGCCCCTTTCAGCAGGGTCTCTGTGTAGTTTGATTGTAAAATCTGTTATTGCAGTCTTACTGTCCCTTTCTCTGTACTATAGACATGTCTACCAAGGGGTCTAAAGCTGCACAAAAGTCTTTTTCATGCAAGACTTGTGGTGAAAAATTCACACAGGGACAGTCTAATACTTCCTTACTGTGTGATAAATGTGTGTCTATGCCTCAAGATACTGATCTTGTAGTCCAGTCTATGTGGTCTGATCAATTGACTTCAGTTATATCAAATCTGTCATCAGAGCTGGAAGCAGCTCGTAAGGACAGGGAGAGGCTGAGACAAACAGCAGCTGAACCAGATTGGGCTCGCTCTCTGGCCAGATCTGTTGAGGGACTTACAAAAGCAATGTCCCAGGCTCCACCTGCTTCTTCTCCTGCTCAGGTCCTTAGTAAGAGATTGATTCATAACCCCTTACACTGGGATGAGTCAGATGAGGAGTTGCAGGACCCTGAAGAGAGCGAGGTTCAGGAAGAAGAAACTTACATTCCTGAGGACCCCAAACCTGCATCTCAGGGCGTGGATGCTTTAATTACAGCAGTATGCCAGGTGTTACATGTAGAAGATTTAGAGGTTACTGAAAAACCATCTATTTTCGGTAAAAGATTTAAACAGTCTGTTACCTTTCCAGCATCAGAGGAGCTGGATGAGATTCTTTCTTCCGCATGGAAACACCCAGACAAAAAATGTGAAATCTCTAAGAAATATCTGTCTTATTACCCCTGTCCACCTGACAGTAGGAGATTATGTGAAACTCCTCCAGCAGTAGACCCATCAGTAGCCCGTCTTTCCAAGAAAACGGTGCTTCCGGTTCCTGGCACAGTTACCCAAAAGGAAACCTCGGATAGGAAGATGGAACACACATTAAAATCCTTGTATACAGTTGCAGGGGTTTTGATGTGTCCAGCACTAGTTAGTTGTTGGGTAAATAAAGCCATTGAAGCCTGGGTGCTGCAGCTGGCAGAGGGGATTAAGACAGGTAAGCAACCTGACTACTTAATTCAGTTAGCCGAACAGATTGCGGAGTCGGCTGCTTTCCTCGGAGAAGCGTCTAAGGACATTTGTAATCTATCCGCCAGATCTTCAGCATTAGCTATATCTGCTAGAAGGGCTCTGTGGCTGCATCAATGGCAGGCAGATGCAGAGTCCAAGAGAGCGGTAGAGGCCCTTCCTTTTACTGGGGAGGTACTTTTCGGATTGGAGTTAGATAAGTGGATCTCACAAGCTACAGGTGGGAAATCCACTTCCCTACCATCTGCAGCTCCTCCTCCTACTAGAAGACCTTTAGCAGGTCCCTCCTTTCGATCCTTTCGTGCCTCTGGAAGATTTAGAGGGCGTTCCAGAGGAGGTCCGGCCTTCTCCAGAGGTTCCAGAGGCCGAGGTAGAGCTTCAGCCTCAGCCGCCTCCAACACTCAGCAGGAGAAGGCAGCTGCCAAGCCTGCCGCATGACGTCCTTCCTTCTCATTTGGGGGATCCCAGGGTTGGGGCGCGCCTTTTACGTTTCAAGGACTATTGGATCCAGTCTTGCCAGGACGCCTGGGTCAGGGACATCATTATTCATGGCCTGAAATTGGACTTCAGGGTCCAACCTCCCTTTCGATTTTTCAAAACCGGTTTACCTCTGGTTGCATAAAAACGAGGAGAAATTCAGGAGGCAATACAAAAGCTGTTACTGTCTCAGGTAATACTGAATGTTCCGACCCACCAGAGAGGTCAAGGGTTTTATTCCAACCTGTTTGTGGTGCCCAAACCGGACGGCTCCATGAGACCCATACTCAATCTCAAGGATTTAAACCCTAATCTTCGAGTTTTCAAATTCAAGATGGAATCTCTCCAATCCGTTATAGCGGGTCTTGACAGGAACAAGTTTCTGGTGTCCTTAGACATAAAGGACGCTTATCTCCACATCCCCATCTGGCCCCCCCATCAGGACTTCCTTCGTTTTGCGGTCCTAGACTCGCATTTTCAATTCCATGCCCTACCTTTCGGACTTTCGTCAGCTCCAAGAGTATTCACAAAAGTTATGGCGGCAATGATGGCCCTACTGCATGGTCAGGGGGTCGTCATTGTTCCATACTTAGACGGTCTATTGATAAAAGCCTCTTCGGAAGCTCGGCTGTTAAAGGACATTCGCTTAACTCAGAGCATCCTCCTCCAACACGGTTGGATACTAAATTTCAAAAAGTCCTCCCTGATCCCTACACAGCGTTTACTATTCCTGGGAATGATACTGGACACAGTGCAGCAACAAGTTTTCATGCCTCAAGACAAGGCTGCCTCCATTCAGCATATGGTGCGCCTGGTCTTACAACATCGCTGAGTGTCTGTACATCTCTGTATCTGCCTTCCTGGGAATATGGAAGCGGCCGTCAAGGCGATTCAGTATGCAAGATTTCACGCCCGTCCTTTTCAACTGGATCTCCTCTCCCAGTGGTCGGGATCCCACCTCTTTCTCCATCAGAGAGTTCTCCTGGCGCCTCAGACTCGAACATCTCTCATTTGGTGGCTGAACCCTTCCCACCTGCTGGCGGGGAAAAGGTTTGCGGTGTGGGATTGGACCCTCCTCTCCACGGACGCAAGTCTGAGGGGCTGGGGAGCAGTGACTCTGGGAAAACATTTTCAGGGGCACTGGACGCAGCAGGAAGCCGGAGTTGAGAGCGGTATTTTATGCTCTCCAGCTGGTGCATCTGCTGCTGGAGGGTCAGGCAATCAGAGTCCAGTCGGACAACGCCACAGCAGTGGCATATATAAACAGGCAGGGCGGCACAAAAAGAAGAGCCGCCATGAGGGAGGTAACCAGGATTCTGCTTTGGGCAGAGGAATTTGCAGTAGCGATTTCTGCGATCTTCATCCCAGGAGTAGAAAACTGGGAGGCCGACTACCTCAGTCGGCAGGACGTTCATCCAGGGGAATGGTCACTCAATCCTCAGGTGTTCCAGCAACTAACTCTGAGGTGGGGCTGTCCTCAAGCTGACCTTATGGCGTCAAGGTTAAACCACCAACTACCAGTTTACTACTCCAGAACGAGGGACCCACGGGGAGCTGCAGTGGATGCACTGACGACTCCGTGGAAGTTTCATTACATCTACCTATTCCCTCCGTTTCCGCTCATTCCGTGCTTGCTCAAAGAATCAAGCGAGAAGGGATCAAGGTGCTCTTGATAGCACCAGATTGGCCAAGATGAGCGTGGTACTCCCAGATACAGAATTTGTTAATAGACGAGCCGTGGCCACTGCCTCTTCAGGACGACCTCCTTCTTCAGGGCCCGTTTGTTTATCGCGACTTAAGGCGGCTTCGTTTGACGGCCTGGCTACTGAAAGGGCCGTCCTCAGGAGAAAGGGTATTCCGTCTAGTGTGATTCCCACAATGATTCGGGCTAGAAAAGAAGTCACTTCTCAACATTACTACCACATATGGAAGACATATGTTGCTTGGTGTGAGAGACGTAATTCTCCTCCGTCAGTCTTTAAGGTATCACGTCTCCTTCTTTTTCTTCAGGCTGGTCTCACTGCAGGTCTTCGTCTTGGTTCATTAAAGGTACAGGTATCCGCGTTGTCCATTTTCTTTCAGAGAAAATTGGCTTTGCTTACGGATATACAGACTTTTCTCCAAGGAGTTGTGAGGATTCAACCCCCTTTTGTGCCTCCCACGGCACCATGGGATTTAGATCTGGTGTTGGCCTTCCTCCAGTCTGATACTTTTGAACCTTTACAGAAAGTGGAGATAGAGTACTTAACCTGGAAGGTGGTTCTGCTGTTGGCACTCGCTTCGGCAAGGCGTGTGTCAGAACTTAGGGCCTGATTCAGACCCACTCGTGAGCGGCTGTCCGCTCGCAAGTGGGTCGATGTTATGGACTGAGCATGCGCACGACGGAGGGAGCTCCGTCGTGCGCATGCGCCAGACGCGATGAGCGAAGGAAAGTCCTTCGCTCGTTGTGTCCGATCAAAGGGGGCGTGCTGTCAATGTTGATTGACAGCACGCCCCCTTTGGTGGGCGTGCCGGGGGCGTGCCTCCCTGACGGGGGCGTTCCTAAGGGAACGCCTCCCGTCAGAAGCCGGCCCACTGACATCACTAGTGATGTCAGTGGGAGTGATTTTGGCTCTGATAGAGCCAAAATCACTCCGGAGCTTGCGGTTGAAAACCTCAACCGCAGGCTCCGGCTCGCAAATTCGATGGTCGCGATGGTCTCAACCATCGCGACCATCACAATGCACGCTCGTATAGCCTGTGGGTGGTGACCCACAGCTATACGAGCGTCCAGGAGGACGCTCCATGAAAATGGAGCCCGGCCCTCATTCAGAGCGTGCGCTCTGCTCAGAGCGTACGGCTCTGAATGAGGGCCTTAGTGCTTTATCCTGCCGCCCTCCTTACCTTATTTTCCATGAAGATAGGGCGGAGCTGCGTACTCAAAGGGCTTTTCTCCCCAAAGTGGTGACAGCTTTTCATATAAACCAGCCTATAGTGGTTCCGGTGTTTAAGGATGACTCTTCCAATTCAAATTCCTTGGATGTAGTCAGAGCACTCCGGATTTACGTTGACAGGACTGCCTCCCTCCGTAAATCCGATGCTTTGTTTATTCGGTTTGATGTGGCCCGTCCAGGTTGGCCGGCCTCCAAACAGACCATTTCTAGATGGATTCGCTTCACTATCAGGTAAGCATACGTGGTGGCTTTTAAACAACCACCGGGTCCTATTACGGCGCATTCTACGCGCTCGGTAGGTCCTTAATGGGCGGCTGCTCGCGGGGTTTCCTTAAACCAGCTTTGTAGAGCAGCCACTTGGTCAGGCACGCATACCTTTCTGCGATTGTATCGTTTTGATACTTTGGCGGCCTCCGCTTCGGAGTTTGGCCGTGCGGTGTTGCAGGGCTCTCAGCGCTCTCCCACCCGGGATGTAAGCTCTGGGACGTCCCCATTGTACTGAGACTCCAGTGTCCCCTGGTGGATGAAGGAGAAAATAGTATTTTGGTGCTTACCGATAAATCCCTTTCTCCGATTCCACTGGAGACACGGGACACCCACCCTACGCTGTTCTACCTGCATTGTTACTGTTTTACAGGTTCAGACGCTGGTTTGCGTCTAATGTTGTCTGACTGAACTGTTCATGTTTTCATGTATATGTTGTTTTCTTATGTAGATGTGATTAATGTAGATTTTCTGTCTCCTTCGCCTTACTTTGCAGCTCCCCTCGGGCACAGTTGTTTTTAGACTGACCTGGGGGGGGGGGGGGGGGGTACAGAGGGCAAGGAGCTAGCTACCAGTAGTTTTTTATTTAAAGGTGCCAGCTCCCGGTTAACACACCCCTATACCCCATTGTACTGAGGCTCCAGTGTCCCCTGTGGAATCGGAGAAAGGGATTTATCGGTAAGTACCAAAATCCTATTTTTTGGTTGTGCCCATTATAATTACAAGATTCTGGCTCCAGGTAAAGAGTTAAGCAGAGACGTCTATGTTTAATTATGTCCCCTTCACGGCAGAGTGGGCAATATTTGGCCTTATTCCTACTACCATGAATGAGGGCTAGTAAGGGAGTCAGGGCCGGATTAAGGTCTGTGGGGGCCCCTGGGCAACAAACATGTGGGGGCCCCATATTATATATATATATATATATATATAGACACACACACATTCATAGTAGAACATAGTTACTGTGCTGGCTGCTGCTGATGCTGCACTTGTGCTGTCTCCCAGTCCCTTCTCTACATCCTCTCTGGCTGGGAGGTCAGAGGGTCACACTGGGAACAAGCAGGGACAGTGTACAAACTACTTGCCACTATACAAGTGTAATCAACAGTGTCGGAAAACACTTGTAAACTGGCAAATGTTTTGCAGACTGTCCCTGCCTGTTCCCAGCGTCCGATCTCTCAGGCAGGGAGAGAGCTGAAGAGAGGAGGAGCAGAAGCTCAGCCATCCACCCCGGCGGCTTAGCCTCCTTCAGTTCAGACTGATCGGCTTATTAATCAGCCCCCCTGCCTCTAGCGCTCCCCCACCCCTCTCCCCCATCGTCTATGAAGAGCTCAGCAGTAGACTGCCGCTGCCTGTCTCAGTGTGACAGACGCAGCGGCAGCCGACAGAAGCAAGAACTGCTGCAGGGAGAGCGCCTCTCCAGCCTGGCGTCTCCCTGCAGTGCAGGACTTGCAGAGCGGGTTGCGCCGGCCCTGGGGGCCGGGGACAGTGTGTGGGGGCCCCCTACGTGTGGGGGCCCCAGAACGATCGCCCCTATCGCCCTCCCTATAATCCGGCCCTGAAGGGAGGTAAACGCTTACTTTTAGCAATTAGAGCAGTGGCACGAAATACTATACTGCATGAATGGATTCTATCATCTTCTACATCCTTCTCATTATTCAAGTCTAAATTTTTTTATATTTTTCGTATGGATTGGATTGAGGTTACACTAGATAAGGAATCTAAAGTTGAAAAATGTTTCACCATGTGGGAGAGTTATGTATATGTCTTTGGAAATGAGGCGTCAAATTCTTGGCTGTATTAAAAACAAGTCTTGGTATTTACTTTGTGTCTTGGGATGAGTGGTTCTCGCGGGCTGTGGTGACTCTGTGGGGCGGGGGTGGGGTTGAGAGAGAGTCACTACTATTTTTTTTCTTTTCCTAAACTATTTATGTACTACTACAAAGGTTGTTATACAATATCGTAAATGTATCGGTAATAAAGGTAATTGTTGTTTTATGAACTTATGACTACAATAAAGGTTTAAATATTCTCTTCAAAAATGTGTCCAAGGCACTGAAAGTTAAACTTGTATAAGTAAGCTAATATTTTTTCTGACTTTGTTTAGTATATTATTTTTATATAACAATGATCTCCAATGTGTTTTTACTGTTCATTGGATATTTGTTATACAGTGCTTCAATAATAAATAACTATTCAAAAGAAAAAGAAAAAAGTCGAAGGCAACATGTCGATATTCTCAGAATGTGAACATTAGGGTTAGGCACTAGAGGGAGGGCTAGGGGAGAATTACTTAGAATAAAAACTAAACATATGGCGCTTGCTACACACAATAATCGTTACAAGGAATAATATCCCATTTATTCAAATATAAAATAAAAAATATATATTTAAATACCAATAATTCATTACAATTGAAATGCTCATAAAAATGTGTATAAAAATAACTACACAGTATAACAAATATAAATTCTACACAATAACATGAGAATAGCATAAAGGTAATATCACTACTTGCTGGCAAGCATATATGGATTAAAATGTGTTTCCATGTTCTTCCATAACATTTGTTGACTGAGGTAAAAATTGATACAATTGTATCCACCAAGTCCAGGCAGTTTCAGAAAATAGTAACTAGTCACACATTTATCCAATGTTAAATATAGAGCAATAAAATTGGCAGTGTTGTAACAGTTTTCAAAGAGCCATTCTGAATAATGGTGTTCTGTAATGTTTGCTGTCCCTAGCCGGCCAGTAGATGAAATGCTTGGCTTTTGAGAAAACTCGTTAAGGATACAGAGTACTGGCATAGCAGCATTTAGTTCTATACGCACTGCAATAAAAACAAGCCCGTCGGATTACAAAATGAAGCCCGTCGGATTACAAGCTCCACACCAGCGGGCAACGCTGCACCACTACATTTGTGACCTCCTCTCTCTATCGACAATCTGTCTCCCAAGTGGAACTGCCGACATGTCAATATGATGAATGTTGACATGGTCATGTCGACATTATGACTGTCCACATACCAGAATCAGGGGATGATTCAGTATTGCACGCTAGTGCAATGCTGAACGCAGATTCCCAATTATCGGGAATCTGTGCCTGCACAGGACCCATTCTGCTCATGTGCAGAACGGGTCCTGCGTGATCGCACGCAGCCCCTTCTATGCCTCTGCTTGATTGACATTTGCTTTGTATGCTAATATAATGATCAGGGTTTTATTATCCTTTATACAACTGCACAGCCTTTCCTGTAGGTACATCTCTAGACTGTTTATATTGTCTCTGTATAGACTGCTGCACAGTACCACTTTTTGCTTACTTACATATTCCAAATTAATTTATGTTCTTATCTCGTCTATAAGGGTAAGTT